>CM035153.1:24238759-24710676 GCA_020205615.1 Panax quinquefolius
ATCAAGTAATTGACAAAAGATAATAGCATTTGATATGGATGAATAGATTATCAACAATCCACTCAATATGTTAAGACTAGCCAAAGGAACCGGCTTTAACTTCATTACTTCAATTCATGCGTAAGGATACATGAACTTCAAAAAATTGTTCATATTGAACTGAGACAAGAGTTAGAATACTTGCCTTAAGCGTCTGCTACGATGTAATTTACTTTACATTCAAGTCTTTCAAGTCTCTACAATACATGATCACATAATGCCTTACATTAGGTCACACATAATCAAGTATGTATCTGACTAAATCTTACCCTTCATCTCAATCTAATTTGTATATTAGACTTGATTACTATTCATTCTGATTTCATCATTCTATTTGCATTCATAGATGGATAGGTTATTACCACTCTTTACACATTACTCTTAAGGTTTAACAATGCTTTAGCAATGTTATTTTAGGTTTCTTAAGGTAGGTTTAACTCAACATAATAACCCTTTCTTACTTTACATTCACAAATATTCTTCACTATCATTTGTCAAAGACTAGCGGTATGGCTGGCTTGACTTTATACGCATCTCATGTCGTACTTTGGCGAGTTACAATCAGGATGGCCCCGGACTTGGCGCTGCGGCTCGAGTCCTTGCTTACTTGAAAGCCATGTCAAGAGCGTATCGATTTCTAGTGTGACATAGGCCGTTCATGGTCTTTGCCACAAGTGACTAATTGGTCTAGGGTTGGCCAAGCAATACCTGACTCTTTGCACCAGAAAAAAATTTCAGTCTTTGAATTTTTGTGAACTTCCCGGACGCATAACTCTTTACTTATAAGTCCGAATTGGCTCGTTCAAAAGCCTATGGTTCACAAATTACGTAATCTACACGTTCATGCAAGAATTTCATCTATTTGACTTCGTTTGCTAAAAATTCACCTATTGGTTCATTTTTAACGTAAACGATAAACGTTTGTGAACGTTCAGCGTTCGTTTCTTCGTTCTAAGTCAGAATTCGTTCATTTTTGAGTCCGCAACTCTTAAATGACGAACATGACTTGTCTCCATTGGAAAATAACATTTTCGAGCTCAAACTCAAAATTTGACTTCCATTCCGAGAATTTTACGAATTCGACGATTATCGCTAATAATCGCGATTCCCAAGAACCTTCATTCTTATGACTTGTTCAACATTTAAAATGAATTTCATTCATCATATGAACATATTAACCTACTTATTCAACAACTTATACTCATGGTTGGACTTTAACTTATTTCTTCATAAGCTTATAACTTGATAAATTTATAAACTACTTATGAACTTATCATTCATAACTTATGACAATTAAAGTTTCTTAATCATCATACATATATGTTCTCATCATATAGATTTACTTATGTATACTTGATACATATGATCATAAAAGTTCATTTACTTCCATATTCCTTATCTTTGCAAAACTCATTTATAAGTTCATAATTCCTTCACATAAGTTTATAACCTATCTTAGCTTAAATGACTTATTACCAACTTATATGGCTTAAGTTCATTACTTACACATACTTCTTACTTTTTATCATTCATGTTCCTTAATCCAAACTTTTCTTATCAACCTATCATGTTAGAGATAGAAGATAATTGGAGAAGAGAATCTTACTTTAGAAGTTCTTAATAAATAACTTCTTTCTTCTTCTTATGTAAGTAGCTTATTACAACTTACTCACCCTAACAATTAAGCACTTTGAGAGATAGTGTTTAGATTATTTGAACAACTAGCAAATGACTTGCCAACCTTCACTATTTATAGAACTTGCAAGGTTTAGGGAAATTTATTCAATACACTAAACCACCTCCTTACTATTCATAACTTGATCAACACAAATCCTATCCTTTGCTAGGTCATTACTCACCTAACTTGGCCATTACTTTATTTACTTGATCACCACTTATCTTGGTTATCTTTTATCTTGATCACCACTCACATTAATCATATTACTATGGGTTGCCCCATGGGTTAGACAACTTCATGGAATCTAGCTTGGGCCTTAACCCTTAATTCATTTGGGTTCATACTCAATTATAATCAATCTTCAAGTCCATTTTCATTACTTAATACATATACTTATAGTTTATGTATCATCATCGATATACTTCAGATACTACTTCATAATATACGATATTTCTTCCTTCATACAAACTCGTATAATACCCTCGTATTATACTCGCTTTCTTTCCTCGTCTAATACTCACATATCATACGATTATCTCTTAACGCATTAATTCTTCACTTTCCTTACATTCTTAATTTAAGTCCATAAGTTTAAACATTACGTTTTCCATAACTAGATTATTATTACATAATCCGCCTTACCTTTAATATTCTATCATCACGTATTTCTGAAAATTAAAAATAATTTCCGAACAAATACCGATGAATAGTGTTTTCGGAAAATTTCTCGGAAAACTTTTATTTTCGCTCTTAGAAATTCAAACACTTTAATTCCTTCACGTAGCTCAAATACTACTTACATTCCAATATCAATAGGTTATAGAACAACAACCATCTTGATATCACATAAAATATGATTTTATTATTATTTAATTTAATAAAATCATTTTACAATAAAATCCAAATTTCTGGTCGTTACATTCTTCCCCCTTATAAAGATTTTGTCCCCGTAATCTAAGTTTTTTCTACTCAAATAGCGAGGAAGATTTTTCTTCATCTTTTCTTCTAATTGCCACGTTGCTTCCTCAGCATCATGGTTCTTCCATAATACCTTTACTGATGATATTACTTTGTTCTTCAGAACTTGCTCTTTTTTATCAATGATTTGAATCGGCGATTCTTCATATGATAAATCCTTCTCGATATGAATCGGCTTATACTCGATTACGTGCTTATAGCCTGGCTTATATGGACGTAATATAGATACGTGAAACACGTTATGTATTCTTTCTAGGTCTGGAGGTAATGCTATCATATACGCTACCTCTCCTACCCGTTTTAATACTTCAAAAGGTCCTATAAACCTTGGATTTAACTTTCCTTTCTTTCCAAAGAGTATCTTTCCTTTCCAGGGAGATACCTTTAGAAACACATACAAACCTACTTCAAACTCTCAGTTTAATCTATGCGAGTCCGCATACTTCTTCTATCTGTCTTGAATTAAAACAAGACGCATACGAATTAACTTAACCACATCATTTGTTTGCTACACCAATTTCGGTCCTAGCATCCTGCTGCTCTCTCCACCTCCTCATCCCAACACAATGGTGTTCTCGTGACCTTCTTCCGCATGAGAGCTTCATAATAAGATACCTATGCTTGCATGATAACTGTTATTATATGCAAACTCTACCAGTGGTAGATGATCATCCCAACTACCTTTAAAATCCATGACGCAAGACCTCAACATGTCTTCTAACGTCTGAATTGTTCTCTCGCTCTGCCCATCAGTTTGTGGATGATAAGCTGTGCTTAATTTCAACTGTGTTCCCAAATCGTTTCGCAAACTTCTCCGAAGTTCGATGTGAATCGTGGATCACGATCCGACACAATCGACATTGGTACTCCATGTCCGGAAATAATTTCCTTGATATAGAGTTTAGCTAATCGGTCTAAGTTATACTTGACCCTAATCTAAGAAGAAAGTGAGCCGATTTCGTTAATCCACAACTATTACCCAAATAGAATCATACCCTTTTTGCCGTTGTTGGAAGTCCCACCACGAAATCCATCGAGATATGCTCCCACTTCCATTCTGGAATCTCCAATGACCGTAATAAGCCATCTGGGTCTTTGATGTTCGGGCCTTAACTTTTTGACAAGTCAAGCACCTACCACATACTCGCTATTTCTCTTCAAGTTTGGCCACAAAAACTTCTGTCGAAGGTCTTGATACATCTTAGTGCTACCGGGATGTATCGAAAACCGTGAACTATGAGCTTTGTAACACTTGCTCTTTTAATTCCGCCTCACTCGGAACCCAAATTCTTCCTTCAAATCTTAATAATCCTTCATTATCAAGACTATACTTAGTATCTTTCTTTATCGGTTAGCCGCTCCCTCATTTGTTTACACTCATCGATTTGAGTTGTAGATTCTCCTTTACTCTTTTCTACGATGGTAGATTGCATCTCCATCATAAAGAGTATCTATCCCCATTCACTTTCGGCATCTTCAACTCTATCTCCATTCTAGCCATCTCTCGTTATTAACTCATGCCGAGCCGTTAACATAGACAACCTTTCTCGACCCTTCCTACTTAAGGCGCTTAAAGAATTACATTAGCTTTCCCAGATGATATGTGATTTCACAATCGTAATCCTTTATCAACTCTAGCCATCCATCTTCTCGCCTCATATTCAACTCCTTCGAAAGTGAAGATATACTTTAGACTCTTATGGTCCGAGTATATCTCACATTTCTCCCCATAAAGATAATGTCTCCATATCTTTAGGGCAAATACTATCGCATGGCTAGTTCCGCATCATGAGTAGGATAAACTTTCTCATAATCCTTTAATCGTCGCGTGATGCATACTGTGAATGACTTTGCCATGCCGCATGAAAGCACGTAACCAAGTCCTCTATGCGAAGCATCGCTATAAACTACAAAATTTCGTGTCATCCGGCAATGACAATAAAGCGCTTTCGCTTAATCTTTTCTTCGCTTGAAAAAAGCGTCTTCACATTTATCCGCCCATACGTATTTCACCGTCTTCCTTGTCAAGTTAGTCAACGGTAGCTATCTTCAAAAATCTTGGATAAATCCTCGATAAGATCTCGCTAACCCTAGGAAACTTCGAACCTTAGTTGGCGTTTTCGGTTGTTCCCAGTTCATCACTGCTTCTACCTTCGTTGGATCCACTGAAATCCCTTTGTAATCAATGACATGACCTAAAAACTATACTTTCTCCAGCCAAAATTCACACTTAGTGAATTTCGATATAACTTCCCTTTCTTAGTGTCTCCAACACTAATCTTAAATGTTCAAAGATGATCTCCGGCGTCTTAGAATAGACTAGAATATCATCGATAAACACAACATTTAACTTGTCCAAATATAGTTTGAACACTCTCTTTCATCATATCCATAAATGCAATTGGTGCATTTGTCAACCCAAATGACATCACCAGAAACTCGTAATGACCATAACGAGTTCTGAATGCCGTTTTTGGTACATCCTCCTTCCTAACCTTCAATTGGTGATACCCCGTCCACAAATCTATTTTAAAAAAATACTTTGCCCCTTTCAACTGATCAAAGAGATCATCGATCCTAGGCAATGGGTATTTATTCTTTATCGTTAACTTGTTCAACTCTCGATAGTCGATACAAAGCCTTAACGATCCATCTTTCTTCTTGACAAATAATACCGGTGCACCCCATGGGGAAACACTAGGTTGAATGTACTTCCTATCCAATAGTTCCTATAACTGAACCATTAGCTTCTTCATTTCCATAGGCGCCATAGGATACGGTGCCTTTGAGACTGGTTCCGCTCCTGGCACAATGTCTATTATGAATTTGATCTCCCGATCCGGTGGTAAACCCGGTAACTCACTTAGAAATACATCCATGAATTCGTTTACTATAGGTATTTGTTCCATGGTTGCTCCCACATGCTGGGTATCAACAACATGGCACAGATAACCTATACACCACTTCCTTAAAAGTTTTCTAGTTTGTGTCATCGTAAGACAACATGAATGCCCCAACGATTTATTACCGTAAAATACTATAGGAGGTTGTTTCAACGTCCTGATGCTCACACATTTCTTTTGGCAATCTATAATGGCTCCATGGTTAATCAACCAATCCATTCCGAGAATCACATCGAATTCTCCTAACTTTATCGGTAGATAAGTCTCACCGATAACTTACAACCACGCATATCTACGCAACAACCCCTATGAATACTTTCAACAGGGATTACCTCTTCGTTTGCTAGCTTAATGTTCAAAGGTATATGCAACTTTTCGGGAAGTAATCCTAGTCGTCTAGCAAAATCATATGCTATAAACGAACAAGTAGCACCCGAATTAAATAGCACGTATGCATTTATGTTATTGATCGGAATAATACCTGCAACTACATCCCCTGATGCCACCGCATCTTGGACCGTCATATTAAAAGTGCGGGCCATTGATCTACCCGGCTGAGCTGGACCACTAATAGCCAACTTACCGCTATTAGTGCCCTTATTTCCTTCCATACCCTTCTTCGGGCAACTCTTCGCTATATGTTCAGTTGATCCACATACAAAACATCCGTGGTTTTTCTTCGGATTGGGACAGTTAGGCAAAATGTACCCTTCCTGTCCACAATTATAATATGCGGCCTTTCCTTTGAGATAGACTCCTAAGTGAGTCTTCCCACAGGTTTTACAGGCCTCCATCCTTCTCTTGGAATCCCCTTGCTTTACTCCGGTATTCCCAGAGTTAAAGCCCTTTCTTTTCTGACCGTCGCCACTACCGCTGGCTCCTTCGGTCTTGATTCCCCCATCAACTTTACTCTTATTTTTCTTATCTTTGTGGTACTGGCTGAGAGCCTCATTCCCACCTTCGGCAATTATTGCCTTTTCTAATATGGTTCCAAAGGAAGTACTTTGAAACACCGAGATCCAGCTATAGAGCCAGGGTTTCAAGCCCTGCTCGAATCTCCTAGCCTTCCTCACTTCAGTGTCCACTTGGTGTGGAGCAAATCGTGCCAGTTCATTAAACTTGGCAGCATACTGGGGAACTGTCATATCCCCTTGTTTTAATTCCAGAAACCTCATTTCCATTCTCCTTTGATACTCGTGGGAAAATAGTTCTCGAAGAAAATCTCCTTAAACCTTTTTCCCACGTTAGGTTTCCTATATCTACTTCTAGCTTTGGTTTGCCTCCCACCCAAGTTGGCCTCTCCTTTCATCAAATAGGTTGCAAAGGAAACCTTGACCCTCCTCAACATTTGCTTTATAACAAATGCTTTCTCAATTTCTTTTACCCAAGTCTGGGCTTTTATAGGTCCGTAGTTCCTTTGAACTCCCGGCGGACCTACACTTTTAAAGTCCTTAAAAGTAGTAGCTCGCATTACTCCAGAATTACGGGTACATTAGCCCCTCGCCCTATTAAATGCGCACCAAGTAAAAGATTAACGAACTCTTGCATTGATTAACAGGACCACCCTCCGGTTGGTTAACATTATCGTCTTGATTTCGTTGTCTCCTTCTTGGTGGCATTTCATTGTTAAGAAAATAACACATCATTATTACTTTCTTCTTGTTGATTAGTTATTATTTGCGATAAAACAATAACTCATCCTCATTACTAAATATGTTCCATAAAAGAGACTTATATTGATTCTTATCTTGTAGTGTAATACTGCATTGTTTACATTACTTAGCCTTAGCTGATTACATGACCATCCCGCCATTACTTTCCAAAAATTGGGATTTACAAAAGACCACCCTTGATATACAAAAGAGGGTTTTACATCACTACGAGATACATAATATTTACATATCTAATCTACTCTAGCTATTGCTAGATTACATCTGCCGAATGGCATTCTCGAAATCTTTCTTAGCCAAACCGGCTATGACATCTCGACTAATGGTATGTCGAGTCCTACTCGCTCCATCGGATAACATTTACTTACTGTCATTGGAAGTCCACGTGAGAACTCCTATGATATAGGACATCCTCTCCAACTTCTCTCATTGTTTAGTCTTTAGCTCCTTCTTGAGCTCAAAGACTTCAAATTTCAAATTCTCCGGACCTTGTCCTTAACTAGAATTCTATCATCGTGCTCTTTCTTCCCACATACCCTCCATGCTAGTCTTGTCCTCACTTGACGACTTGGAGTTCCTCTTCCAACTCCTTCACCTCTTGGCAAGAATGGACATTCCTATCCAATAATCGACATAAATAGTGCCTTCATTGACTCTTTAGTAGTCAATTCTTCTGTAGGTGGAACTCGGTCAAAGGACATCACGCCCACCTCCTCCTCTAGCATGCCATCGAAAATAGACATATAGTCTAAATCGTCCGAGTCTCCGGACTCTATTACTACCACCTCCGCTCAATCGCTACGGATTGGGTAGTATCTCTACCGATTAATCGAATCCTCGCTCACTACATGTATATTTCTATACATATCATTTCTCCGACATCTACAATAAAACAATATAGTTTGATTAGTACACGCCAAGAAATAATAAAACACATAACATAATATAATGCATTTTTTTATAAGGTTAACTTTCATCTTTTACTTCTTTATTAAGGTTATGACTTAAGGTTTTATCCCCCTTAATTTCATAACCTAGGCTTTGATACCAACTTGTAGCGCCCCCAAATCTGGGTATCTTCCAACCCGACAGATGGTGCTATACTGTACAAACATTCATACATTCATTCAATTGAATAGTTTCAAAGAACGAACATAACGTCTATATATTAAAGGTAATATTTATATTTCCCAGGTTCTATACCCATTACAAAGGTTCTTTGTCATAATATTCATTACATTATAACAATAGACCTATACCATTACAAGACAGCTTAATAATCTGCCTTAGCTTTTCCTTTATCCTTATTTGATCCTTCGGGACATTCACTCTCAGCTGCATTCATATGGTTCAAGCAAGAGTGAGCATAACTAGCTCAGCAAGTATAACAATTTCAATAACAACATGCTTGATACATATGAATCGTATATCTTCGATAACTGAACAATAGTTATGAAGTACTATTGATAATTCAAAATAACACTTCATCTTTCTTTCAAAATGTTTCACAATGAATAATATTCAGTAAAACATTCACTTCGGTCAAAGAACTCGAGTGTTCATTCTTTCTTTAAAAAGGATAACCCGGAACTAAGTCCGTAAGCCCGGTATTACTTACGAGCACTTCTAGGTGATCAGTCTATTGTACTCTATGTTGATCAACACTACATCCATTAAACATATGTACGTTTAATCATTTGGCAACCTCACGTGCCTGTCGTTTAACCGACAAAACATTTGTTTAACATTTCAGTCTTCTTTTGAAAACCATATCAAGTAATTGATAAAAGATAATAGCATTTGATAACAGATGAATAGATTATCAACAATCCACTCAATATGTTAAGACTAGCCAAAGGAACTGGCTTTAACTTCATTATACTTCAATTCATGCGTAAGGATACATGAACTTCAAAAAATTGTTCATATTGAACTGAGACAAGAGTTAGAATACTTGCCTTTTAAGTTATTCGCTACGATGTAATTTACTTTTACGTTCAAGTCTTTTAAGTCTCTACAATACATGATCACATAATGCCTTACATTAGGTCACACATAATCAAGTATGTATCTGACTATATCTTACCCTTCATCTCAATCTAATTTGTATATTTGGCTTGATTACTATTCATTCTGATTTCATCATTCTATTTGCATTCATAGATGGATAGGTTATTACCACTCTTTACACATTACTCTTAAGGTTTAACAATGTTTTAGCATTGTTATTTTAGGTTTCTTAAGGTAGGTTTAACTTAACCTAATAACCCTTTCTTGCTTTACATTCACAAATATTCTTCACTATCATTTGTCAAAGATCAAGGCAGTGCGGCCAATTTTTATATCTCGCATCTCGTATTTGCCATGAAAGTTAACATTGGGATGGCCCGGACTTGCATCGCATGCCATGAGTCCTTGCTTACTAGGCCATCATCGCATGCACCAATTTCAAATTGTGACATAGGACTGTTCATGGCTGTACTGCATGCATGACTAATTGTCTAGGGTTGAAGTATGCCGCCAACTCTTTGCACCAAAAATTTTTTCGATCTTTGAATTTTTGTGAACTTTTCGGACGCATAACTCTTTCGTTATAAGTCCGAATTGGCTCGTTCAAAAGCCTATGGTTCACAAATTACGTAATCTACGCGTTCATGCAAGAATATCATCTATTTGACTTCGTTTGCTAAAAATTCACCTATTGGTTCATTTTTAACGTAAACGATAAACGTTCGTGAACGTTCAGCGCTCGTTTCTTCGTTCTAAGTCGGAATTCGCTAATTTTCAAGTTCGCAACTCTTAAATGACGAACATGACTTGTCTCCATTGGAAAATAACATTTTCGAGCTCAAACTCAAAATTTGACTTTCATTCCGAGAATTTTACGAATTTGACGATTATCGTCTAATCGTGCGATTTCCGGTAAATCTTCATTCTTATGACTTGTTCAACATTACAAATGAATTTCATTCATCATGTGAACATATTAACCTACTTATTCCAACAACTTATACTCATGGTTGGACTTTAACTTATTTCTTCATAAGCTTATAACTTGATAAATTTATAAACTACTTATGAACTTATCATTCATAACTTATGACAATTAAAGTTTCTTAATCATCATACATATATGTTCTCATCATATAGATTTACTTATGTATACTTGATACATATGATCATAAAAGTTCATTTACTTCCATATTCCTTATACTGCAAAACTCATTATAAGTTCATAATTCCTTCACATAAGTTTATAACCTATGCTAGCTTAAATGACTTATTACCAACTTATATGGCTTAAGTTCATTACTTACACATACTTCTTACTTTTTATCATTCATGTTCCTTAATCCAAACTTTTCTTATCAACCTATCATATTAGAGATAGAAGATAATTGGAGAAGAGGATCTTACTTTAGAAGTTCTTAATAAATAGCTTCTTTCTTCTTCTTATGTAAGTAGCTTATTACAACTTACTCACCCTAACAATTAAGCACTTTGAGAGAGAGTGTTTAAATTATTTGAACAACTAGCAAATGACTTGCCAACCTTCACTATTTATAGAACTTGCAAGGTTTAGGCAAATTTAGTCAATACACTAAACCACCTCCTTACTATTCATAACTTGATCAACACAAATCCTATCCTTTGCTAGGTCATTACTCACCTAACTTGGCCATTACTTTATTTACTTGATCACCACTTATCTTGGTTATCACTTATCTTGATCACCACTCACATTAATCATATTACTATGGGTTGCCCCATGGGTTAGACAACTCATGGAATCTAGCTTGGGCCTTAACCCTTAATTCATTTGGGCTTGTACCAATTATAATCAATCTTCCAAGTCCATTTTCATTACTTAATACATATACTTATAGTTTATGTATCATCATCGTATTATACTTCGTATACTACTTCATAATATACGATATTTCTTCCTTCATACAAACTCGTATAATACCCCGTATTATACTCGTTTTCTTTCCTCGTACAATACTCACATATCATACGATTATCTCTTAACGCATTAATTCTTCACTTTCCTTACATTCTTAATTTAAGTCCGCAAGCGAAACATTATGTTTTCCATAACTAGATTATTATTACATAATTCGTCTTACCTTAATATTCTATCATCACGTATTTCTCAGAAATTCAAAAATAATTTCTAAACAAATACTGATGAATAGTGTTTTCAGAAAATTTCTCGGAAAACGTTTATTTTCGTCTTAGAAATTCAAACACTTTAATTCCTTCACGTAGCTCAAATACTACGACATTCGAACATCAATAGGTTATAGAACAAAAACCATCTTGATATCACATAAAATATGATTTTATTATTATTTAATTTAGTAAAATCATTTTACAATAAAAATCCAAATTTCTCGGTCGTTACAGTACTTCAATTCCCCTCGGACATAACTTTGTTCTGAATCCGTTAACATGCCATTCGATTGGCTTAATCTTCATCCTTCGTTTATTTTATGTTTTTAACGTTCTTCGTTCGTTCTTGAGTCCACGACTCACGTTTTCTAAGTTCTCTTACATTCTTATGAAACCCTACACCTCCGAGTTCATTTACTAACTTTCTAATTCTCGTTCGTCTTTTACGAAATTTTTGCCATAACATTGTTATAGCTCAGTTTTAATCCGTTCTTCATGAACTTTTCTACCGTTCCTAACCAAGCAATAAGCATCTAACTTATACACGATGGTTTTAAACTTGTCCATCAACAACAATTATTCTATGATGGTTTTAAATATGTCCATCAACAACGTTTTTTGCGTTCTTCATTTTTAATCCATACTTTGATTATGATTTCACTTTTTCTTGGAATTTGGTGTTATAAAACACCATTCCTTGCTTATTTTACCGAATCGTTCATATAATTCATTCGGATCGCTCAAATTCATTACGAATCTTATACTTCCTTAAGAAATTTATAAACTAAACTTCTAATTCTTATTTCTTCATTTTCTCATGATTTCAACCATATGAAAATCATTCTGACATCTTTTACTTTTTATTCTCATTAAGCTATATTTTAAACATATAAAGCTTAAAGAAAATTAATTCAGAAGTTAGGTTTTCGATACCTTTCTTCTTTAATTTCCTTCCGTTGGACAAAGTTTGCTCACTAACAAGCTTTTCCTCCTCTTTTTCCTCTTCTTCCTCATTCGAAATCTCTCTCTCTCTCTCTCTCTCTCAAATGTTGGAGGATTTTCAAAATCCCAAACAAATGAAATCTAAGCTTCTTTTTATATATTTTCCAAGCTAGGGGCAAAATAGTCATTTTGCCCCTCCGATTACTATTCACACCTCCTTACTATTCCACCTCCTTACTATTTATGAAACTTCCCTTAGAAGTTTCGTGGTTAAATCTTTTGAGAATTAGGTCGAAGCGGTTTTAAAAGCTGCGATTCTCGAATCCAAATATTTTTGGATATTTCGCTCTTTCCTTTATCGATTAACTTTTACGTATTCTTCGGATCTCCAAAAAACTGAAAAACACTTTTCGAAGCTAAGCGTTTTCCTTCACGTTTTCCCCTAACATAGTTAAACGAATGAAAAGTACATAACAATACTTTTTGTCATTTTTATTTCGTCCGATTCCTGCACGTTTTTCTAAAAAAAACTTTTATCGGCTTACTTAACTTTTCACGATATATTATCATCAAATCCTTCGACGGAATGTCATTTCGACATACTGAACTCTGAGAAAGGCTTAGGTTATTCAAACCCTAACCCTTAGGGTTTTGTCGTGTGAATAGTGCCTATTTCGCCTTTTTCCCCAAAAATATTTTGTTCCCGGAAAAATTTTATTTTCGTCTTGAAAATTCTTACTCGTTCAGTCTAGCTCATAGCCAAAATCCTCCCAATTTATAATCATCCTAGATTCTAGAACGATTAATAAATACATAAGACAAAATATTATTAATAAAAATTCCTTTTATTAATAACTAATTCTTTAAATCTTAAATTCTGGACAATTCGATTTTTCGGGTTGTCACATTCTTCCATTCTTATAAAAACTCCGTCCTCAGAATTTCTAAAACCACACCCATTCCCGAGTAATCACATTCACCCCTTCTTCACATAATTTCATCCTCGAAATTTTATCCTACCCTTCATCTCAACTTCTTTTCAAAGAAGTTCTTATCTTTCAAACATTCTCTCACCTTCATAACTTATCAAGAATTATGAAGTAGAATGAATAACGAGGAATATAAGAATTCCTTTAGAACATTTCATACTTTTGCTGAGTGGTCAAATTGATCATGACCTCTTACTAGGTTTAAACCTTCTTACACGGTCAGTTTAAAATCACGTAGAAGGTAAACTACCTCTTTTATACGTAAGTGATCAACCCATTATATAACCTCATTTCGACATGTGTTCACCTCAGACTTAATCATTAGATTCCATACCAAAGTAATTTGTTTGGCACAACTTCTTCAAAGAAAGCTCGATTTTTCTTTTAATCATGACATACCATTTATCTTAGCCAAATCAAGTAGCTTAGACCATACCAATAAATTGGATATCAACTTGAAACATTCGTCTAGTCAAATCAATTGACATCGACTACTTCTTTAAATTCCTTTCGCAATACATCAAAACGTTTTATGATGTCATGATACCGTACTTTTCACAGTATGTTGAGGACTTCGTCAGTTTATGACTTCGTCATTATACATCATACCATAGCAGGTTGTTGATCCTAAGATCACATCCAACACTAGGTTCAATTGCATTAACAACTCCATCCTTTTACCATCCTTGCATCAAATGCACTGATGATATAAAATTTATTTTGATATTTCAAATCAATTTCTGTCTAACCGAAACAATTAGCATAGACATACCAAGAATAGTTCTTTTAAAATCCATTAGTTCCAAAAGTTGAACCAATTCTTTCATTTTCAAAACGCGCACATAAGCACGATTTCAAGAAACTTCGAAATCTAGTATAGCTAGATGACTTGGAATATCCTATTCTCTATCCTCCTTCATTATCTTACTTGCGATAATACTTAATCTTCTCTAGCACCTTCAATGCTAATTCTGCTGAAAATAACTCATTTTTAGTCTAAACATCCCTATAACTTAGTACAGTCCATCTACTTACCACACATTATGAGTTCAGGAACTTTCCACAATAATATGAGTTTAAGAACTATCCCAGTCAGACCATAGTCGTCCATTCGTTGAGAAGTTCAAAAACATACCATATTATTATGAGTCACGAACTTACCATAAGTATGAGTTTCAAGAACTCACACCTATCTTATCATACTCTACCTATCAAGTATATACATGAGAAAAGATTCACCTTCTCGTCATATACATATTGATAGTGCGACCAATTCCAATGATTATCACTATAATAAACTGAGTAGTTGTTACACCAAAGCACAAACCTCTGCCCATAACAAAGGTTCATACAACTCAGCTATCACATGAGTCCTCAATTAAAATTTAAAACTTCTAAATTTCTCGTTACTTAATACGAATTTTGTTTAATTTGTATGCTATCCTTCACAACTCAATCTGAGTTCTTCTTCCTGTACTAATTCATAGTACCATTCATTCATAGCATTAGCTATAAATCATTCATCGTTTAACAGATCATCTATTATTATGATTCACTATGATCACGTGGTGATTTTCTTCCTTAATCGTTTAACTCAACGATTTTTATACCCTTCTCTCTACGATTATAGTCTTAGGTACTCATACCTAAGGTTTATAACCTATCAGCTCTGATACCAACTTGTAACACCCCAAAATCTGGTCTATCTTCACACCCGAATTCCGTATGTCACGAGTACACCATTCTTCCAACATACATCATTATATACTGAAATATAACAACATACATTCTCAATTCCCAGGCTTATAACCTCGTTCATTACAAATAATGATAATTACATTATTCTTTTCATCTTACACAAGTGACTTTCATCCGCCACCAATGATACATAACTATTCATTAAACTAGTCTATAGTTTAATTCTATCATTCTATATTACAAGTCTTCGCTTGATCTTCTCGCTCATTCATCTAATGAATGGCACTTCTGCTGGATACCGTTCAGCTTGATCTTTACGGGATCCTTAGGTTCTTCTAACACGTACGCTGAAAATATTTTTCATTTAAAGCAAGGGTGAGCATTCAATTGCCCAACAAGTCATAATAGTTGAACAAACAACTTTAAGAATTCAAACATTCCTTTATTTCGATAACTGAACAAAGGTTATGAAGCAGCTTGAATAATAGGAATAATCTCGATTCCTATCATTTTAAAACATTATTCACATTCACTTTGAAATACATACATTCTCTACTCTCTTTCATACACATTCTGTCTGGCTAGAATCAATAGCACAGACTTATCAATAACGGTTCATATATAAACAGAACATTCTCATCTCATAGAAACACCGAAGTGTTCACATTGTGGCACAAGGCCTCATACGTTCTACCACCTTATACAAATATCGCACATTCACACATAGACAGAACTTCTCAAGTTCAACATCTGAGAAGTTTTAGAAACTAACATTCATTTAAAATATGAATGAAGTTAGGAAACTTGCCTTACGCACAGTTACAGCTTATAATGAACTGCTCATTTCAATCCCTATAACACATAAGGAAATAACACATACACCAATTAGTCATATACTTGACTTACGCATTGGTTTACTTAACTTTACTTCTTAAGGTTCGCGTTCTTATAAACTAAGTTTACGCGATAACTTTCATTACCGATTTACGGCTTTATGACATATGGAGATGTCTTACTTAATACGTTCATCATCTTTGATAATTTACATTCTTATCTTCTTCTTATATCTTCTCTAGGACTCAGCACACATTATGTCTCTGCTAGTAGTCCATATGGTACTCTGAGTGGTTTCCCATAAACAATCAACAAATAAGTTCCCATCTCGTCTACACTACCGTCATAGTGAATTAAATCGGTTGCCAGTTTCGTATATACCTTCGCTCTCTGAAGGAATTGTTTAGCCCATCTCCCATATGTCAACCATCAAAGGTTACGATTGTACCACAACCTAAACTTATCTTAACTTATCCAAACTATTAAACTTTAATGTTCGTTAAGTCAATTTCTTATTCCTTATGGCTTTCTAGCAAATAAATACCATACCTCAAGATTCATTCTTATCGTTTAAGTCATACAGTCTTTTGTATACTCAGAACGATCATTCACGTTAGTTATTAACTCGGTTTCTTTACGTTACATCATTATCTTTAATTCAGTTCTTCACCGTTCACAGGTTTAATCATTGGTCTTCATTATCTTACGGTCAAACCTTACACGGGGTGTAGGTTTTGTCCATTTAATATTCGTGTACACTCAACCTTCACATCGATTAAAGTGTTTAATGTTTACATTTCATTCTAACATTCTCCATCTGAATCACGATCGGCTTCAATTAATCTTCTTACCGTTCGCTACGGCTTTCTTGATACCATTCGTAATTCTTCCTTAATGTCAAAGCCATATAGTTCGCTGTATGCTAAGACCGATCATTCATCGCAACAACGTTGCATTCACAGCGTCTATACGTTTTACACCTATCTCTCATTACCACAACATAACATCGAAATATTATTCATTACCCTCGTCACTTAACGTCTAAGGAATCATAGTCATAGCAATCCCCCACATTTGTTTATCACGACTACGGTCTCCGAATATCGGTTCCATAACCCGCGTTTACATTCTTTGTCTTTTAATCTCGTTTAATCTTTTCGTTCAACCTTTACTCAAGGTTTCATTCAATTGTTTAAGTGCTACATTACGTGCACTACATGTTCATTAAATTTCGTTACACTTCCCCCAGGATTTGAGCAGTTAAAAGGTCATTACTGGGCTTTACCCTGCACCAGCGCTGCAGCGCCGGTTCCCTTCACATTCCTCACACAGCAACGCCACTGGCGCCATGGCGTCACCTTCTGTGTTATAACTCACGCTGTGGCATGAGTTTCGATTATTTCGACTCCTGGTCCGGTATTTGCCGCAGTCACACCTTACAAGGCATGGTCGTACGCGCGCGGCGCCAAGCCCTAATCTCTGAAAATTTTTCTAAGTGCTTAATAGATTTGGGATGCTTACTTCCTGATTCCATAACTTCTTTGTTATAACTCGGAACGAGGTCGTTCCAAAGCCATTCTTTTCCTTATCTTACGTACTTTAATACCCCTTGGACAGAACTTTGTTCTTCTGAATCCGTTAACATGCCATTCAATTGGCTTAATCTTCGTCCTTCGTTCATTTTACGTTTTTAACGTTTTTCGTTTGTTCTTGAGTCCATGACTCACATTTTCTACGTTTTCTTACATTCTTATGAAACCCTACACTTTTAGGTTCATTTACTAACTTTCTATTTCTCGTTCGTCTTTTACGAATTTTTTACCATAACATCGTTATAGCTCAATTTTAATCCGTTCTTCATGAATGTTTCTACCGTTCCTAACCAAGCAATAAGCATCTAACTTATACGTGATGGTTTTAAACTTGTCCATTAACAACAATTATCCTACGATGGTTTTAAATTTGTCCATCAACAACGTTCTTCGCGTGTTCTTTGCGTTCTTCGTTTTTAATCCATACTTTGATTATGATTTCACTTTTTCTTAGAATTTGGTGTTATTAAACACCATTCCTTGCTTATTTCACCGAATCGTTCATATGATTCATTCGGATCGCTCAAATTCATTACGAATCTTATATTTTCTTAAGAAATTTATAAACTAAACTTCTTATTCTTATTTCTTCATTTTCACATGATTTCAACCATATGAAAATCATTCTTACATCTTTTACTCCTTATTCTCATTAAGCTATATTTTAAACATATAAAGCTTAAAGAAAATTAATTCAGAAGTTAGGTTTTCGATACCTTTCTTCTTTAATCTCCTTCCGTCGGACAAAGTTTGCTCACGAGCAAGATTTTCCTCCTCCTTTTCCTCTTCTTCCTCATCCGAAATCTCTCTCTCTCTCTCTCTCTCAAATGTTGGAGGATTTTCAAAATCCTAAACAAATGAAATCTAAGCTTCCTTTTATAGATTTTCCAAGCTAGGGGCAAAATAGTCATTTTTCCCCTCCGGTTACTATTCACACCTCCTTACTATTCACGAAACTTCCCATGGAAGTTTCGTGGTTCTGTCTTGTGGAATTCGTCCGACTGTTTTAAAAACTGCGATTCTCGGAATATAAATTTTTTTGGATATTTTGTCTTTCCTTTACCGATTAACTTTTACGTATTATTCGGATCTCCAAAAAACTGAAAAACACTTTTTGACGCTAAGCGTTTTCCTTCAAGTTTTCCCCTAACGTAGTTAAACGAATGAAAAGTACATAACAGTACTTTTCGTCGTTTTTATTTCGTCTGATTTTTGCACGTTTTTTGAGAAAAACTTTTATCGGCTTACTTAACTTTTGTCGATATATTATCATCAAATCTTTTGACGGAATGTCATTTTGACATACCGAACTCTCAGAAAGGCTTAGGTTATTCAAACCCTAACCCTTAGGGTTTCGTCAGGTGAATAGTGCATATTTCGTCTTTTTATCCAAAAATATTTTGTTCCCGGAAAAATTTTATTTTCGTCTTTAAAATTCTTACTCGTTCAGTCTAGCTCATTGCCAGAATCCTCCCGATTTATAATCATCCTAGATTCTAGAACGATTAATAAACACATAGCATAAAATATTATTAATAAAAATTCCTTTTATTAATAACTAATTCTTTAAATCTTAAATTCTGGACAAACCGATTTTTCGGGTTATCACAGTTGGCATGTTAAGTAATGAGGTGTAAACTGGGAAATAAAGATTTGAATCTAGTCGGCGGGGATGGCAATTGCATACCATCATAGCCAAATCGCAATATCATAGCTTATGTTGACAGAGACAGTGTTGCCTGACTATTTAAATTGTAATCTGAACATTAAAACATGTGTGTATGAATGTCTTAAGTTATAATACTTGACAGAAGTGATGTTTTAAGTATATGAGCATGTAATGTTTATATAAAACCTAGAATTGTTAAGTTTTATTAAGGTTTGCAAAATGAAAAAATTAATGGGAATCATGCATCTATGAATAACCAACACATATCTAGTCAAGTGTGTGATAAAGATTTATGAATATTGATGTCAAGTATGTGTGGCTACAGTATACTTATACTTATATAACTATCCTAAAAGTATGATAAGAAAGTGAAACAAAGGTTTTAAGAACCGAGTTAGAAAACAATGTAACAATTGTTATTACATTTAAAATGTAAGGAAATGTATGACTGATGGGTATGAATCCATGATTATACAATTGTGTAGGAGTACACGAAGTGGAGATAGCTATAAGCAGTTAAGTTATAGTTGATAATCTACGAGCCAGGCAAGTCTTTCACTTCTTATTGGCTCTATAATGTTGATAACTGTTGATTAATTTATGCTATGATATGAAATGTTAAATTACATATGAAATGCATATGAGATATGTATGAAATGAATTATTTTATTGTTGCCTCCGTTTCGGTTAAACAAAACAGACTCTAACTCATGCAAGTATACACGGGTCAACAAGTAGTACAAAGTAAAAAAGTATCGATACCACAGAGAAAGGTGAATAAATCTACGCTATCATGCAACAACCTTATCACAATTTCTGTATGCTCAAACAATCAATCAACAAGTAAATTGATATCTAAATTAATTATTAGCACTAAAATACTAATTACTAAATTTAAGGGAATCACAGTGGAGGGAAATGGGATCCTAATTAATGTCATATAATTCTTTATCCAAAATGCACGCCTTTTGTTATGCCTAATTATTTAATATGGACAGCTAGTCGGGAGCACAAAAGTGAAACATAACCATCTTTCGATGTACTATGTCCAAATCACACAAAATCTACAAATGATAGAATTCATGTAAACATTAAAATTACCTAACCCACTATATGTCTATGTGAATTACAAGCAATAATGATTTAAGCACAAGCTCTCTCAATGACTACACATGGTGAACCGGTATATGCCTATCCGGGTCACGAATCATAAAACCTAACATATGTAAGTCTCATGAAAAAATGCTAACATGGTCTAATCTGTACTTATACTTCCTTTTCCAATTTTATACAAGTAATTAGGGTGAATGGTGATCAAACATTCAATATTTTAGAGCAACCATGTTAGGCAATCCAATATTAAAGATATAAGCATTAAAAATAGGCATAAAAGTATGGACTACACATTAAACTCCATTAGAATCCCATAATGGAAGTTAGTTCATGGCTGAATCAACACCCATTATGGGATTTGAACCAAACATTAGAATAAACAAAGAAAGCAAGAGATATAAGGGAAATAAGGAATCAAATCTAATAAAACCCTGCTTCAAAGTCTGATTCCAAGTTAATTCAGGTCCATAATTGTCACAAAAATGAAAACCAATATTTACAAGCAATAATCTAGAGAGAGAAGCACAAAGAAATAGAGAAATGCTATGAATTCTCTCTAGAATTTCCAAACCCTAAAAATAGTAATAAAAACTGATCATCCACGTCTTTTCAAACCAACAAATATATCTCAAGATAGCAAACACGCTCCAACATTATAAAATGGAAAGTCAGCTTTTTAATTTAAGCTTCGTAATGCTTGGTGCGTGATGTGCGATGAGAGATTCAGTGTTGGTGGCTTTGGATGTCTTCTTTGCATGTGTTCTTGGCGCGCGGTAGCCAAGTCCCCGATTAGATGGGATAGGCGCGCCATGCCTTGTCTGTGTTTGTCATCCTCTAGCTATGGCAAGACTGTGGTTCGCCTATAAGGCAATGAGGCTGCACATTGCCATCGAGAGTCCGCCTCTACTGGCCGGTGCTTTCTTTGTTGATGTTTGTTAATTCTTCTTTCTTCACTTCTTTGTTCTTCATGTGACCACTTCAAAGCTCCTCTAGTTTTCCTCCTCAAATGCTTGAGTCAAGTTGCCATCTTCATTCTTTCACAAGCCACCATGCCTTGTCTTGCCATTTCTATTTCCATGCCATACCATCCCATACCATGCCTTAGGAGTTCCAACTATGCACACTGCAAAACAAACACAAAAAGCAATAAAAACATACCAGAAATACTTGAGTTGAGCAAAATTACAATAAGTTGGTAACCAATAAGTAGTTATAAAACCTACTTATCAAATACCCCCAACTTGAACTATTGCTTGCCCTCAAGCAATCAACACACATATAAATTAAACAATGTAAACTACATGCTATTCAAACTACACTATTATGCAAGTGAGTCCCAAGATTTCTAGCCATACTAGAATTCTAATCAAATGTGCCTTAGAAAACTATCTAGATTCTAGAACAAAGCATCAAACCAAGCTACATGCATAACGACATACAATCAAATAATCTAAACCTACTATAAAGATGTTATGTGTGTGTGATGTGTTCATAAATAAGCTTTACAAAGGCAAATATTACACATGCTCTACTGCTTTAAGAATGAAAACTAAAGTTCAAATCAAGAACTATGCATACAAATGAAACAACAACTACTCCAACATATGAATACAAACTAAGGTTCAGTAATGGATTTATTTTGCTTTATTTTTATTCACGTGGGCGATTTTTGCACTTTCCCGCGATGTTTATTGATTTCTTTTATTTTTCCCATTAATGTGCAATGCCTCATTCCATTAGGCTAACAGTGCTACCCCTTAGAGAGCTTTAAACCAATGACTCCCAAACCATTAAGACCTTAGGGCGCTAGGTGTAAAGACAATCCCCTCGGGCATACTTGCTCAAGTAACAAAGGCCCCGAAACAAGACTAGCCGCGGTAATTTTTCATATTTTTCTCTTTTTTCTTTTCTTTTCTTTTCTTTTCTTTTTTTATAGAAAGTATACCCATGCGTTCCCAAAATTTGAGTATCAATGTTTTCATAGTCGATGCTCACTTCCTACACAATTCTATCTTTAAAAATAGTGTTTTTATCTCAGCAGGCAAACAAGTTAATCTTTTACCAACAAACAAACATGAACACTTACATGTTAACCAATAGCATCTAAACAACAAGCATGGATCAAATCATGTATAACATTATAACTAAGCTTAAGCTATCAACCTAATTCAAGAATCTATCAAATTTCTTAATTCATCATTGGCCAAAGTAGAATTCCACTAACTAGATACTTGGGATTATGCAACTAAATAGATAAACTAAAATAGATAATAAGCAAGAAAACGGAAAAATTTTCTGCACAATTAAACTAAACACATTAACATGCAAAAAATTATACTAAACATGAATAAATGATGCAAATTAAACTACATGCTCTATACTACACTACTAATTACCCAATACCCCCAAACCTAGCATATTAATTGTCCCCAATGAATGAAGGTAAAGGGCAAAGAGAACTCCCCTAAGTGTCAGCATGGCCACCCTCATCGGGTGGTGAATCGGGCGGTGGAAAAGGCACGGCTCTACTGAATTGAGGCCACTCTAACATTGTTCCTTGTTGTGCGAAGGCTTCAGCTAATGATCTTGATAACCCATTTGCGAACCCCGAGAAATTATCATACATGGCGTCTACTTTCCTCTCAAATCTTCTAAGTCTGCGATCATCATTTTCTGCAATGGCATGTGGTGAAGTTGTTGCCTCAGTTGGCTGTGATGGTTGCGAAGATGGCACCGAAGATGTTGTTGGAAGAATAAAACCCTTTCCCCTCGGGTGTGGTGTGCCTCCTGTCCAGTCGTCAAATTTCATAATAGTGGCATGGATGATGTCTTGGCTTGGATACTGCATTTGCTTATTTGCCCAAGTAACTCCCGCTCATGAACATAGGTGGGCTACAACTGATGCTTGTGGGATGCTACCTGTGGTGCTCCCCCTCATGTAACGGAGCATGTTTTGGTTGAGGAGGTGGCCCACGTCTACGTATTTGCCCGTTATGATTCCCCACAATATGATATCCCTTTCAGATGTGATGTTATGCTGGTGCGAAGGAGGCATTAACTTTGCACATATAAGCAAGTTCCATGCCTTTGTATAGCGGTTAAGCGCTGAACTTGGGAAATTGGTAGGCTGATTCGTGTCTGGCTTGTAATTCCACCGAGTACCAGGCACACATAAATCTTTAATGACTCTATCCAAATCAATTTCGAACCTTGTAGCTACCACCTAATTAGTGCGACCAGCCGGCGGGTTGGGTAAATTGAAGACCTCTCTAATCGCCTGTGGGTGATAGTCCACCTGCACACCTCTAACAAATGACAAACCACTCATAATATCTTTGGCGTTGGCATAAAACTCACGTACAATACCCATTGGAGCAGGCATGGGGCTAGATACAACTCCAACCCGTCCCCTCTCTCGTATCGTTACCCAGAGTTGTCCATCTTATTTCCCAGGATTAAACCCTCGTTCCTTCATAAACGTTTTGGCCACAATACGATAGTACTCCATCTGAGCATCTAGGCTAACAAACTTGGTGAGGTCCAAGATGTCTTCACTTTGACTACTGGAAGAGGATGACTCAGGGGTACGGGAATGTGCTCTCTTTGGACGCATAGAAATTGATGAAGAAAAACCCTAATGATTTGAGAAGAGGAGAACTAGACTGAGAAGACAATCTCTGTTTACTCTAAAGAAAAAAGTAAACCCCCAAACTCGTTGTTTTCCACTACTCTAACAAACCCTAATTATTTGAATAGGGGATATGTAGAAGAGGTTGAATGTGGGAAGGAAAACTGAATGCGTAGGAAACATAGTGGGGTGAGGAGTTATTTTTTTTTGAATGGAAACCGTTTGGAGAATGAAAAAAGGTAGAGCTTCGGTTTTGAAAGAGAGGTGGGGAGGTGCACTTTTGAAAGAGGTTATAACTGATATAAGTGGGGTGGGTCATGTTTTAAAGCATTCAATATTATCTGTAACCGGACTCGGGCGTGGCCGCGCCGAGTCTATGCCTAAGTGTGATGCGAGTGCGCTGGCCTTGGCATGGGCACCCCAATTTTGTACTACTCAGCCGCACGACCGTGCTGTTCTGCTCCCTAGAATGAACTGATTTGCACATAAAGAAGCATCCAACAACAACTTTCCACTAACAATCAAACCTGTATGACAAGCATTCACAAAAATAAGATATACTAATTCCCAAATCAAAATTTGTACTGAATAGCATATATGAATGAGTGTATATCCAAAAATTCTCTATATGTTATTCCTATCAAAAATGATATGCGCATTCAGCTCTATCAAAATTCATGCCAAAAATTTATAATCACATGAATTAAACATGGGGGAAGAAAATATATATACTTCACCATTAGAATTAAACAGTAAAGAAGTAGAGATAAGTGCATCTTAAGAATTAAACAAAAGGGAGAGATAGACATGCTCAAATATAATTAAACTTGAGAGAGAAGTTGACATAATGCACAAAGAATTAAACACAATGAGAGAAGAGAGATAATGGGATGCCTCCCATTGAGCGCTATTTTATAGTCAGTTAGCTTGACTATCTCTGCTCTGATTAAGTTGTAGAAAGAATTGAGGTGACCTTCTGCCTGTCAACCTCACCACCATAGTAATGCTTAAGTCGATGTCCATTGACCTTGAAAGGCTTATCTGGGAACTTGTCAAAAATTTCTATCACACCATGTGGATAAATATTTTTCATAGTGAAAGGCCCTGACCACCTTGACTTGAGTTTACCTAGGAAGAGTTTAAGTCTGGAATTAAACAACAAAACTCTTTGCCCTGACTCAAACACCCTTTCCATAATCTTGTGGTCATGCCATCTCTTCACCTTTTCCTTGTACACTTTAAAATTTTCATAGGCTTGCAATCTAAATTCGTCCAACTCATTGAGTTGGAGTAGGCATTTCTCTTATGCAGCCTTCAAGTTGACATTCAGCTTCTTTATTGCCTAATATGCTTTGTGTTCGAGCTCCATGGGAAGGTGACAAGCCTTTCCATACATAAGCTAAAATGGTGACATACCTAACGGTGTTTTATAAGCAGTCCTATAAGCCCATACCGCATCATCAAGCTTCAACGACCAGTCCTTCCTTGTGGGATTCACAATCTTTTCTAGTATTTTCTTCACCTCACAATTTGATACTTCTTCTTGGCCATTAGTCTGGGGGTGGTAAGTTGTAGTAATTCGATGACTTGCCCCATATTTGGCCAACAGTGCTGTGAACTGACGATTACAAAAATGGCTTCCTTCATCACTAATGATTGCCCTGGGAGTCCCAAACCTCATGAAAATGCTCCTTTGTAGAAACCTTAGAACCACCTTAACATCATTCATTGCTAGAGCTACCACTTCCACCCACTTGGATACGTAGTCGACTGCCAATAAGATGTACAAGTTCCCACATGATGAAACGAAAGGCCCCATAAAGTCTATCCCCCAAACATCGAAGATCTCTACCTCGAGGATTGTATTCAAGGGAATTTTTATTTCTCTTAGATATGTTCCCTACTCTCTGACATCTTTCACACTTCTGAACAAAGTTGTAAGCATCTTTAAAATAGTCGGCCAATAAAAACTTGCTTGTAAAACTCTGGTCGCTGTCTTTTCACCTCCATAATGACCTCCATACACTGATGTGTGGCAATCCTGTAATATACCCTTTGTCTCGCTGTATGGAATGCACCTTTTTATCATTTGATCAGCATACTTCTTGAACAAGTATGGCTCATCCCACACAAACCATTTCACATCATGTAGAAACTTCTTCTTTTGATGCCCAGTCAAGTCAGAAGGGACTATCTTACTTACTAAAAAGTTTGCATAGTCTGCGAACCATGGCACTTTGCCTTTCACCACGAACAATTGCTCATCTGGGAAGGATTCATTGATCATAACCTTGTCATTTACATCCCTTCCCGGATTTTCCAATCGAGATAAGTGGTCCGCCACTTGATTTTCAGTCCCTTTTCCGTCCTTGATTTCTAAGTCAAATTCTTGCAAAAGAAGTATCCACCTGATTAGACGAGGTTTAGCATCTTTCTTTTCTACCAAATACCGGATCGCTGAATGGTCTATGTACACAATCACTCTAGTCCCAATCAAATAGGCACAAAACTTGTTAAATGCGTACACCACTGGTTAAAGCTCCTTTTCTGTAGTCGTGTACTTTAATTGGGCATCTGTAAGGGTCTTGCTCGTATAGTAGATCATATGGAAGATCTTGTCCCAACGTTGGCCCAAAATAGCTCCCACAGCAAAGTCACTTGCATCACACATCAACTCAAAAGGAAGGTCTCAATCTGGTGCTGTGATCATAGGTGATGTAGTTAACTTCTTCTTCAAATGATCAAATGCAGTCAGGCATTCTTCATCAAATTTAAACTTTACATCCTTCTCTAACAAACTGCAAAGTGTCTTTGTGATCTTCAAGAAATCCTTTATAAATCTACGGTAGAAGCCTGCGTGCCCCAAAAAACTATGAACACCTTTAACAGAATTAGGTGGAGGCAAATTCTCAATAGTCTCTAATTTAGCCCTGTCCACCTTTAATCCTTTCTTAGAAACTTTGTGTCCCAATATTATACCTTCTTGTACCATAAAATGGCACTTCTCTCAATTCAGAACAAGATTTGTCTCAACATATCTCTTCAACACCATCACCAAATTTTCCAAACACAGGTCAAATGAATCTCCAAAACCTGAGAAGTCATCCATGAAGACTTCAACATTTTGCTCAACCATATCCAAAAAATTAGCCATCATACATCTCTAAAATGTGGCCAGGGCATTGTACAACCCGAAAGACATCTTTCTAAACACGAATGTTCTGTACGGACAAGTAAAGGTAGTCTTTTCCTGGTCTTCTGGAGCTATCACAATCTAATTATAACCTGAGTGCCCATGTAGAAGGCAATAATATTCATAACCTATCAGCCTATCCAACATCTGATCAATAAATAGGAGTGGAAAATAGTCTTTCCTTGTAGCCTTATTCAGTCTGTGGTAGTCCATGCAGACTCTCCACCCCATCACTGTCCTGGTCGGTATCAGCTCGTTGTTCTCATTTGATACCATGGTCATTCCCCCTTTCTTTGGCACACACTGTACAAGGCTCACCCAAGAACTGTCTGATATCGAATATATAATCCTTGTATCTAACCACTTTAGAATCTCCTTCTTAACCACTTCCTTTATAATCGGATTCAATCTACACTGTTATTCCACTGAAGGTTTACTATCATCTTCCAGCAGGATCTTGTGCATACAGAATGATGGCCTAATCCCTTTAATGTATGCTATGGTCCATCCTATTGCTGATTTAAACTCTCTTAGAACTCGTAACAGTTTATCTTTTTGGAAAGATGTTAGTGTAGTAGAAATAATAACAGGTAACCTTGATCAATCATTTAAAAATGCATACCTTAAGAGGTCTGGAAGAGGTTTGAGTTCAAGTTCTAGAGGCATCTCAAGAGATGACTTGAGTCATTCTGATGTCTCCCCAGAAAGCTTGAGTGGCTCGATAGGAGTCTTGAATCTTCGAAACTGTGGTGTTGTGTCAAGTATCTGTACAAATTATGTAATCTCATTGTCTTCCATCTCTGAATCCCTCAATATAGCACTCTTCAAAGGCTCATTATCCACTAGATTTCCAACTTCTTCATTCAATATATTGTCTACCATGTCAATCTGAAAACATTCTTCCTCGTTGGTAGGAAACTTCATAGCCTTAAACACGTTGAAGGTGACTTCTTGATCATGCACTCTCATTGTTAACTCACCTTTATGAACATCTATCAAAGTTCGTCTTGTGGCTAAGATAGGTCTCCCAAGGATGATTGGTATACTTCTATCTTCTTCGTAATCCAAGATGATGAAATCAGCTGGGAAGATAAATTTATCCACTTTGACCAACATATCTTCCACAATACTCTATGGATAAGTAATGGATCTGTCAACAAGCTGTAGAGTTATATTTATCGACCTTGGAGTTGACAATCCCAATTGATTAAACACTGACAGAGGCATCAAGTTGATGCTCTCCCATAAATCACACAAACATTTGTTTAAGAACATTTTTCCAATGGAGCATGGTATTGTGAAGCTGCACGGGTCCTTAAGCTTTGGAGGTAGCTTACGATGAAGCACTGCACTACATTCTTCAGTCAAGGATACTGTCTTAAAGTCCTCTAGTCATTTCTTCCTTGACAAAATTCCCTTCATGAACTTTGCGTAGCTTGGCATTTGTTCGAATGCCTCTATGAAGGGTATATTGATTTTTAGCTTCTTGAATACCTCCAAAAATTTGGCAAACTATTTATCTTCCCTTTGTTTCTGCAATCTTTGTGGATATGGAACATGAGGGTGAACAGGTGGTGGTTTGTTTACTGGTTTTTTAGGTAACTCTTCATTATTCTTCTCCAATACCCTCTGTTCAGAACCTTCTTTTAACAGACCATCATCAGAGCCATTTTTCTCATGGTGCGGCCATGCGGTTTCCCCTTGTATATTTAGCACGGGCGCGCCAGCCTATACATCTGCAATCTATTTTCCTGACCTTAGTGTAATAGCCTGACATTGCTCATTTCCTTCCCTTTTTGGATTGGTTTCCATAGTACTTAGCAAAGTCCTTTATGGTCTATTGTTTAACATATTGGCCATTTGGCCCATCCGAGTTTCCAAATTCTTTATAGCCATAGCCTGGCTCTTTATCATAACTTCTATATTTGCTATGTACTTGAGCATCATCTCCTCCATTTCTGACTTCTTTTCTGGCTGAGGTGCAGGTGGTGGATGATGTTACTGTGGTTGTTGGAATCCAAGAGGGTAAGGTGGTTTAGGTGCATATTGTTGGTGAGATGGTTGTGGTTGGTATTGATGTTGGGACTGAAATTGTTGTGGTTGTTGGTGTTGTTGCATGTTCCGATTGTTGTTCTAGCTGAAATTGGGATGGTTACGGTTGTTGGGGTTATAAGAATTCTGAAACTGATTCTGGTTCTTTTGGTAGTTGCTCACGAATTGCACTGATTTTGAACTGTTAGCACATTGGTCAGTGTGATGTGACCCTGCACATATCTCGCATACATAAGCAACTGGCTTGACCTTATTCTCCGCCAATGAATCAATCTTCTTCGCCATAGCTGCCATTTGTGCTAACAATTGTGTAATGGCATCCACCTCTAACATTCCCGCAACTTTAGGTTGTTGCATCCTGGCCGTAGGATTCAAAAATTGTTTGCTGCCATAGTCTCAATGAGATCATACGCTTCTTCATAACTTTTGGCCCATAAGGCTCCTCCTGCAGCAGCATCTACTATCGGCCTTGACTGTCAACCTAATCCATTATAAAAAGTGTTTATAACCATCCAATCCGGGATTCCATGATGGGGGCATTTCCTTAGCATTTCTTTGTAACGTTCTTAGGCTTCATATAGTGTTTCACCCTGTTGTTGTTCAAACTAGGAAATTGAAGTTCTCATTTTTGCTATCTTAGCCATAGGGAAAATTTTGGCTAAGAACTTTTGTGTTAAGTCCTCCCATGTGGTTATTGACCCTGATGGTAACGAATGGAGCCAACTTCTAGCCTTATCCCTTAAGGAAAATGGAAATAGCCTGAGCCTAATTGCATCTTTTGACACCCCATTATACTTAAAGGTGTCACATATCTCTATGAAGCTCAATAAATTCTCGTTTGGGTCAACTTTAGCAGCACCCCCAAATTGGACTGAATTCTGAACCATTTGAATCGTGCCTGGCTTAATCTCAAAAGTATTTGCTGCTATAGCTGGCCTTACAATGCTCGACTGCAACTCATTAATGTTGGGCATAGAGTAATCCCTTAAGGCTCTGTACTCTTCTCTAGGCTTTTCTGCCATATTGGATGTGAAGTTTCAGTATCTACTTGTGTATTCTGCCATGCTCTCGATCTCCAAGCTCTACCATTGATATTATACTGTACAGGTATCAACTCGGAATTAGATGATTGCGTGTGCATATACTATACACAAGTACCTGAAATACAAACAAAAATAAAATAGAAATAAGATAAGAATAGAATTGTTCAAGTTAAACGAATCTAGTTTCAGTTGATGATGACAGTAATAAAAATAAACGCCTTTCCCCAACATCGGCGCCAAAAACATGTTGCCTCCGTTTCAGTTAAACAAAACAGACTCTAACTCATGCAAGTATACATGGGTCAACAAGTAGTACAAAGTAAAAAAGTATCGATCCCACGGAGAAAGGTGAATAAATATACGTTATTTTGCAACAACCTTATCACTATTTCTGTATGCTCAAACGATCAATTAACAAGTAAATTGATATCTAAATTAATTATCAGCACTAAAATACTAATTACTAAATTTAAGGGAATCACAGTGGAGAGAAATGGGATCCTAATGTCATATAATGCTTTATCCAAAATGCACGCCTTTTGTTATGCCTAATTATTTAATATGGACAGCTAGTCGAGAGCACAAAAGTGAAACATAACCATCTTTCGATGTACTATGTCCAAATCACACAAAATCCACAAATGATAGAATTCATGTAAGCATTAAAATTACCTAACCCACTATATGTCTATGTGAATTACAAGCAATAATGATTTAAGCACAAGCTCTCTCAATGACTACACATGGTGAACCGGTATATGCCTATCCGGGTCACGAATCATAAAACCTAACATATATAAGTCTCATGAACATATGCTAACATGGTCTAATCTGTACTTATACTTCCTTTTCCAATTCTATACAAGTAATTAGGGTGAATGGTGATCAAGCATTCAATATTTTAGCGCAACCATGTTAGGCAATCCAATATTAAACATACAAGCATCACAAAGAGGCATACGTGTATGGACTACACATTAAACTCCATTAGAATCCCATAATGGAAGTTAGTTCATGGCTGAATCAACACCCATTATGGGATTTGAACCAAACATTAGAATAAACAAAGAAAGCAAGAGATATAACAGAAATAAGGAATCCAATCTGTTAAAACCCTACTTCAAAGTCTGATTCCAAGCTAATTTTGTCACCAAAATGAAAACCAATATTTACAAGCAATAATCTAGAGAGAGAAGCACAAAGAAATAGAGAAATGCTATGAATTCTCTCTAGACTTTCTAAACCCTAAAATTAGTAATAAAAATTGATCATCCACATCTTTTTAAACCAACAAATATATCTCAAGATAGCAAACACACTCTAGCATTACAAAATGGAAAGTCAACCTTTTAATTTAAGTTTCGACAGCGCAGCTGCTGCTGATGTCACAGATGGGATTCAGGCGTGGTATGCTACTGGATGTCTTCTTTTCAGTGTTCTTGGCGCTGTGAGGCGCCAAGTCCCTACATTAGATGGGGGTGGGCGTGCCATGCCTTATTTGTGTCTGTCATCCCTCTGGCGCGGGCACGCCATGTCTGGCCTATAAGGCAGTGTGGCGCTACTGCTGGAGTCTGCCTACTGTTGGTGCTTTGCTGCTGCTACTTGCTAATTCTTCTTTTTTCACTTCTTTCTTCTTCATGTGACCACTTCAAAGCTCCTCTAGCTGTCCTCCTCAAATGCTTGAGTCTGGTTGCCATCTTCATTCTTGCATAAGCCACCATGCCTTGTCTTGCCATTTCCATTTCAATGCCATACTATGCCTTAGGAGTTCCAGCTATGTGCACTGCAAAATAAACACAAAAAACAATAAAAACATACCAGAAATACTTAAGTTGAGCAAAATTATAGTAAGTTGGTAACCAATAAGTAGGTATAAAACCTACTTATCAGTTATGCCATGAAATGTGGTAATGTCTATGAGATATGTATGAGATTGAAAGTAAATCTATGACTATGTGTTTTAGAAGATAATCTCTATACTTGCTATGTGAGAAGCAACATGGGTATCAAGTTTAAATAATGATGATTTTATAAAATGCACATGATATTATGTGTTATGTGATGCATGAAAACTGTTAGAATTGTTGGGCTGTCGAGCTCACCCTTGCAAATAACCACTTTTGCATGTTAAGGACACATGGTAAAGTTACGTGCTACTTGATTGATAGAGTTCAATAGTATCACAAGAGGATTGATTTGTTTACCCGAAGTTAAAATCTCGAACCATATTTTATGTTTTAGATGAGGTACTTAATAGTTGTTTAACTCTTGTAGAATTGTAAAGTCGTACTATTCGACACATAAAGAACATCGAATTAAGATGTAAATTTTATAATGTAACTTTGATGAATCAAAGCATAGAATAAATTTGATTTAGAGATATGTAAATGATGAAGGTTGTGATCTAGGGAAATGAATAAAGAATTCAAAAATGTTTTAATTATTCCGCATCTTATTAAGTATAACATCGAATATGATGTAAAAATAAGAATGATTAATGATCAAGATCGGGAATTGACTTATGAAGATTTTGGGATCGATTCATAGATCCTAGAAATAGAAAGGAATTAATATATTAATTAATATCAAAGTTAAATTGTATTCATTAAATTATGAAGGGAAGTTGTTAATAGTTAGACAAAGATAGTATCGTCACGCATCAGGTCTGAGGTAATAGATACCTGGATTTGGGGGTGTTACAGATGACCCTTGTCGTAGAGTTGGCTGATGCTTAGAAGATTGTGCTTTAGTCCTTCCACATAGGCTACTTTACTGAAGGACACTGCACTATTCCAAGCCGAGCCATATCCTATTGTCTTGCCAGAGTCGTTGTCTCCAAAGATGACTGTTGGACCCTCCTTCTCTGTGAAGTTAGACATGAGGGATTTGTTCCCGGTCATGTGCCTTGAGCATCCACTGTCCAGATACCAAGTTTTGATCGTAGAGCTCTATTCCTGCAGAAAGGTTAAACTTTCATTTTGGTACCCAGACTTACATGGGTCCTACCTTGTTACTACCATCGGGGACCCAAATCTACTTGACTTTGGGTTTATTATATAGAGGATTATAGTAACATTCTGCAGCCTTATGACCATATTTATCACATACAAAGCATCTAGCATGATGCGTGCTTGTGTGTGTGTCTGGATTCTATCTCTATTTGGACTTATGTGGATTTTTGGTGGTCTTTCCCTTACAATGATTCTTCTTTTTCCATGCACCCTTGTTGTGAGATCCCGAATTTTATGAAATAAAAATATTAAATTTTCTTATAATTATTCTATTGAGTAAATGGTTAAATTGATAAAAGGTTAAAGTTAAGGGTGATATGTGGACATTTTTCAAAGTAAACAAGTTTTCATAAAATAATTAGTGTTAGTGGGAATCGATATTTATTTCGATAATAATTGATGTCTGGAAGTTATATTGACCAATCGGGTAATTCACCGGATAAATGAGCAATTAAATGCTATTAATTCACATGTTTATAACTATGTGTTCACATGTGTGTACTATTGATTCACATGATTTACTATTAGGGGAGTTGGTGCAAGATTGATAATACTTGCATGACTAAATTAAAAATGGAGGTATAGATGGAGGTACTATACTATAATTAATTTTTTCACATGTTTAGAACTATTGAGTCACATGATTTACTATTGATTCACATTATTTACTATTAGGGGAGGTGGTGCAAGTTTGATAATACTTGTATGACTAAATTAAAAATGAAGAAAAAGAGGAAGGTATTATACTGTAATATTTCGAGCCCCAAAATATGCAATTATTGAAACTATATTTTCCTATAAATAAAAGCTCATTCTTCCTTCATTTCTCACCAATTCACTAAAGCTATAGAGCAATTATTATAGAGAGAAATTATAGAGAGAAAGAAGAAGAGAAGTCTGCTACCTCACTATTCCAGTATCCAGTCTTCATTTGAGGTAAGGGGTATTATTCTTTCGAATTCATAAAGAGAGTTATTTTCTTTCAATACTCATAAGGGTTGTTATTCCATTCTTTATTATTATGTTGGAATAACCTGTCTATGTGAAGTACCGCATACATGGTGAAATTCTTCTGTTATTCCCTTCTTTATTATTCTGTTGGAATAACCTGTATGTGCGGTCTATCGCATGCCTGGTAAATTCTGTTGTTATTCCATTCTTTATTATTCTATTGGAATATCATGTCTGTGCGGATTACGCATGACCTGGTTCTATTCTTTATTATTCTGTTGGAATATCCTGTCTGTGCGGATTATGTATGACCTGGTTCCATTCTTTATTATTCATTGCTGAATATCACATGCGTGTGGATTACGCATGACACTGGTTCCATTCTTTATTATTCATTGGGAATAACTATGCATGCATTGTCTATCTATCGACATACATGGTGAATTCTTTTGTTATTTCATTCTTTATTATTCTGTTGGAATAACCTATCTATGTGGATTACCGCATGCATGGTGAATGATCCTTTGTATTCATTCTTTATTAAATTATGGAAATGATCTGTCTACGTGAATTACCGCATGGCGGGTTAAAATCCATTTACAGTCTCGTATATTCTATAATACTCATCTGGGATATCATTTCTTTTGTACTCGTCATGAAATATCGTTTTCTTTGGTATTTTTCTGTTACGAGTTACTATTTACGGGTTACTATTCACCTGGTTACTATTCACTCTAGTATTATTCACTCAGGTATTCGGGGTACTTTTCGTGCCGGAGTACTATTCACGAGTTACTATTCACCCGATTACTATTTACTCTAGTATCATTCACTCGGGTATTCGGGACACTTTTCATGTCGGGGTACTATTCCTAAAGTACTATTCATGGGGTACTATTTACCCAAAAAATGTATTCTTTTCTGTCCAAATTATTTTTGGTACATGAATATTATTTTTGAATTTTACTCTACAAAGCAGTATCACGTTGACAATTTGGATATTTTTAAACTCTGGATAAATTTAAAGTCTTTAATATTTATCCTTGATTTTGTTTGATTTGATTTCGGTTGATTATTACTTATATCATTGTCATCATCCTCATGCTTATATTGTGATGAAAGTCATCTTTGGCTTACGTGCATAAATGGACTTGGTATGATTATGACCAGGGATTATTCGGTATAATCATGACCGTAATGTAACGAATGATGTGGTAAAAGTCCTCATTGGCCTGTAGTTCATTGATGGACTGTTGTTGGTATAATTATAACCAGGGATTATTCGGTATAATCATGACCATTGATGATTACATGAATATCCTTGGCTGTGGTGCAGGGATGATTCAATTTTATTTATTAAGTTGACTCTCAGCGATAAAGTTGATGAAAAACTTTTTAAAACATAGAAGATAGTAGATTTTATGCTCTACTTAACTCTTCTAATGGATTGCTTATTCCGCTGCAGTTGTTGATCTAAAACTTGTTGTCAATTGTATTCTATTAGTTGTTATTCTATTGAAGGCTAAGGATAATTTATTCTGCATTATCTTAGTCATAATATTTCTTACTGGGCTAGTTGAGCTCACCCTTTCTTTTATTGTTCTCTTCAGGAAATGAGAATATAGCTGGGACGAGTCAGGGAATGGAGTAATGGTCCAGGATAAATGGCTTTAGTAGTCCTCACTATTCTACAGAATAATGTGATAATAATTATAATGAGAACACCATTGAGAGTGGATATTGTCTAGAAGGCAATATTCTTGTTTAAACTCTCAGCTATGTTTTGTCGTATTGTACACGATAGTTGTATAATTAAGTTTGTATTTGATTTTGTACCATGTATTTGGCGACTCAAGATGGGTGATGTATACCTGTTTTGGGGGCGTCACACTTGTGATTCATGATTTTTGATGGGTAAAACTCAACTCTACTATTCCTTCCTGGTTGGTTCGTGAAGTTGGTTTTACTTGAATTCACGATCCTTCGAGGTTGGAGAGTAGTGACTAAGTTACTTTTCTCTTTTTTGAACCCCAGGCCAGTATGGGATCCGTTATATCTTGGAACATGACTTGGATCAGAAGAGCAGGGATCCACTAGTTCTTCGTTCTGTGAGAATTTCACAAATGTAATGCTTCTATTGAAATTTGAAGCACTACTAATGTTAGTTTCCTTTAGCTTTTTCACATATGGTACTGAGGTAGATTCCCCAAAACCTAAACCTATTCTGTCAGATGCACTTCTCTAACTGGAGATCAGGGAGTCCATGGATGAAGAGGATCTATTCCACATTAAGATTGTCTTTTCTAGTTCCTCAATCTTAAAGGTTAGATTTGACTCTCTTTGTGTGTTAAGTTCATTGGTCTGTCTTAAGAGTTTATTCTCAGCCTCAAATTTAGAGAGAGAGGTAGTACTTAGTAGAGCTGTCTTCAGTTCTACTTGAACTTTCTCTTTCTCTTTTTGAAGAAGAGAATAATCTTTAGATAGAACTCTAAACCACTTCATGTATTGATGCAGATCAGATGTTATACCATGTAGTGCAGTTCTTAAATCATCAATATCTACATCAGGAGAGTTAAAGTCGAATACCTCATCGATACTTACTTCATGATGGCAGTGCTTTTCTTGTCCTTTACATTTTTGGCCATTAGAAATAGATTTGCTACTTGAGGCTCTTCATCATCTCCAGACTCAGGAGTTGTGTCGTTGTCTGAGTCACTCCACGATCCTCCGACCACAAGACCTTTGTCTTTATTTTGGAGCTTTTTGTAGCCTTTGAACTCCTTCTTTGGATTTGTTTTCCTCTTCCGTTCTTCTCTAAGAGTTTTTTTACAGTTTGTAATGAAATGGCCAGGCTTCTTGCAGTTGTAACATAAGTCATTGATTTACTCCTGGTTGTTGTTGTTGTTGAATCTTTTGGGTCTGCTGCTTCTACCTTTCCGCATTAACTTTTTGAGTCTTCTTACCAGCATTGCAATGTCCTCATCATCATCTTCCTCAGATTCAGATTCATTTTTAGCGTGAGTTTTGAAGATGGTCTTTATTGCCTTGAGAGCAACCCCTTTATCCTTCTTTCTTCCTTCAGATAGAGTCTTTGCTCGTTGAGTCAGCTCTAGTTCGTAGGTAAAAAGGTTGCCATTGAGTTATTGAAATGTCATTTCATGGAGGTTCTTTGATTCTCTGATAGCAGTGATTTTGGCATCCCACTTACTCGGTAAAGCCCTCATGAACTTTATAATAAGATCTTTGTTTGGATAGATCTTTCCAAAAGCTCGAAGAAAGTTGAGCAGCACATTGGATCTTTTATAAGTAGAAGTGACATTTTCTCCTAGAACATGGGAGAACATCTCATACTGTTGAGTCAGAAGAGATTGTTTGTTTTCTGTGACTTCTTCTTTTCCTTTGTACATAATTAGCAATGTTTCCCAAACTTCCTTGGCAGTTTTGATGTTGACCACAGTTTTGAACAGATCATCTTCTGAAGACTAGAACAAAATGTTCTTGGCCATTTTATCTAGTTGGACAGCTTTCTTCTCATTGTCAGTCCATTCTGATTTGATCTTGATTTGAACTATGTTTGGATTATCTAGAGTTGGTGCAAGCTTAGTTGGAACATAGGGCCCATTCATAATAGTTTCAAATAGCTCTTCATCTATTAAATCCATATAGGCTTGCATATGAACTTTCCAGTTGGCAAATTTGTCTTTGTTGCACATTGGTGGCTTGCTGCCTCTACTAGTCTTGGACTCGCTTATCAGTTGTGCCATTGGATATACTCAAGCTTTGTAGGCTGATTGAGAGAACCTGTTTTGATACCAATTGTTAGTTCCCAGAGACACAATAGTTATCTAGAAGGGGGGAGGTTGAATATATATTTTAAAAACTTTTTCCTTTTCAAAATACTTGTCAGATTTGTTAATAAATTAACCACAGCGGAATATATGATTTGTTTGTTCCCCTTTAAGATAAACCATGTTTATAGATGATAAGAAGTTATGACAGATATAACAGTTATAACAGGTATATATAAGACACAATTATTTTAAGTGGTTCAGAGCACTCAAGGCTCTTAGTCCACTCTTCTACTCCACAAGTAGGAAATCCACTAAGGATATCTTTACAATCTTTAAATCACTTAGATTCCTTCAAGACCAGTAGTCTTGGAACTTTTTAGTTCACTTAGAACTCTTTAAGTCCAACAGACTTGGAATACACTTGATGAGAGTTGAGTTCTTGGGTTGTGCTACTCAGTTACAGTTAAGCATACATTCGAAAGAACTTAGTAGCAGAGCAAGCTTTTCTTTCTTGATCGTAGAGTTTTGGACGTTGAGTATTTTTGAGCTTTTTATTTTGTGCTTGCTTACTCGTTGCATCTATGTCTGATTTGCTTATAAAGGAGCCTTTGAAATGTGTCCGTTAAAGACATCCATTATAGCATTTAATGCATCAGACATTTCTTAGCACTGATGTTGACTTCATGGAAATCTCTTTATTCAATTTATCCGCCCATCGGCATTATGTACGGTGATCGCTATCTCACCTAACACCTAAAAAGGTGTTTTTAGCAGGCATGCAGTCCTTTCCTTATCTTCTTCTATACACTTCTTCGATACATACTAAGAATGAGTGTTGGATCATTGGGATTCCTAAAATGTCAACATCTATAAGCCATTCTTCATTTGATATACTTCATCCTTCAACAAATGGATGAGGCTCGGTGCTTCTGATGCTGACTAGAGAGACGCCACGATCGTTGTGTCTTGACATGCTCGTATTTGATTCAGCCTTGCTCGAAAAGAACATTACGGTTTCTCTTAAGCTCTAATAGACTATGATCTCTACTTGCTCGTTTTGCAGACTCCACATTTCTGAGAGCTGACTACGATTCTTGATTTGGCTGGGCAGGCGCTCAGACCATCTTTACGATTCTAAGTGTGGCTTCCAAGACAGACTACGATTTTGAAGTAACTTTTTTGATACTCCACAATCTTGCCTTTGCTTCGGCAATCTCTCGGCAGCTTGACATACTACGATTCTGTTGAGGCCTATCTATTACATTTCAAAATAGAACATCCTAATAGCTTTAATCTTTCTTCTATACATTCATTTACAGAATGATAAACATTAAGCACAGATCAACCTAACAATTTTGATCTACCATCTAAGTCCTTATACATATGTTCTTTGAAGGACTCTACACATACGCATATTTATTTACTTTCATCATCAAATTTTAATATGCAATTCCCAACATATTCTACGCTCAAAGGTTATACCTCAAGTTAAAGTTTTATGAAGAAACCATGATATTAAGGAAACGATCTGGGAGTTAGAATCTGAAATGAAGACAAGGTATCCTTACCTCTTCGACATACCAGGTACGTATATCAATTATGAGGACGAAATTTCATAAGGAGGGGAGGTTGTAAGACCCCAACTTTTATGAATAAAGATTTAATTTTCTCTGAATAATATTCTAAATAGTAAGGTGATAATTTAATAAATGTTGTAGTTATGGGTGATATGTGCAAATTTAACAAAGTAAACAAGTTGTCTTAAAATATTCGTTTGGTCGGAGAATATTTTTTTTGTTGGAGAATATTAGTATGACGTCGTAATCATTAGTGGACCCCATAACGGAATAACTGTCAGATATAAAAAGCGACAGAAATAACTTTTTTATAAAAATAACGACAAAACTTTTACCGTTAAACTATTGAAATACCCGGTGATAAAAGTACAGTAATACGCATTGTTGCATAGTAGCACACGATATTGCACATTATCTCTGATTATTGATTCTTACGTAAGAAGCCACTCAATATTTTATTCAATAATTGCAACAGTAGTTGCTGCATAGTATCTCATATTATTGATTCGATAATTGTTACAGTAACATCTGTACAATATTTTATATTATTAAATCAATAATTGACACGACACAGTTACACATATTATTATTAGCATTATTGAAAATGTCTAGAAAGTTCTGTCGAGAAAATGAGTTAGGTTATTTAATTGTGCGCCAGTAAGGAAAAATCCTTATCGGAAAGCCCCCTCTTTCATGGGAACGATCTGGTTGTCAATATTGTGAGTTATAATATTAATAATGAATAATTGTTGAAAGATTAAAAATGTTTTGATTAAAGATAAGTGATTTGTGGTAGATGTTTATTCAATTTTGATAAATAGAGGGGTTTGTTATAAAGCATTTGTTATAAGTTTGGCTCATTATTCCATGGACTCCCATGTGCCAATTTGTCAAATCCTCGGTAAAAAGTTATCTCAGTTTTGTTTTATTATAATTATAATAGTAATAAAGCATAAAACTTTTTATAATATATATAAAGTTATTTGTTTTATTAGAATATAAATAGAATATATTATATTATATATAAAGTTTTTTATTTTATTAGAATATTTTATTTCCTAGTGTTGAATAGTAAAAATCAAAAAAATCAGACGAAACCCGTGAATTCTCTTCTATTCGTCCGTGAAGATTTTAAATAATGCCCTGCCATTCTCCTATAAATAGGTTGTTTAGTTAAGAAATGAAAATCATACAAGAATCAAAGAATTCTTCTTCTATAATATTGTGCCTATTTCTTTTGAGTATAAGGATACTTTGAATGTAGCAAATAATGTAAGATTTCCTCAAGATAATCTCCGCTATACCAGACAGATTTAGTCTCCTACTAAGGTAAATGTTGTTATTTTCTTTATACTCATAAGGGTTGTTATTTTATTCCTTATTAATCTTTGGAAATAACTTGTCTACGCGGATTACTACATGTCTGGTGAATAACCCTTCGTATTCATTCTTTATTAAGTTGTGGAAATGATCTACCTACGCAGATTACCGCATGACGGGTGAAAATTCATTTGCAGTTTTGTATATTCTTTCATACTCATATGAGATATCATTTCTTTTTTACTCGTCAAGGGATATCGTTTCCTTTCATATTTTTCTCCATTTATGGTACAAAATTATTATTTGTTTCCATAATCTTATTATTAAATGGTGAAAATCCCTTAAATTAGTAAAATATCCTTAATAGTTTGCGCTTCATCTAATATCAGTTCACTGAAATATTGGTCTGAACTTTCTTATTAAATTTTAATCAATTCATGTCGGGGTACTATTCATGTCATTATCTTTGAAATTTAAATCTTAAATATCATTCTTGAATTTTACACCACATTTGGTGATCATGTTGTCAATTTGAACATTCTTGAACTCTGGATAAATTAAATTATAAATATCTAATATTTATCATTGATCTCACTTGATTCATTTTTTATATCATTGTCATCATCCTCATGCTTATATTATGGTGAAAGTCATCTTTGGCCCGTAGTGCAAAGATGAACTGTTGATTGGTATGATTATGATCAGGAATTGTGTATTGTTATAATCATGACATTTAATGTTACATATAAAGGTTTGTGGTTAGAGTCCTCTTTAGCCCGTAGTGCATAGATGGATAGGTGTTTGGCATGATCATGACCACTGGTGATTCAAACGAATATCTTTGGCCCGAGTGCATAGATAATTTGTTGATTTGAAATAAATATTGATTGGTGTTACAGGGATAAAATATTGATGATGGACTTTTAAATCATAGAAGATAGTAGACATCATACTCTACTTGACTCTTCTAATGGATTACTATTTCCACTGCAGTTGTTGATCTAATACTTGTTGTCTATTGTATTCTATCAGATTTTTCCCTGTTGAGAACTAAGGATAATTTGTTCTACATTATCTTAGTCATAATATTCTTTACTAGGCTAGTTGAGCTCACCCTTTTCTTTCATTGTTCTCTTCAAGAAATGAGAATATAGTTGGAACTAGTCGGGGAATAGAGTGATGGTCCAAGATAGTTGCTATAATAGTCCTCACTATTCTATAAAATAGTGTGACAATAATTGTAATGAGAATTTTATTTGAGTATGGATATTGTCTACGAGACAATATTTGTATTGAAACTCACAGCTTATATTTTATCGTATTTTACACGACAGTTAATAGTTGTATATAGGAAGTTTGTATTAATAAGGTATAAACTTCGCAAGAGTTTATGATTAGCTTATCCGTGATAACTTCGTTCAGGTTCCTCACTTTTTAGGAGGTCACGACAAACGTTTTCACTTGAACTACCGACTTTGACTTGTTTGGGACAACCTTTGGTGTCACTGTCCCAGCTGGACTTGACTTCGCTGCATGACAAAATCGAGCTAAATGACCTTTCTTTCCGCAATTGAAACACACTTTGGGTTGATGCATACAGTTTGGACTAATGTGTCCCTCATGTCTGCATTTGTAGCATACGACCGGTGGTCGTTCTCATTCTTTAAAAACGGGTGTTGGTGCTGTTGTCTTTCCATCATTGTTGAATTTTCTCTCTTTGAAATTTCCACTTGACTCATTCATTCTATTATTTTGGCCAGGATTGTAAGACCCCAACTTTTATGAATAAAGATTTAATTTTCTCGAAATATCTTTTTGAATATTAAAGTGTGGATTTGATATAATGTTATAGTTGTAGGTAATATTTATAAATTTTGCAAAGTAAGCAAGTTGATATAAAATATTCGTTTGGTCGGGGAATATTCGTTTTATTAGGGAATATTCGTACGACGACACAATCATTGGTGGACCCCACAACGGAATTACTGTCGGAGTTAGAAAATGATAGAAATAACTTTTTATGAAAATAACGGCAAAAGTTTTACCGTTAATTATTGAAATACCCGGTGATAAAAGTACAGTAATACGCGTGGTTGCATAGTAGCACACAGTATTGTACAGTAGCTTTGAATATTGATGCTTACGTGAGAAGTTACCCAGTTTTATTCAATTATTGTCACAGTAATTGCTGCATAGTATCCGTGATGCCCCCAAAATAGGTATACAACACTCATTCTGAGTCGCCAAATACATGGTACAGAAATAACTACAACTTTATTAATACAATTGTCGTGCAAAATACGACAACACACAAACTATGAGTTTAAATACAAATATTGTCATCTAGACAATATCCACACTCAAATAAGTCCTCATTACAATTATTAATACACTATTTTACAAAATAGTGAGGACTACTAAGACAACTTCTAGAACCATCATTCCATACCCCGATTAGTACTCGCTACATTCTCGCCTCCTGAGAAGAAAAATAGAACAAAAAGGAAAAGGGTGAGCTCAACTAGCCCAGTAAGAATATTATGACTACGATAATATAGAATAAATTATCGTTAGTCATCGACAGGGAAAAATCTGATAGAATACAATAGACAACAAGTTTTAAATCAATATTCGCAGCGAAAATAATAATTCATAAAAGAGTTACGTAGAGAATGAAATCTATTATTATCTATGAATTTAAAAGTCTATCATCAATATTTTATCCCTGTAACATCAATCAATATACATCTTGAATCAAATATTCATCTTTGCACTACAGGCCAAAGATATTCATCAGTTGGTTATGTTCATCTCAACACCTGTACATCTTTGCATTACGGGCCAAAGATATTCATCAAAAAATCATTCATCTTTGCACTACAGGCCAAAGATATTCAATAATATCATCATTTAGGACTGAGGATGGTGAAAAATATTTTAAAGAAAACGAATCCAGTGAAACAAAAGAATAAATATTAAGGATTCGTATTTCGGTTTATCCATGTCTAAAAATACCTCATAAATAACCATAGTGGAGTAAAATTCAACAATGATCAAAACATGGATACAATCAAAGCTAGTATCCATAATAGATATTTTGTACAAAAACAAAAATTTAATCTTTCTGTGAATAGTGTCGTATTCGTGAATAGTGCCGTATACGTGAATAATGTCGTATACGTGAATAGTAACCCCGACACTAAAAGACAAGAATTTTATAAGAAAAATCTTACTAATATTTCGGCATAATGATATTGAAAGAGATAATATCATTTAAAATAAATAACATCTCTTACCTCAAAAAGATATAGACTTAACTGGAATCTTCGGATATAAGTCTTTGAAGGAACTTACAATCAGATAGCAACACTCAAAGTATCAAAATACTCACAAGAATACGCTCGATAATATAGAGAGAGAAAACTTTAGTTTCTGGTGTGATTTTCAATTCTAACTTAAGCACCCTATTTATAGGAAAATGCTTAGAACACCAAAGCAGAAAATTTAATATAATATTAATATAAATAAAAAAAATCACGCCCACCTAAGACCAACTAAATTCAGCTCATTTTACATACTAGTGGGGCCCACCAACTTGTTAAAAATGTTTTTCTTGTAAAAATTATTTAAAACTTCAAAAATCAAATATTCCGGAACTTTAGAACTTCAATAATTCATAATAAACAGCCATTTTATCAGAAAAATTAAAATCTTATGTCTATTTCATAGGAAATTTAATTCTCTACAACTTTGCAGAAGAAAGATTTTCCAAATTCCAAACAGAAATTAACCGAAATCCACAAACGGATGATTTTGCAGGCTATAATCAAATTTCAGTCAAGAAATAGGGTCCACAAACATGAAAAACATGTTTTAAATATTTTTAATAACAAAAATACTCTTTCTCCTCATTTATTCATATATCACACATTCATTGTAAAAATATCAACATTATTATATTATTAAAATATAATAATATATTTAAATGAATTATTTTATCAGAAAAAGATAAAATAACAATTTTCAATAATTGTCACATTAAAAAAATTTCTCCATTTATATCCACATAAAATGAATATTTTTCTTATCATATAAATCAATAATTAATTATTCACAAATAATATTACTGAATCACAATATCGACAACCAAGCCGTTCCCAGGAAAGAGGGGGCTTTCCAATAAGGATTTCTCCTTACTGGCGCACAATTAGGTGACCAAACCTCTCCTTAGACAGAACTTTCTAGACATTGCCTATAATGTTATCTAATAATATTATTCAAATAATATTATTCAAATAATATGAATTATTGCTCCGATAATAAAAAATATTGTGTAGTGATAATTATTGAAAGAACAATAATATAAAACATCAACGTAGCAATTATTGAATCAATAAAATAAAATATTGAACAAAGAATTACTTGTAATAATTATCGAGTAGTGTCTTCTTATGTAAGAATCAAAATTGGTGCAATACCGTGTGCATCTTGTGTTTTAACCAAGAGTATTTCAACAAAGATTAATTCAGAATAACTACGCCATTATTTATAAACAACTTATACTTGCTGTTTTCTTCATCCAATCGCTTTCCGTTATGGGGCCCACATAAGGCTACTGCGTCGCATTTAATATTCCCCGACAAAGAAGAATATTCCATGACCAAACAAATATTCCCCGATAATAATGAATATTTTATAACCACTTGCTTATTTGAAATATTTAGCATTTTACCCATAACTAACCACATTAATCAAATCAACCCTTACTATTTCAAAATAATAAATAGAGGAAATTTAATTTCATTTATAATAAGTTGGGGTCTTACAGTATCTCACGTTATTGATTCAATTATTGTCATAATATTTTATATTATTAAATCAATAATTGAGATGACAAAGTTATTCATATTATTATTTGCATTATTGACGATGTCTAGAAAGTTCTGTTGAGGAAAGGGGTTTGGTCACCTAATTGCGCGCCAAGAAGGAGAAGTCCTTATCGAAAAGCCCCCTCTTTCTAGGGAATGATCTGGTTGTTAATATTGCAAGTTATAATATTAATGATGAATAATTGTTGTTCAAAAATATGTTTAGTGAAGCCAAGTGAATTGAGATAAATAAAATGGATTTTTATAAAGTATTTGTTGTAAATTTGGCTTATTATATGGACCCTCACTTACTCATTTTTTCAAAATCATCGGTAGAAAGTATATAAGTTTTATTTTATTATATATATATATATATATATATATATATATATATTATATAAGTTTTATTTTATTAGATTATAAATAGAATATATTATATTTTATTTATATTTTTCGTTTTATTAGAATATTTTATTGCACAATAATGAATAGTAAAATCAAAAAATTTCGCCTGTTGCGCCCATGAAGAAAAGACTGTTCACCCGTGATTTTTATTTTCAAATAGTATCATTTCATTCTCCTATAAATAGGATGCTTAGTTTAGAATTGAAAATCACACCAGAATCAGAGAATTCTTTTTCTATAATATTGAGCATATTTCTTTAGAGTTTAAGGAAGTTTTGAGCGTAGAAAATAGTATAAATTTTCTTCAAGAATATCCCCGCCATACCAGTCAGAAGTACTTTCCTTTTAAGGTAAGGGATATTATTTTTGTGACAACCCAAAAAATTAAAAAATCTTAAATGATTAAATTAAATGTTAAAATTTAAAACCTAGAGTAAAAATTAAGGATTTATTTAAAAATTTTAAGAAAAATCTATATGGTTTAATAATTGAAAGAGATTATGTAATAATAAATATGGCAAACCATATGAAGAAGGCTTATTGATTGTAGCAAATCGTATGAAGAGGTTTAATAGACATTAAATTAAATGTCTAGTCTAATTTATGAGTATATAAATTATTTTATGATTTATGAAGGACGTGTATGTTGACTTAATATGGTAAATATATTAAATTTTATTTGCTATAAGTAAATAAATTTATATAAACAATTTATAATGTGAGAAAATAAAACTATTAATTATTTTCTATATGTGACGTGTGCTTGTTTGGTGTAATTGGTAATTGGGAGTTAGTATATATATATATATATATATATATATATATATATATATATATATATATATATATATATATATGTTTATTCATTGGGAAAATAAAATTGTTGGGAACAATTTGTGTAATGAAGCAAAAAGAGGTGGAGTTAAGCATATAATATTTATATATACTTTACCCAAGAGTATTAGAATAAATTATTATATGAAATTAATTTAATAAAGAAAATATATTATATTTATCTTAATATCTTAAGGAATTAAATAAATTCTTCATTAAATTTATGTTAATGAGGTAAGGATATTATATTATAATATATTGGGTATGTAAATAATTGTATTTGCATTAGGAATTATGTGTAACATATTTATTTTTTGTAATTATAAAATAAATATGTAATTTAAGTAAGTTATGTTATGTTTTATATAATTTATATATCAAAGATGGGATATTTAAATTATATGATTCCAAGATGATAAAGTAGTTTAAGTAGATTTATGTAGTAACTTATTTGATTAAGTTAAGTTACTAATATTGAGTAATTAAATTACTTAACAAAAACATTAAAAGAATAATTGATTTAATTATTTAACTAAGCAAATTGGGCAAATAAAATAAATCACAATTGGGTCAAATTTGGGAGCATGTGCCGGTAATGTGTAGGGGGAATTAACTCATGGGGCAAAATCAATTTATATATTTGATGTGCTTATGTGTCACTATTTTATTCAAGCCATATTATTTTGGAAGATTTGCAAGCAAGCTAAAGGAGAGAAAACAATTAAATTTTGGCAAATGGAGGGGCATGTGCCGGCAAGATAAGGAGGAAGTATATAGCACTTGTTTGATTTTTTTTACCTACTCCATGGTCATGTGTCACCTTAAAACCTAGTTCCAAATATTTGTTTAGATTTTGTAAGCAAGAAGAGAGAGAAGAGGAGAGCTAGCCAAAAGAAAAAGAAAGAGAGAGAGAAGGAAAAAGAAATAGAAAGGAAGTAGAGAGAAGGAAAAAGAAATAGAAAGGAAGTAGAGAGAAAGAAGTGGTCGGCAGCCCATGAGGAAAGAAGGAAGAGGAATTTTTCCATGCTATCCATGTATATTATCTACCTTGGGAAGAAGAAGAAAGATAGCATCAAACAAAGGTATAAATCTAAAAACCCCAAAGTTGTTTAATGCATTTTATTTTAGTGGTTTTAAATCAAATATTGGACTTATGATTCTAAACTCAAAAATCATAGATCTTCATGTTAAATGATGTTTAGATCTTACAATTTTGGATGTTAACAAGCTTGATCAAAGAAGATAAATGAAAACAGTTTTTAAAGCTTAGAAAAGCTAGTGACTGCTGCCCCTAAATAGAAAATTCGGGGTTAGTTAGAGTACTCTTAAAATTCTGGGCTTTTGGTATGTTGTAGTACACTGAATAAGCTTTGCATAGACTCTGGAACGGACTAAATCCGACTTCGGAGGAAAGTGTTATCCCATTTTTATAGTAGCAAAGTCAAAACTGGAAAACTCATTTTGGTTTAGTCCCTTTATACGAATTTCTGGGCTAATATGTTCGGAATCTGGAAAATCATCAGTAGGGAAGAGTTGTAGTCCCGGAAGTTAGCATTGTGTGGGCTCAAGAATCGCCTAAAAATGTTTTAAAACGAAAGAGTTATGACTGTTTTAGGGAAAGAGGGTAAATTTGGGAAAAAGATGAAAACTGTTGCGAGTGGACATTTTTGGGGCCTATTTTAGGCTGCCTAAGAGGTCCAAAATTATTGGGTGATATTTTTTAAAAATACTTTGGTATTCCGTGTATAACATATCCAAAAATCAGATTAATCGGAGTTACGATTAATGCGTGAGAAAATCGCGAAGTAGCTAGTTTGATAAAAAGACGGTTGGGCAACAACAGTAGCTGTGCAAATACCACAAGACGCTCTTGCCCTGTCACATGCGGTCGCGGTCAGGTCGTTGTTTGACGTCCTTTTCACGCATTATTTTGAATAGTTTCCGTGACCAATTTTCGCGGTGTGAAATTTTTCTAAAATACTATGCCATGAGGTCTATAATACGCCCAAAAATTTGTTGTTATATGACTCATGATTTGAGAATTAAAAATGATCGAATAGGCATGTCAGAACTTGTAAACGAGTGAACGTCGAGCGTCGTTGCGTCGAGCAACTTTGACGTTCGACGTTCCAAATCGTGTTCCGGTAAAATAATAAGTCATAATAAATCTAATAAAGTCCTAACGGACGAGATTTGATTATAAGTGATATTTTATGCCGAGAAACTTTCTTTCAGGCATAAATAAAGCAATAAAAATATGTAATAAATATAATTACATATTTAAGCGAAATAAAAAAATATAGTTGCCTATAAAATTATTTTGTGGTGCAACAAAAAATGTAAAACCTTTGAAAATTGTATTAATCATAAAAATGATATTTTGAGGTTTTCGGTGCTCAAAATGAAGTTCTTGAGCTGAGATTTATGTAACGTATATATATATATATATATATATATATATATATATATATATATATATATATATATATATATATGAAACAAAAAATGCGAATAATCGTAAAATGAAAAATAAAGCGAATGTGCTTACGTGAGATAAAATATTTATATATGAAATAACGATCGATGTTGACTCTTGAAGCGGATAAACTGATGTAAAAAATATTTAAATTAAAGAAATAATATAGTAAATTGAGTTTTACTATAAAAGCTATGCATTAGCTGTTTAAACTCCGAATTTGCGAGTAAATGTAAAAGATATTTCTGAAATGAAATTTAAATGGTTTAAGCTTCAAGATGTAAAATATTTGCATCTTAAAATGTGTGAGACCTTTATTATTTATGAAACAAGTAAAATATTATTACATGATTAATAATATTATAATAGGTGATTAAAATATTATTAAATGATTAATAATATTATTAAATGATTTAAATATTATTAAATGATTAATAATATTTATGAATGATAAATATTCTATTAAATGATAAAAAAATATTAGTCAAAAGTTTAAGATAATGGTTAAGTGATAGTAATATTATTAAGGATAATAATATTACTAATGAGTTAAAGAATTATTCAATGTTTAATTATGTGGCTAAATGTTAGCTAATTTATTATTTGAGTAATATTGTTGTGAGATAAAATGTATTATGCTAATTGGAGGATCGATCTTATTAATGATAGGTCTTTCATAAGAGATTAAATTAGATTGCATAGCGGTAATCAACGGTACAAGCAAGTTTTTTAACTCAAACTCGAGTTAATAATTTTCCAGATTGCTAGTGGTATAGTTATTGACAATTATTCCACATCCATGATTATTGTTTCGCACTTAGTCCACATTGCATATGTTTATCAGGTATGAAAGGCTGATCACCTTCATTACCAAAGTATTTGTTCATTGTCGTTGTTCACCACTCAGTGTTATTAGTTCAATCATCTATGTATTGAAATTTGATTCATGTTCTTTCACAACCATTATATTGTTGAAAACTTGAAAGCTTATTCCTTTTCAATCATGATATATCTTCATTGTACTTAAACTTGCTGGGCAAAATAGTTGCTCACCCTTGCTATATCATGATAAAATTTTCAGATTAAGACGAAGGCTTGAATAAAGACAAAGACAAAGGCAAATTCCATAATTGGATTATTATGCTGTTAGAATTATTAAATTTTTGGATGCGAATGACATTGTAAATAGGGTAGAATAATGAATGCATTTATTAAGTTAAGGTTACAGACCTTGGGGATTATGTGTAAAAGTTTACTGTATAAACAATTTATGTTTATATCTTCCGCATGAGTTATAGAAATGATGTATCGTAATGTACCAGGTCCGAGGTAAAAGGTACCCGGATTTGGGGGCGCTATAATTTTTGTTCAATATTAGTAAGAAATAATATTTTCTTCCAAACTCTGTAGTATGTAAGTAATATTATTTCATTTCAGATTCCGAATTCTACACTCATTTTGTTAAGTAATGCTTCTATACTCCTAGAAAATAGTAGAATATCTTTGAAATTTGTGCTTCATCTAGTATCGTTTCACAAGGATATTTTTCTGAATATTCTTGTTAAATTTTGATCTTTTCATGCCGGGATACTATTCATGGGGTACTATTCACAAAGTACTATTCATGGGATACTATTCACTCAGGTACTATTCAACCGGGGTACTATTCATGACAAAAATTAATTTTTTTGTCCAAATTATTTTTGGAATATTATTCTAGAATTTTGCTCCACAAAGTAGTTATCATGTTGAAAATTTGGACATTTTTAAACTTTGGATAAATTAAAAAATCTTTAATATTTATCCTTGATTTCGTTGATTGATGCTTATATCATTGTCATCATCCTCATGTTTATATTATGATAAAAGTTATCTTTGGCCCATAGTGCATAGATGGACTATTGATTGATATGATTATGACTATGTATCGGTATAATCATGACCTGTAATGTTACAAATGATGTGGTAAAAGTCTTCATTGACCCGTAGTGCATTGATGGACAGTTGTTGTCATGATCATGACCATTGGTGATAATAACGAATATCATTGGCCCGTAGTGCATGGATGATTTGTGGATGTGATAATAATGAATATCATTGGCCCATAGTGCATGGATAATTCAGTGATGTGGATTATTTATTGAGCTGAGTCTCAGCGATAAAATTGATGATAAACTTTTAAATCATAGAAGATAGTAGATATCATGCTCTACTTGACTCTTCTAATGGATTCTTTATTCCGCTGCAGTTAAACTTGTTTTCTATTGTATTCTATTAGTTTAATACTGTTGAAGGCTAACGATAATTTATTCTGCATTATCTTTGTCATTATATTTCTTATTGGGCTAGTTGAGCTCACCCTTTGCTTTCATTGTTCTCTTCAGGAAATTAGAATATAGCTGGGACTAGCTGGGGAAAGGAGTAATGGTCCGAGATGGTGGCTATAGTATTCACTATTTTATAAAATAGTGTGATAATAATTGTAATGAGGACTCCATTTGAGTTTGGATATTGTCTACGAGACAATATTCGTGTTAAAACTCTCAGCTACATTTTGTTGTATTGTATAAATAAAGTTTGTATTTGATTTCTGTACCATGTATTTGGCGACTCGGAATGGGTAATGTATACCTATTTTGGGGGCATTACAGTTGGTATAAAAGTTTAGGGATATGATCCCTGGCTGAGATGTGAGACTAGAACTAGGAGGGGAGAGACAGGTAAATACTTCGCTAGTATGACCTACCTAAGATTATTTGTTATTTAATTGGTCGACAAAATATAGGGATAATATGTGGCATGTCAATTAACCCTTGTTTTGTGGCAGTGTTTGAAAATGACATTCCAAAATGTTGAGAAAAACAATGGAGCACATGAGTCCATTGAGTCACCACATATTAATAACTAGGATAATGTGCATCAAGAAGGAACCAATCCTCATGTAAACAACAAGACCAACCAAATGATGAATGATAGGGTGTTTAGGAGCTTTCTGCAATTCATGCAACACCAAGCGAGAGAGACTCTTGTTCGAAATGTAGGTGGAAACACTGGCAACTCTTGGTTGGTTACCGCTAAGCAATTCAAGGAGCTGGGACCACCAGAGTTTTTGGGAAAGCCAGAAGCACTTAAGGCAGAGACATGGATTAAGCAGATCACCAAGATATTTGATGTCTTGGGATGCTTCAAGGAGCAAAAGGTTCCCTTTGCCACCTTCATGTTGCGATGAGAGGCAGATCATTGGTGGAAATCTGTAAAACGTACTCAGCCTGCCGCACTAAAGATGTCTTGGGAGAAGTTCCAAGAATTGTTCAACGACAAATACTTTCCCAAAAGTATTCGTCACATGAAGGAGGTGAAATTCATCAAGCTGGAGCAAAATAATATGATCGTGTCGCAATATGAGGCTAAATTTGCGGAGTTACCCTGATTTGGATCCCATTTGGTAGATAATGAAGAGCGTATGACGCGAATGTTTCTAAGAGGTTTGAAACCCGAAATACGTCAATACCTAATTTCTCATAAACTTTGCTTGTATTCAGATGTTGTGAATAGGGTTCAGTTATTAGAGCCTGATAATGAGTCAGCTCAACCAAGAGATAGCAGTCGGCAAAACGATATTACTAGTGTTAGAAGTCATCGAAGCGGTGACAACAAACGTGGAGGAAATCAACATGCCAAAAATGGTAAAAACTTTGATGGTAACCCTGGCCAAGATAATAGAAGAAATGAGTCAAGTGGAAATTTTAAGAAGAGAAGGTTCAATAATGATAGAAGGACAGCAGCACCAGCACCAGTTTTCAAGGAAGAAGAACGACCACCGGTTGTATGTTACAAATATGAAAGAGAGGGACGCATCAGTCCAAACTGTACACAGCAATCCAAAACATGTTATAATTGCGGAAGAGAAGGTCACCTAGCCCAATTTTACCATGTAGTGAAGTCAAGTGCAGCTGGGATGGAGGCACTAAAGGCTATCCCCGATAAGTCAAAGCCAGTAGTTCAAGAGAGAGCGTTTGTTGTGACCTCCTAAAAAGTGAGGAACCCGAACGAGGTTATCACGGGTAAGCTAATCATAAACTCTTGCGAAGTTTATACCTTATTTGATACCGGTTCTAGCCATTCTTTTATTTCTCCTACTGGCACTCAACATTTAAATTTAACTCTTAAGAAATTAGACTTTGACTTCTCTGTTGAAACTCTATTGAGAGAAACCTTCATTACATCCACTGTTTATAAGTCTTGTTTGATTCAAATCGGCAACCTCACGTTACCTGTCGATCTTATCTCTTTGAAAATACTTTCATTTGATGTGATTTTAGGGATTGATTAGTTAACTACTCATCATGCTAAAATTGATTATTTTCGTAAGGTTGTTAGTTATCATATTCCTAACCACCCTATTATGCGAATTCAAGCAACCAAACCACTAAAGTCAATCACTATCATATCAAGCCATAAAGACATTCGTTTATTGAAAAATGGATGTCAAGCTTTCTTAGCCCATGTCACAGATTTAAACAAAAATATGTCAGATTTGAATGATATTTCTATTGTTAATAAATTTTCTGATGTATTCCCTGAAGAACTTCCTGGTCTACCCCTAGAGCGTGAAATCAAATTTTGTATTGACCTTGAACTCGGTACAAAACCTATTTCAAAAAACCCCATATCGAATGACTCATATTGAACTTCAGGAGTTAAAAACCAAACTGCAAGAACTGTTAGATATCGGTTTCATTCGTCCTAGTACGTCTCCTTGGGGTGCTCCTGTTCTGTTTGTAAAGAAAAAAGATGGGAGTTGAATCATGTCACCGTCAAAAATAGGTACCTGTTACCTCGCATTGATGACTTGTTTGACCAGTTGCAAGGTGCCAAATTCTTTTCAAAGATTGATCATCGTTCTGGATATCATCAGTTAAAGATTAAAACTGATAACATTCCAAAGATTGCTTTCAGAACTCGGTATAGGCATTACGAATTCCTAGTCATATCTTTTGGATTGACTAATGCTCTTGTTGCCTTCATGGATATGATGAACCGAGTATTCAAGGAATATTTGGATCATTTTGTGATTGTCTTTATTGATGACATCCTCATTTACTCCAAAAGCCATGAAGATCATGAGCAACACTTGAGGCTGATACTCCAAAAGCTTCGTGAGAACAAGTTATATGCCAAGTTAGAGAAATGCGAGTTCTGGCTTGAGAAAGTAGCATTCCTTGGGCACGTGATATCAAATCACGGAATATCTGTTGACCCAGCGAAGATTAAAGCAATACAAAGCTGGGAGCAATCTAAGTCAGTAACGAAAGTACATATCTTTCTGGACTTGGCTGGTTATTATCGGAGATTCGTGGAAGGATTTTCTCGAATCGCTACTCCATTAACTCAGCTGACTCGAAAAGATACAAAATTAGGTTGGAGCGAGGAATGTGAGAAGAGTTTTCAAGAACTTAAGAGGAGACTCATTTTAGCACATGTTCTGACAATACCATCTAGTTCGGAGGGATTTGTCATCTACATTGATGCTTCAGGCAGAGGGCTAGGATGTGTTCACATGTAACATGAGAAAGTCATAGCCTATGCCTCACGACAACTCAAAGAATATGAGAAGAATTATCCTACTCATGATCTAGAATTGGCAGCTGTCGTTTTTACGCTTAAAATCTGGAGGCATTACCTGTATAGGGAGAAAGAGGAGATCTATACAAATCATAAAAGCCTCAAATATTTCTTCACCCAAAAGGAACTCTACATGTGGTAACAACGTTGGCTCGAGCTGTTAAAAGATTACGAACATACCATTCAAAACCATCCTGGAAAAGAGAACGAGGTAGCTGACGCGTTGAGTAGAAGATCATATGTGGGTACGAGTGCGATATTGTCAATGCATAGGCCCATTTGGTATAACTTACAAAGGATGGAGATAGAGTTAAAGAATCTAGGGACCCACGTGATGATGTCAAATATATGAGTAGAACTGACTTTAATCAATAAAGTTAAAGCTACTCAAGCTACAGAACAGGAGCTGATACGTATGAAGAAGAAAGTGCAAGAAGGTGTTATTCCGGAAGCAAGAATCGTTGAAGAATGATCACTTTGAGTCAACTCCAGTCTTTGTGTTCCTAACAACTGTGATTTGAAGTATAAAATTATGATGGAGGCGCACAACACACTGTTTGCAATCCATCTTGGGAGTACGAAAATGTATCATGATCTTCGACATACATTTTGGTGGGGCAATATGAAGAGGGAGATAGCGCTGTTTATCTCAAGGTGTTTAACTTGTCAACGAGTCAAGGCGGAGCATCAAGTACCAAAAGGTCCATTACAACCACTTGTAATTCCAGAATGGAAGTGGGAGCACATTACCATGGATTTTGTTACTGGTCTTCCCAAGGTTTCTCAAGGTATAGATGCAATTTGGGTCATTGTTGATAGATTAACCAAGTCTGCTCATTTTTTACCTATACTAGAAATTTATTCACTTGAACGTCTTGCTCGTATATACATAAATGAGATTATAAGACTGTATGGCATGCCAGTATCCATAGTTTCTGATCGAGACCCAAGATTCACTTCACGATTTTGGGTTAGCTTTGAGAGAGATCCAATAATGCCCGGTTCTTAAGATCTTCTTAACAAGTAGAGGACCGCTCATGTGTGGGCCACATACTCCACCATGGATTTCATCCATGAGTCTCTAGGCTTGGTCTTTGTAATGACCGTGAATTTTAAACTCCCTATTAAATAAATATGTGATTTAATTTTTAATGAGTTAGGTTTGTGAGTCTATTTAAACCTTATGTGGTTATGTGAATTTATGAAATGATTAAAGGGAGTCACTAATAGTTTATTTAAATTAGTGGACTAACCCTAAGACTTTAATATCAAAGAATTGATAGGATTATTAATAATTAAATATTCAATTTATTTGAATATAGTGGCAGGATTTGAACATATTGATTAATTGCAATTATGGGTAATTAAATTGATAATGTGTTGATTTATATTATGAATAACTAATAATTAATTGAGTAAGAGATTAATAAATATAATAAGATTAATTTGTGCAAGCATGCAATATAGTAAATCTTTATTATATGGTAGTTAACTATATATTTTATATAATACAAGGTGACACATTAATATGTCTATATATTATAGACTATATAGTAAAAGTTATTGCATTCATATGAGTACATAAATAATCCCTAACTTTCCATTGTCTAATAGCATTAACACATTTAAATTATATTTTGGGGATATAAGAGAACAAACTAAGCATTATAAAATACAATTGCTGAGATTTAAGCCTTGTCCCAAATTATAAGTCTCAGCTATTAGTTACGTATTAGGCCAATGGCCTATTCCATACGTTGCGTGAAGTCCAGCCAGAACCAAAAGGCTACCATAGCCATGATCATGAGCTGGGAGATGAGAAGAGGGAGTTGGTGATCTCTTTCCACCAAACTCTCTCAATCCAATGAATTCTTCTTCCATCCTCTGGTTTGATTTCTTGGTTAATGGCTTAGCATGGTCAATAAATTTTCTATAAATTGAACACTTCTCTTCTCATTCTTGTTGCTGAGATTGTCTAAGAAGTGCATTAGAGAGTGTTAGTTGCTGAGCTATTAGGGAGTATTATCAGAGGAGTGAGGGAATTCAATCAAGCTTCAAGAGGTATAAAATCAAATTTTGTTCTTAAGTTGAGTTTTGGCAAATTCTTGCAATTCTCATGAATTCTTTGTTATTTGGTATGAATTGGCTTAAGAGTGTGTTGCTTTAGTTAGTATGCATGCTTAGAAGTATTAGAAGTAGTTAGTGTTGCAGCAAAAGATTTTTGGCAATGTTTGGGGTTGAGGCTATGCAGAAGCAGAGGCCATATTTTTATCTCTGGGTGAAGTGGTGCGGCCGCGCCACTTCCCTAGTCTTTCACCGTGCAGCCGCGCGGGTAGTATATCACAGTTACTCATGTTAGCTCCTTAAGATATGTTGTGCATACTATGACAGTTAGAATATGCCTATAAATAACCTGCACATGTGAACTGAGATTGTTATGCATATAGTAAGCCATGTTAGTTGATTTTAGTTTGATTATTCAAAGAGGACTTAAAGAGTTGGAAACTAGTTTTGATAAACCTTTTTTAAAAACATGTTCTGACCTTGGTTGTAAATGTATCAAGTTCCGATATACATTAAAATGTAACCAATATGTTAGTTTACATTATTGGGCAGGGTATGCTGTAGTCAAGCATGAATTAAAAGGAAAATGCAATTAAAAGACTATATTAGTTATGTGTACATGAACTATGCATAAACTAAGTTTTAAACTTCATAAACATGCCCATGTGACCTATTATGTGGTTATGGAAGCATGTTATGGAATATGTGAACTTACCTTGCATGCTTGAATAAATTTTACTATTAGAAGCCTAAGGATTCAAAAACATACTTGATAAACTATATACGCTTTGAGTTAAGATTTTTGAGCATGCTTATGTGGTTTAACTTGTATGTGAGATGTCACGATTAGGTGTTTCATGCATGTAAAAGTGATTAATATGAATGCCTGGTGAGTTATATGCATTGTGAAACTAGTCAAGTGTGGTTGAGAGTAAGCATAAATGAAGTAGAACGTCATAACTTGAGATACTTGATTTAACAAATGCAAGCATGAGTAGTAGAGACCTATGAACCACATAGCATGTGTTAAACGATTAAACGTAAGAAAATTATGAATTGAACACTTGAAAATAGATGGTGACCTATGTTAATGTTAGGATATAAGGTCAAACTTGGTTATCCACATACTAACATATGTGTTTTGCATGGTTATTCGTATATGTACAAGTCGTGTGTACACTGGCTTTCTGCAGGAGCAGTCATGTCTTGGTTTGCACCAGGAGCAGTGCGGCCTCGCCACTCGCTAGTGCAAACCAAGGGCAGTTGCGCCAGTCTGCAGTAGGGTCTGAGTTCTGTTAATAAATTCAGAGTTGATGCATGCTTATATGGTTACTCTAATCTGTAATACTTGTCCAGGATAGTATTTATGTGTTAATAAGCATGTTATTGAAAGGATCCTATGATGAATTAGTGTTTACAACTTTAAAGTCAAATCTTGATTTTAACTATGACATAGTATGTTAGAAACTAATTTGCATGTGATGACATATGTGTAAGATTATGCGACTAAAAGACTAGTAATATATGTTAGCATTGATAAATTACACTTGTGTATGATAGTAAGTTAAGATAATAGGTATACATGTTGAACTTGTATAACTAATGTGATTATACATGAATAGGATATCGTAGTTCATTGGATTGATATTAAGCTTTACTTTGGTAAACTACACTTGAGGCAAGTTTCCTAACTTACAAAACCTTGAATATTGTGCAAGTTGCTAACTTCACTTATTTTTGTGAAAGTTTCCTATCCTTCTCATATTGTATCGAGTAGGTTATTGTTGAAATAAAAGTTATTCATTTAATCTTGAACTTTATTTCCAAGCATGCTATTAAGTGGTTTAATTACTTTACAATTATTCCACATCGATATTATTGATATTCACACTTAGTGCACTTGAGTTCTTACAGTCTTGGACTTGTACATCATTTAAAGTTCTATAATTCTTGAACTATGTCAGATAGAGTCTGAACCTTTGTTCGGTCAGACAAGTGTATAAAGTTTTATAAAAGTTATCCAAACCAATTGATGGTAAGGATTCTTAGATCGAAAAGAACCCTTTTATGATAGGGGAGTACCCCTGTATCTAATATAAGATACAAAGAGCAGATTTAAATGTTATGCATATACATGGTGTATGCGAGGCTGATCCCCTCAAGTACTTATTCTGTAGCCAGTAACCAAAGGGTCAATCAGTTATTGATTCCATTGGAGTTTTATAGTTCAAAGTCTACTTGACTATCAGTTATTCTAAAAGAAATCATTATCTTTGTTTTTAACATTCATATTGTTGAATCCTTCAAATATTCATATTATTGAATTCATTGTCAGATATTTTCCATTCATCATGATATATCCTTATTGTTGTATTTGAACTTGCTAAGTAAACTTGTTGCTCATCCTTGCTATATCATGAATTATATTGCAGTTAAGCCCAAGACCTCAGGAAAGGACAAGGGTAAACGAAAGGTGTAGAATAGTTGCAAGAAGCAGACTTTATCTTACGCCTAGTTTAAATTAATGTTATGCAATATGAACCCTAATGATTATTTTAGGGTATGTTTGTAAGATTGTATTAAGGTTATCGAATCTTGGGACTAATAACACCTTTTGAATTAACGAAGTACGTTTATTATATTCCGAATTTTAGTTATCGTATGTTGTTTAGAGGTGGATGTTTGTATTTTATCGTGACAACCGGACCGGAGTCAGAGGACCCGAATTCGGGGGTGTCACAGGTTGGTATCAAAGCTATAGGTTATAAACGTTAGGAATGTGAAACCTAGGTTATAACCTTAGTAGAAAACTCAAGTAGAGTATGTAAGTGATGGATTGAGGAAATCCATCAAGTTTTGTTGTGATACTAAAGTTGTTTATTTAAATCAAAAATGATTGATAGACGTCTTAAACTTCTTAATGCTAACATGGATAGCATATCACATAAAGCCTAACAGTTTTCTTCCTTTCCTCAGATCATGCCACCTAGGAGACTACCGCAAAACTAGAGGGAGGAAGGATCCGTTAACAATGGTAGAGGGGAAAATGTTGATCCAATGCAGAACTTCGTTAACCTGTTAACTGAGGCAATGCAAAACAAAACCCCGCCAGTAGCAGGGCAGCTAGGACAACACTTAGCCAGCTTGAAGAACTTTAAATTGGTAGGACCACCGGAGTTTCAGGGAACCTTGGACCCAATTGTAGCCTAGACATGGATAGAAGAAATTGAGAAGGTGTTTAAGGTCGCACGAGTGGCCGAAGCACAGAAGATGAGTTTTGCCACTTTCATGATGAAGGGCGAAGCTAACTATTGGTGGAAAGCCAATAAGGGATGAGCAGAAGAAGGAGTTATTCCTTGGGACAGATTTAAGGAGCTATTTCTCGAGAATTATTTCTCAGAGAATACGCAACAGGATATGGAAGTTAAGTTTCTGGAACTGAAGCAAGGTAGTATGTCTGTCGCAGAGTATGCGGCAAAATTTAACGAGTTGGCCTGATTCTCTCCACATCAGGTTGACACGGAGGCCAGGAAGGCAAGAAGGTTCGAATTAGGACTGAAACCATGGGTGCAGAAAGCAGTGGATGTATTAAAGATTAAGACTTACTCTGATCTATTAGAAAGGGATATCATTGCCAAAGGAGGCAATGAAGCCATCGCTCGATTCAAACAAGAAAAGAAGACCGGTCAGGAAGGACAGAAAAGGGGAAGCAGCAAAGGTAGCAACCCCAACAAGCGTAAATGAACGGAGAGCCAGTCCTCTAGAGGTAATAAGTCTGGGGGGAGGCCAAGAAAAGTATGAAGTGCGACAACTGTGGGAGGAATCACTCAGGGGAGTGCATGAAGGGAAAGAGTGTTTGTTATCGTTGCAGACAACCGGGGCACATGGCTCCTTAGTGTCCGAATAAGTAGAAGGGAGGATGTTTTTCGTGTGGAGCCACAGACCATCAAATTAAGGACTGCCCGAAAAGAAAGGGCGATGCAGCTAGTGGCAATCGCAATAAGAACAATGGACTGAACATTAGAGGGCCAGCTAGTCAAGCCAACAGACCAACGGCACGAACGTTTAACATGACCATACAGGATGCGGTGAAGTCTAAGGATGTGGTGTCAGGTATCATTCCGATCAATGATATAGATGTATACGTGTTATTTGATTTGGGTGCTACCTACTCTTTTGTTTCCGAAGAATTTGCTAAATAGTTAGACTTACCCCGTGAGAGATTAGAACACCCTATGAATGTAGAAGTAGCGAACAAAGAAATTATCCCCGTAGAATACATTCATAGGAATTGTTATACCGAATTATGAGGATTTAGCTCAAAGTGGATTTGATACCAATTTGTTTAGGGGAGTTCGATGTAATCCTTGGAATGGATTGGTTATCGATTCACAGAGCAGTTATAGACTATAAGAAGAAGTGTGTACACCTTAAGACTCTGAATAAGTCGAAGGTGGTATTTTATGGTAGTAAGTCGCCGAGACAATCTCATTGTCTGATGATGGTACAAGCGCAAAGATTGCTTAGGAAGGGTTGTATAGGTTATTTGGCTCACGTGATTGATACTCGACAAGTCGAGGGTGATCTGAGTCAGATACCTATTGTAAGGGATTTCGTTGATGTCTTCCCAGATGAGATTCTTGGATTGCCACTGGATAGAGAAATTGAGTTTATTATTGATTTGGCACCAGGGAGAACACCGGTATACAAAGCGTCGTATTGTATGGCACCGATAGAGATGAAAGAACTAATGGCTTATTTATAAGATGTTAGTTCCCAGTAGGCACAATATAGATCTAGAAGGGGGGGTTGAATAGATCCTTGAATTTTAAATACTTTTTCTCTATTATTTTGTATTGCTCATTAAGTAGCAAATGACAAACATAAGAATATTTTCAAGCACAGCGGAATAAGTAAAAGATCCCCTTCATTGATATATTCATAATCAGACATACATTGTTCGTAGAGTTACTTTAATAGTAAGCAATTAAAATATGCATAACAGTTATAGTAGTTAATGAACATAATGTAAATGACATAAAGTAAAAGACACAAGGGGTTTTATGTGGTTCAGAGACTCAAGCTCCTAATCCACTCTTCTATTTTCAACTAGCAGGATTTCCACTAAGGAAGGGAAGCACCCTAAATCACTAAGATTCCTTCAAGGCCAACAGCCTTGGGACTTCAGTTCACTAAGAACTCTTCAAGGCCAGCAGCCTTAGAACTTCTCTAGTTCCCTAGGAACTCTTCAAGCCCAGCAGGCTTGGAACTTCATTTAGTCCCTCCGAACAAGGACCCCTCAGGCCCTGGCTTCTTGTTGTTGTAGTTGTTGTTGTTGGTGGTGATGAGCTGCTAAGATGTCATTAAGCTCATAACATCCTTTGTTCCTTAGCAGTTTGGTGTGGTCCTCTTTGCTTTCTACTTCATGTCTGGACCACATCTTCTTTGGTGCAGCTGATCTTTATTCTTTTCTGTTCATCTTCGTCTGGTATCAGTTGTGCACCATCACCATCTGGATTGGCTAAGTCTCTGTGCTTTTGGTAGACTTCGTCTGGAACTTAGCAATCCCTGAACCCTTCTTAAATTTTTTGCAGACATGGTTCTGCACTTGTTCAGTTTTAGTTTTTGGTTCATAGTGATTCGTAGAGTGGCTCTCTTGATCTTCTTTGTACTCAGCCACTTTCCTGAATGTTATCTTCTTGGCCTTCTCGGCTCTCAACTTGGCTGCCATCTTTAGTGGCATTCTCATCTTTGTTAAGTGAAGCTTTGATCTGTTTGAGTTCTTCTTAAAAGCTGCTTCACTTCCACCTTGGTAGTCTCACTGTCACTAAGACTTGTTCTGTTGATCTTTGGTTGAACTCGTAGAGTTAACAATAGCCTTCACCAACTCAACGATTTTGTAACATGACAATCATCAGCAACTCTTGATCTTTGAAGCTCTATTGATTTATACTGCTTCCCAATCTTCCCGTTGGAAAGTAGTTGTTGAAAGCTAATCAAATTGCCACGCAGATCTCAAGTTATTTGGTGCAGACTGCAGATGTGACATGACATCTTTTTCTGACTTCCTGACACTGTAGTCTACTGTTTCACATACCCCATCAGATATGTTTTTTTTATATCTCGGGTAGGTTGACGACTTTATTTCACCCTTCTAATTCATCGATCAGAGGTTGTCCTTGCATCGATGCTCTCAATAAGCTTTTGTCAGAATGCCATTCTTCTGATTGAACCGTTGCCAATGCTTCAATCCTCAGTTGTTCAAACTCTACGATTTTGATGCACTTCTTCTTGGACCTGATCGTAGTGTCGTATTGACATGTAGAGCCAACACTACGATCTTGAAGAGTGATTCCTTGCTATGGCCCCTTCTGAATAACAAGACACTTCAGATTTGTGGCGTGTCCAGCTCGCTTTCTCCTTGTGATCTCTCGTTCACTTATCATCAATGGACTGAACCAATTCTTAATCACTTTAGCCTTGTTCTTCAAAGACTGACCAGTATCTCAATGTGTACTACATCAGTTCCTTCTTCGTTTAGCAAACACTACGATCTTGGTTACTTCCAAGATCATTGTCATCTTTCTACTTGACAGCTACTACATATGCTGACTTTCCTTAGTCAGCTACTGAAGTCTTTTTATGATCATCTTGTGGAAGACTTCATCTTGAATGGCTTCACAACTCAATCTGGATGCTGATTGAGTTAATGTTGATTGATGTATCTTTGTGTATAAGTTTCTCTTATAGGTAAGAAATGAGCAGACTTGGTCAATTTATCAACAATGACCCAAATTGCATCTATACCTTGAGAAACCTTAGGAAGAACAATAACGAAATCCATGGTAATGTGCTCCCACTTCCATTCTGGAATGTCAAGTGGTTGCAATGGACCTTTTGGTACTTGATGCTCCGCCTTGACTCGTTGACAAGTTAAACACCTTGAGATAAACAGCGCTATCTCCCTCTTCATATTGCCCCACCAAAATGTAGGTTGAAGATCATGATACATTTTGGTACTCCCAAGATGGATTGTAAATGATGTGTTGTGCGCCTCCATCATGATTTTATACTTTAAATCAGGGTCGTTAGGAACACAAAGTCTGGAGTTGACTCGAAGTATTCCTTCTTCATCGATTCTTACTTCTGGCATAGCACCTTCTTGCACTTTCTTCCTCATACGCATCAGCTCCAGGTCTGTAATTTGAGCAGCTTTAACTTTATCGATTAAAGTCAATTCTACTCGTATATTCGCCATCATCACGTGGGTCCCTGTAGTCTTTATCTCTATCCCCATCCTTTGCAAGTCATACAAAATGGGCCTTTGCGTTGACAATATCGCACTCATACCCGCATATGATCTTCTACTCAATGCGTCAGCTACCATGTTCGCTTTTCCAAGATGGTATTGGATGGTATGATCATAATCTTTCAACAGTTCAAGCCAACGTCGCTGTCGCATGTTGAGTTCCTTTTGAGTGAAGAAATATTTGAGGCTTTTATGATCCGTAAAGATCTCCACTTTCTCACCATACAAGTAATGCCTCCAAATCTTTAGTGCAAAAACGACTGCTGCCAACACTAGATCATGAGTAGGATAATTCCTCTCATATTCTTTGAGTTTTGGTGAGGCATAAGCTATCACTTTCCCATGTTGCATGAGAACACAACCTAACCCTTTGTCCGAAGCATCACTGTAGATGACAAATCCCTCCGAGCCAGATGGTATTGTCAGAACAGGTGCTGAAATGAGTCTTCTCTTGAGTTCTTGAAAACTCTTCTCACATTCTTCGTTCCAACCAAATTTTGTATCTTTCTGAGTCAGCTGAGTTAATGGAGTAGCGATTCGAGAAAATCCTTCCACGAATCTCTGATAATAACCAGCTAAGCCGAGAAAGCTACGTACTTCGGTCACTGATTTGGGTTGCTCCCAGCTTTGAATAGCTTCAATCTTTGCTGGGTCAACAGATATTCCATGACTTGATACTACATGCCCAAGGAATGCTACTTACTCAAGCCAGAACTCGCATTTCTTTAACTTGGCATAAAGCTTATATTCATGAAGCTTTTGGAGTATCAGCCTCAAGTGTTGCTCATGATCCTCACGGCTTTTGGAGTAAATAAGGATGTCATCAATAAAGACGACCACAAAGTAATCTAAATATTCCTTGAATACTCGGTAAATCATATCAATGAAGGCAGCAGGAGCATTAGTCAATCCAAAAGACATGACTAGGAATTTATAATGCCCGTATCGAGTTCTGAAAGCCGTCTTTAAAATATCATCGGATCTAATCTTCAATTGGTGATATCCAGAAAGAAGATCAATCTTTGAAAAGAATTTGGCGCCTTGCAACTGGTCAAGCAGGTCATCAATACGTGGCAATGGGTACCTATTTTTGATGGTGACATGGTTCAACTCCCGATAATCAATACAAAGTTGCATACTCCCATCTTTCTTCTTCATGAATAGAACAGGAACACCCCAAGGAGACGTACTAGGACAAATGAAACCGATGTCTAATAATTCCTGCAGCTGGGTCTTTAACTCCTGAAGTTCAATAGGAGCCATTCGATATGGGGCTTTAGAAATGGGTTTTGTACCGGGTTCAAGGTTGATACAAAATTCAATTTCACGCTCTGGGGGTAGGCCAGGAAGTTCTTTAGGGAATACGTCAGGAAATTCATTAACAATAGAAATATCATTCAAAATTGACGTATTTTTGTTTAGATCCGTGACATGAGCTAAGAAAGCTTGACATCCATTTTTCAATAAACGAATAGCTTTATGGCTTGAGATGACAGTGATTGATTTTAATGGTTTGGTTGCTTGAATTCGCATAATAGGTTGTTTAGGAATATAAAAGCTAACAACCTTACGAAAATAATCAATTTTTGCATGATGAGTAGTTAACCAATCAATCCCTAGAATTACGTCAAATGCAAGTATTTTCAATGAAATAAGATCGACAAGTAATGTGAGGGTACCGATTTGAACTAAAAAAGACTTATAAACAGTGGATGTAATGAAGGTTTCTCCCAATGGAATTTCAACAGATAAGTCAAAGTCCAATTTCTCCGGAGTCAAATTTAAACGTTGAGCGCAAGTAGGAGAAATAAAAGAATGGGTAGAACCGGTATCAAATAAGGTATATACTTCGGTAGAGTTTATGATAAGCTTACCCGTGATGATCTAGTTCGGGTTCCTTGCTTTCTGGGAGGTCACGACAAACGCTCTCCCTTGAACTACCGGTTTTGTCTTGTCTGGGATGGCCTTTGATGCCTCCATCCCAGCTAGACTAGTCTTCGGTGCACGATAAAATTGGGCCAGGTGACCTTCTCTTCCACAATTGTAACATGCTTTGGAGGGCATTGCGCAATTTGGACTGATGTGTCCCTCCCCTCCACATTTGAAGCATATGATAGGTGGTCGTTCTTCTTCCGTAACGACAGGTGCTGACGCTGACGTCTTTCCATCATTGTTGAATCTCCTCTTCTTGAAATGTCCATTATTATTGTTTTGGCCAAGATTACCACCGAAGTGGTTACCATTTCTGGCATGTTGATTCCCCTCCACGCTTATTGTTACCGCTTCGATGATCTTTTCACTAGTATTATCATTTTGCCACCGCTCTCTTTTGGTTGGGTTGACTCATTATCGCGCTCCAATAATCGAGCTATTATTAACAACATCGAATACAAAACACAGTTTATGAGAGATAAGATATTGACGTATCTCAGGTTTTAAACCTCTTAGAAACATTCGCGTCATTGTCTCCTCATTATCAACCAAATGGGACGCAAACCGGGACATCTCGGCAAACTTGGCTTCGTACTGCGACACGGTCATGTTGTTTTGTTCAAATTTAATGAAATCTACCTCTTTCATGTGACGAATACTTTCGGGAAAGTACTTGTCGTTGAACAGTTCTTAGAACTTCTCCCAAGACATCTTCAGTGCGGCAGGTTGAGTACGCTTTACAGATTCCCACTAGTAATCTGCCTCTGCCCGCAACATGAAGGTGGCAAAGGGAACCTTTTGCTCCTCGGAGCATCCCAAGACATCAAATATCTTGTTGATCTGCTTTATCCATGTCTCCACCTTAATGGCTTTGGCTCTCCAAAAAACTCCGGTGGTCCTAACTCCTTGAACTGTTTGGCGGTGATCGTCCGAGAGTTGCCAATGTTTCCACCTGCATTTTGGACAGAAGCCACTCTCGCCTGATGTTGCATAAATTGCATAAAGCCTCAGAACATTCCATCGTTCATCATTTGGTCAGTGTTGTTGTTTGCATGAGGATTGTCGCCTTCCTGATGCACATTGTCCTGGTTATTAATCTGTGGAGACTCAACAGTCTCCTGTGCTCCATTAATGTTCTCAACATTTTCGGATGCCATTTTCAAATACTGCCATAAAACAAGGGTTAATTAACATATCACATTTTATCCCTATACTCTGACCGACCAATTTAATACCAAATAAACTTAGGTAGGTCATACTAGCAAAGGAATTCCCCGTCTCTCCCCTCCTAGTTCTTGTCTCACATCTTAGCCAGGGATTATATCCCTAAGCGTTAATACCAACTGTGACGCCCCTAAAACAGGTATACATCACTCATTTTGAGTCGCCAAATACATGGTACAGAATACAAATACAAACTTAATTATAGAGTAATAACGTCCAAATTGTCAACATGATACTTCTTTGTAGAGTAAAATTCAAGAATGCTCAGAAGAACATTTCCATGAAAAGATACTGGATGAAACGCAAATATCAAGGATATTCCACTAATTTTATGGAGTATAGAAGTCAAAACTTTAACCAACTGAGTATAATAAAGAATAGAATAACAAAAGAAATCACCATGCATGCGGTACTTCGCATAGACAGGTTATTCCAACAGAATAATAAATAACGGAACTAGGTCAGGCGAAATTCGCACCGACAGGATATTCCAACAAAATAATAAAGAATGGAATAACAACAAAAATCACCATGCATGCGGTACTTTGCATGTAGACAAAGTTATTCCAACAAAATAATAAATAACGGAACTGAGTCAAAGTAAATTACACCAAGCTGAGGATGTTCCAATGAGAATAATAAAGAGCGGAACCAGTCCGGCGTAAAAGCGCATGAATGAGGATATTCCAAAGAATAATAAAAGGCGGAACTAGGTAAAGTAAAACGCATGTGAATGAGGATATTCAAATGTAATAATAAAGAATGGAATAATGAAGAATTTCACCAAGTATAGGGTAGCTGGCATTATATAGGTTATTCAATGTAATAATAAAGAATGGAATAATGAAGTTCTCTTCATGAATACAAAAGAAATAATACCCTTACCTTAGAATAAAGTGGATAATTGGAATAGAAATGTAGCACTTTCTTCTTCTTTCTCTCTATAATTTCTCTCTATAATAAATGCTCTATAGCTTTGGTAAATTGGTGAGAAATGAAGGAAGAATGAGCTTCTATTTATAGAAAAATATAGTTTTGATAATTGCATGTTTTTTGGCTCGAAAAATTACAGTACAATACCTCCAACTTTTCTTTCATTTTTAATTTAGTCCTGCAAGTATTATCAAACTTGCACCACCTCCCCTAATAGTAAATAATGTGAATCAATAGTTCAATCATGTGAATCAATAGTTATAATGTGACGTCCCCAAAACAGGTATACATCACTCATCTTGAGTTGCCAAATACATGGTACAAAATACAAATAAAAACTTAATTATACAACTGTCGTGTAAAATACGACAAAACATAACTGAGAGTTTAAACAGGAATATTGCCTTCTAGACAATATCCACTCTCAAATAGAGTCCTCATTACATTTATTATCACACTATTTTACAGAATAGTGAGGACTACTAATACACCATCTCGGACCATACTCCATTCCCCGACTAGTCTCGGCTACGTTCTCATTTCCTGAAGAGAACAGTGAAAGAAAGGGTGAGCTCAACTAGCCCAGTAAGAAATATTATGACTAAGATAATGTAGAATAAATTATCGTTAGCCTTCAACAGTGTTAAACTGATACAATATAACAAACATCAAGTTTAACTACAGTGGAACAAGCAATCCATTAGAAGAGTCAAGTAGAGAATAAAATCTACTATCTTCTATGATTTAAAAGATTTATCATCAATTTTATCACTGAGACTCAGCTTAATAAATAATCCACATCATCGAATCACCCCTGCACTACGGCCAAGGATATTCGTTAATATCACATCCATGAATTATCCATGCACTACGGGCCAAGGATATTCATTATTATCACATTCATGAATTAATATTTCATTGCTGAGACTCAGCTAAATAATTAATCCACATCATCGAATCATCCCTACACTACAGGCCAAGGATATTCTTTAGTATCACGACCACAAATTATCCATGCACTACGGGCCAAGGATATTCGTGTATTCATCAACGGTTCTGATCATGCCATAAAACAATTCATCTTTGCACCCTTAGCCGAAGAGAATCCATAGCCATAATCATACCAAAAACTGTCCATCAATGCACTACGGGCCAATGAGGACTTTTTCCACATCATTTGTAACATTACGGTCATGATTATATCGAATAATCCCTGGTCATAATCATACCAAGTCCATCTATGCACTTTCAAAATACGGATGACTTTCAACAAAATATAAACATGAGGATGATGACAATGATATAAGAATTCAATAAAACAAGTTCAAGAATTAAATTATCCAGAACTAATAACATCCAAATTGTCAACATGATACTTCTTTGAGAGTAAAATTCAAGAATGCTCGTAAGTATATTTCCATGAAAAGATCTTTGGATGAAGCGCAAATATCAAGGATATTCCACAAATTTCATGGAGTATAGAAGTCAAAACTTTAACCAACTGAGTATAATAAAGAATGGAATAACAAAAGAAATCACCATGCATGCGGTGATTGTGATAGGCAAAGTTATTCCAATGAGAATAATAAATAACGGAACGTGTCAGCGAATAACGACCTTATGAGGATATTCCAACAGAATAATAAAGAATGAAATAAAAACAAAAATCACCATGCATGTTGTACTTCGCATAGACAGGTTATTCTAGCAGAATAATAAATAATGGAATAACAGAAGAATTTCACCAAGTATAGGGTAGCCCGCGTATACAGGTTATTCCAACAGAATAATAAATAATGGAATAACAAAAGAATTTCACCAAGTATAGGGAAGACCACACATACAGGTTATTCTAACAGAATAATAAATAATGGAATAACAGAAGTTCTCTTCATGAATACAAAAGAAATAATACCCCTTACGGTACAACAAATAATATCCCTTACCTTTGAAATAAGAGTACTCCGACTGGTAGGGCGAGGATATACTCGAAAAAAACTTGCACTACACTCAAAGCTTTCTTAAACTCCAAAGAAATACACTCAAGATTATAGAAAAAGAATTATCTCTATAGTTTCTCTCTCTAGAGTTTCAGTGAATTCGTAAGAAATAATGAAGGAATGAGCTTCTATTTATAGAAGAATGGACTGCATAGTAACTAATTCATGAACGGTCCAGATTGATTTACTTTTAATCGGATGGTCCAGATTTAAAGCAAAATCTTTTAAATAAAATATAATATATTCTATTTATAATCTAATAAACCAAATAACTTTATAAAAGTATTCTGTTTTATATAAAAAGATTTTACTATACAAAATACTATGCATAATATAATATAATATATTCTATTTATAGAATAACTTTATAAAAGTATTATGTTTTATATAAAAAGCTTTTCTGTTTTAATACATTAATAATATCAATAAAATAAAACTGAGTGACTTATCACGTAAGCATCAATAATCAATACTGTGTGCTACTATGCAACCACGCGTATTACTGTACTTTTACTACCGAGTAGTTCAACAGTAATAACGATAAACTTCCGTCGTTATTTTCATAAAAATATTTTTATCGTTTTCTCAATCAGACAATAATTCTTTTACGGGGTCCACCAATGATTGTGCCGTCGTACGAATATTCCCCGACACAAAGAATACTCCCCGACCAATCGAATATAATATAACAACTTGCATACTTTGCAAAACTTATAAATATTACCCATAACTATAACATTATATTAAATTCACACCATAATATTCAAAAAAAATCGAGAAATTTAAATTTTTATTCGTAAAATTTGGGATTTTACATATAATCATGTGAAAATACGAAATACAGTATAGTACCTCCATCTATACCTCCCTTTTTAACTTAGTCATGCAAGTATTATCAATCTTGCACCAACTCCCCTAATAGTAAGTGAATGTGAGTCAATAGTACACACATGTGAATAAATAGTTATATAAGCATGTGAATTAGCAGCAATTAATTGCTCATTTATCCGATAAATTACCCGATTTATCAATATAACCCCCAGACATCAATTATCATCGAAATAGATGTCGATTTCAACTAACACCAATAATCCCAACATAATGGAACTATCAAATTCATCTCTAATCAACACGAACTTATTCATTATTAATATCATAACTCACAATATTTAACAACCGTGTCGTTCTAAGAAAGAGGGGCTTTTCAATAAGGATTTCTCCTTATGGCGCCTTGATTAGGTGACCAAACCTCTCCTGGCGAACTTCTAGACATTATAATTATTGCAATTTAATAATATGAATAACTTTGTCGTCTCAATTATTGATTTAATAATATATCATATAATGCAGATGATAATGTGACAATAATCGAATAAATAATATGAGAGATATGATGCAACAATTATCTTTGTAGCAATAATTGAGTATAACCGAGTGACTTCTCACGTAAGCATCAATAATCAATACCGCAGGTTATTCTTATGCAACCACGCCAGACATCGTATTTCTTTACTACCAAGTAGTTCAACAAGATAATACGGTAAAATTTACGCCATTATTTTCATAAAAATATTTTTGTCGTTTTTCAATCCGGCTAATAATTACATTATTGGGGTCCACCAATGATTGCGCCATTGTATTTAATATTTTCGCTAAAATGAATATTCTCCTACTAATCGAATATAATATAACAACTTGCATACTTTATAGAATTTATAAATACTACCCACAACTATAACATTATAACAAATTCATTCCATAATATTCAAAAATGATAATTATAGAAAAATTATCTTTATTCATAAAAGTTGGGCTCTTACAGTTACCGACTTTAATCTTGAGTTCTTGTTGGCTTAACTCAAGTTGCATAGAGAAGAATTGATTCAAGTTGTCAATCTTGTCAGAGAGGGCTTGGAGTTGTTCTTCATTTGCCTTTTGTGTTCGTAGAGCTTCTTCTTTTTGATCATTTATGGCCTTCAGATAGATGTGATTTCTTTCTTTGATTTTTAGAGATACATCAACCATAATAGTTTGGATTCTGTCGTGAACTGAGTTGTCTTCTATTGAAGTCAGCATCTTTGACTTTTCATAATTAATTTGAGAGATCTTCTCAATCAAGTCATCAGAATTCTTCAACAATTCCTGTTCCATGGAAATTTAATAATCTGGTTGGGCAGCCTCTTGTTGATCATTAGATTGAACTCTATGATTCTCATCCTTGGACAGATTTTTTAAAGTATTGAGAATCTGAGAAATCGTTGAATACCAATCGCTATGGGAGGATAAAGGAATGTTAGATTGTTGTGCTAGGGCAGATGGAGACATCTAATTCTGGACTTGATCATCATCAGTGGTAGAGTGAACAGACTCTACGATCAATGTCTTGGCCATATTCCTTTTTCCATTAGAGTCCACTCTACGATCATAAGGAATATAATGATTTTCAGCATGTCGGTAGACTTTGTACTGGGGCTTATCATTTATCATCATGGTTGCAAACTTCTTTACCCTTGGGAAGTTTTGTGACACCAAACTCTAGATTTGGAAGGCGAGAATAGCACCGGTGAAGTAGCTCTCATCAAGATTAGTATGTTCCTTCAACCATGGCATCCATGGGAAGAACCATCCCATCGTAAGATCTTGAGTTATCTGAGATTGTTGTGCGATCTAATTCCATGTTTTTCCGGTTGTAGGAAGCACTTCATCTGTGGTCATTCTTACAACTCGAAGTTGTTCATTTCCATGATTTATCCATCTTGTTACTGGTTCAGCTGGTGGTTCATCAAAGACTTCCACTACAATTCTTCTACTAATTCTGGCTGGAGAGAGAACAAGATAGTATTTTGGTTCCTCTGATTCCTGATGTGCAGAATCAGAATCTTTCTCTATCTCTTCCCTTGTTGAGACTAAATCTTGTTGATTCCCTTCATCAGATTTATCAGTGAATTCTTCTTGTTTGTCTTCATTTTTAGAGCCTTCTTCAGGAATATCTTTCTTGGAATCATCTTCTCCAATGCTAGTCTCATCTTCAGCACTTTCTTCCTGTGATTCATATTCCTCATCAATTAATTCAATGACTTCAGTAGAGTTGTTAGTTTTCTTTTTGGAGGAAAATTGAGCAATCAATCTGTAGCTCTTCCTTCTCCTTGGAGGTTCAGCTATGGGAGAATCAGACTTTTCTTCTTCTTTAGACTTTGAGGCCTTTGAGTCATCAGGCAAGCTTCCTTGATGTTCATCATTGGCAGGGGCATGTATTTCTTTTTCAATCTCATCATCTTTTGATCCATAATGAGAGCTTATTTGAACATTTGCATTTGGAGATTCAGATGGGTCATTTTGCAGCTTCTCTTTAACTTTAAAGTGATTACTCTGAGAATTGGCCATAGGACTTAAATATTCTTCTTCATCGACAGAGTTTACATCGTCTTTCATGCATCCAGCTCCACCTTCATTGCTGGATCTGATCTTCGGGGATTCAGTCTTGAGATCATCAGTTTCCATTTCTTCTTTTGACTCTACGTCCTGTTCTTTGTTAGATGTGCTTCCTTGGGGAACTGAAACTAATTTCTTCATCCCTTTTGTTTTCTTTTTGGGTGGTTCTTGGAGTAGTCTGTTACTCCTTCTTTTTAGGTTTTCAGCAGTTGATGTTGGTTTTTCTCCTACTCCGTGTTTCTTCTTATCAATGGAGATATGTCTTGATGAAGCCTCTGTATTCTTCACATTCTTAGGCTTTTTCTTCACTGGTGTGGCAGCAACTGATGCAGAGTCATCAGACTCAGAGCTTTCCACCTCCTTTATTTTTCTCTTCTTTGTAAAGACTTTTCTGCTACTTCCAGTTTGTGTTAGCCTCCTGTTTTCCTTTGGGTTTTTCTTCCAATTCACAAACAGTTGTGGAGACATTACTTTATGCTCATTCAGAGGTTCTCCCTCATTATCCTTGATCTTGCTTCCTAGCTTCTTCTTCATCACTATGCTTAGCAGTCTTCCATGAAATACTTTTATAAGTGGTTTGTCTGTAGATTTCTTCAACTCAGCTTTTTCTATCCATTTGGAGATTTGATCGAACAGGATAAATCCAAAGTTGATTTGCTTCTTCAGAACTATGGCGTATATAATCTTCAATCTTCTTTGGTCAACTGATTGTTGTGTGCGTGTGTCTTCAAGACAAGATACATTTTCTCACTATCTCAGCAAGGAACTCAAATTCCTCAGGAAATTCCTTCTTCTTCATATCCTTCAGACTAGGGTTTCTTTGGTACCACATTAGCCTCTTGCCTTCTTCAATGTTGACTTTATCCAGGTTTATCAAACCTTGATTGAGAAACCCTAGACATTGATTGATGTCCGATGCTCTTATCTTCAGACTAGATCCTTTCACCTTAGTAGTCAGAAGCATTTGAGTAGAACTGCTTCACTAGCTCTATATAAACTGGAGTGTTGGCCTCCAGGCACTCAGAGAACCCAGCTTCCTTTATGAGTTCGAGTATGTCCTTGAACTTTGTCTTTGATTCTTCAAACTTTGTAAAGCCGAGTTGAATATCCGTTATAACTTTCCATTCTGCCATTTGAGGAGTTCAAGGTAAATGGTATGTGGTTCGGAGAGATTTAGCTGAATGTGATTTGGGCTCTGGAAGTTTGATTGGTTTGGCTTCGAAGAGGATTCTAGGGTTTAAAAAAGGGAGGGAGAGAGGTTCAATGGGTTCTGGTAACTGTTTGCTGATTTTGAATTTGTCTTTATGACAGTTCATTCTTACACTGCATATGCTATGACGTGTCAACTAGCCATTGGTTGCATGATGCCCAGTAACGAGTTGTAACTCCCCATTAACTTGTCAGTTAGATTTCTCTTTTAGAAGAGTAGACGTTTGATTCACGTGGATTTATCGTTGACCTCTTGGGTTCGTAGAATAGCATGATAAGACAGCTATGGACTCTACATTTTCCTTAGTTAACTCAACGATCAACTTTTGAGAGATGTTGCAGTGGATGGTTTTGGCATTTCTTCTCATTTTGAATTTTCATGATTCAGCCACTGATTTACTTCATGAAGTCTTGGGTACTTCTCTTTAGCAAGACATCTTTCCAACCAGCATTCGAACTTATCTCCTCACAATTTGAATGCTTGGGCAATTGTCCTATTCTTTCAGCTCCTCATGAGTTAAGGGTAGCCTCTTGTAAGACTGCGATCGTTGAGTCTGTTTCTACGATTGCTAAGGTTGCACTACGATCGTTGAAGTTACATTACGATCGTTGAGTTCTCTCAAACTCTACTCTGCGATCGTTGATTGTCATGGTCCTTGAGATGAACTTGATCAAGCAATTCTTCTGGGTTAAGGTAGCTCAAGAAGGGTCAACCTCTTAGAGTGAGCTAAGGGTCAGTGTGAGACCCCGAATTTTATGAAATGAAAGTATTCAATTTTCTTATAATTATTGTGAGACCCCAAATTTTATGAATAAAGATTTAAATTTGTCGAAATATTTTTTTTAATATTATGGTGTGGATTTGATATAATGTTATAGTTGTGGGTAATATTTATAAATTTTGCAAAGTATGCAAGTTGTTATATAATATTCGATTAATCGAGGAATATTCTTTTTGTTGGGAAATATCCGTACGACGACACAATCATTGGTGGACCCCACAACAGAAGTATTGTCGTAGTTAGAAAACGACAGAATTATCTTTTTATAAAAATAACGGCGAAAGTGTTACCGTTAAAACTGTTGAAATACCCGATAGTAAAAGTACAGTAATACGTGTGGTTGCATAGTAGCACACGGTATTGATTATTGATGCTTACGTGAAAAGTCGCTCAGTTATACTTAATTATTGCTACAGTAATTGTTGCATCATATCTCTCATATTATTGATTTGATTATTGTCACAGTATAATCTGCATAATATTTTATATATTATTAAATCAATAATTGAGACGACAAAGTTATTCATATTATTAAATTGTAATATTTACAATGTCAAGAAGTTCTGTCAAAGAGAGGTTTGGTCATCTAATTGCGCGCCAATAAGGAGAAATCCTTATCGGAAAGCCCCTTCTATCCTGGGAACGACCTGGTTGTTAAATATTGTGAGTTATAATATTAATGATGAATAAGTTCGTGTTGCTTAAAGATGAATTTGACAGTTCCATTATGTTGGGATTATTAGTGTTAGTGGAAATCGACATCTATTCTGATGATAATTGATGTCTGGGGGTTATATTGATAAATCGGGTAATTAATCGGATAAATAAGCAATTAATTGCTACTAATTCACATGCTTATATAACTATTTTTTCACATGTGTGTACTATTGAGTCACATTCACTTATTATTAGGGGAGTTGGTGCAAGATTGATAATACTTGCATGACTAAGTTAAAAATGGAGGTATAGATGGAGGTATTATACTGTAATTCGTATTTTCACATGATTATAACTATTGATTCACATGATTGAACTATTGAATCACATTATTTACTATTAAAGGAGGTGGTGCAAGTTTGATAATACTTGCAGGACTAAATTAAAAATAAAGAAAAAGAGGGAGGTATTATACTGTAATATTTCGAGCCCCAAAACGTGCAATTATTGAAACTATATTTTTCTATAAATAGAAGCTCATTCTTCCTTAATTTCTCACCAATTCACTAAAGCTATAAAGTAATTATTATAGAGAGAAATTATAGAAAGAAAGAAGAAGAGAAGTCTGTTACCTCTCTATTCCAGTATCCAGCTTTATTCTAAGGTAAGGGATATTATTATTATAGTAAGGGATATTATTTCTTTCGTATTCATGAAGAGAGCTTCTGTTATTCCATTCTTTATTATTATGTTGGAATAACCTGTCTATGAGAAGTACCGCATACATGGTGAAATTCTTCTGTTATTCCATTCTTTATTATTCTGTTGGAATATCCTGTCTGTGTGGATTACGCTAGACCTGGTTCTAGTCTTTAATATTCTATTGGAATAACCTGTCTGTGCGGTCTATCGCATGCATGGTGAATTCTTTGTTATTCCATTCTTTTTTATTCTGTTGGAATATCCTGTCTGTGCGGTTTATGCATGACCTGGTTCCATTCGTTATTATTCTGTTGGAATACCTTGTCTAAGCGGTTTACGCAAGACCTGGTTCCATTCTTTATTATTCTGTTGAGAATAACCTGTCTGTGCAGTCTATCGCATGCATGGTGAATTCTTCTGTTATTCCATTCATTATTATTTTGTTGGAATAACCTGTTTGTGGATTACCGTATGCATGGTGAATGATCCTTTGTATTCATATAAATAGTATTTTCATTCAAAAGGGGTTTCTGCAAGGGGCAGTTTCGTATTTTTTCTGACCCTAAAAAATTTTGGAAAATTTTGAAATGATAATTTGATGAGTTTTCTAGATTGTGTCCAAAAATGGCGATTTTTGGATGTATAGATTAGGAGTTATGGATTTTAGGGGAAAAGACTATTTTAAAAGTAAACCCTTATAACTCCTTGTGGTTAACTCCAAAATTGGTGAAATTTTTATTGGGAGTACATGTATATAACAGAGTATACCTTGTAAATTTCTTGGAATTTTTAGACAAAAGTACAATTTATGATAAATGTCTAAATATTCAAGATTTTGGCCATATGAAAAATAGTAAAAGAATTTTAAAAATTCCGAGAAAAATATATGTTCAATATAGGACTATATTCTGCTAAATCCTAGAAAAGAAATATTTTTGGGACTGATTTGATATTTTTCATGAAAATGAACTAGTTATAAGTAAATGAATTAAATATGTTATGTGAAGCAACAAAATTAGAAAATAGGATTTTATGGCTTGGGAATCCTATATAGGGTATATACAGATTTTTGATAAGGGATTTGATCATTGGTGATGAAATCTTATGAGTATGGCATTTTGAATGATTAAATGCATTATTTGGTAAAGTGTAAAAAATTAAATTAAATTGTTTATAAGTTTAAGAAGTAATTAAAATATTGTTATAATATTAACAATATTAGATTATGAGTTATTTAAGTGATGGATAATATTTGGATAAATTTAAAGTCTTTAATATTTATCTTTGATTTCGCTTTGACTATCGCTTATATCATTGTCATCATCCTCATGCTTATATTGTGATGAAAGTCATCTTTGGCTTACGTGCATAGATGGACTTGGTATGATTATGATCGAGGATTATTCGGTATAATCATTTAACCGTAATGTAACGAATGATGTGGTAAAAGTCCTAATCGCTTAGGTAGTGCATTGATGGGATGCTTTTTCTTATGATTATGACCGAGGATTATTCTAAGTATAGTCATGACTATTGATGATTTAATGAATATCCTTGGCCCGTAGAAAGCGTGGATGATTCAATGATGTGGTTTATTTATTGTCGAGTCTCAAATGCGATAAAAATTGATGAAAAACATTTTAAATCGAGAAGATAGTAGATATTATGCTCTACTTGACTCTTCTAATGGATTGTTTATTCACCGCAGCTTAAACTTGATGTCTATTGTATTTTATCGGTTTAACATTGTTGAAGACTAATGATAATTTATCTCGCATTATCTTCGCTCATAATATTTCTTCGGGCTAGTTGAGCTCACCCTTTCTTTCTTTCACTATTCTCTTCGTGAAATGAGAACGTGGCTTGGACTAGTCGGGGAGCGGAGTGACTCAGATAGATGATAGCATTAGTAGTCCTCACTATTCTGTTAAATAGTGTGACAATAAATATAATTAGGACTCTATTGAGTGTGGATATTGTCTAGATGACAATATTCTTATTAAAACTCTTAGATTATGTTTTGTTGTATTTTACATGACTGTTGTATAATTAAGTTGTATTTGAATTTTGTACCATGTATTTGGCGACTCAAGATGAGTGATTTATACCTATTTTGGGGGCGTCACAGTTGGTATCAAATCTTAGGAATATGATCTCTGCCTGAGATTTGAGACAAGAACTAGGAGGGGAGAAACGGGGAATTCCTTCGCTAGTATGACCTACATAAGTTTATTTGGTATTTAATTGGTCGGTCAGTATAAAGCCCCCAAATCTAGGTACTTGAAACCCGAACTCGGTGCTTTATGATACCATTTCTATGAGCTGAATAATACTAATAATAATAACAATAATATAGATACCAACTTAATTTACATATTTATCAAAGTCTAAATCCCAAGTACGCAACCTTTAATACATTCCTAACAATATACGATAGGTAATATATCTCATACTTGTCTTAATAAACATAACTATTACATAAAATGGCATTGAATTCATTCTGCAACCTTTCCTTTCCCTTTATTCTTAGCCGAGCCTTCTACTTGTTCACACTTAGCTGAAAATATTTAAATTAAGCAAGGATGAGCATTTGAGTGCCCAGCAAGTAATAGCAATTATATATATATATATATATAAGCTGAAAGAATTTTAATGTTTTCTTTATACTGCCCTTCTACAACAAATCAAAAGTTGTGAAGTAATCTGAACCGATAATAATAACATAATAACTCTCTTTCAAATTTTTAAAACTACGTACTGACTATAAATAGGTTTAAGGGGACATACTATGAACATTGTTTTCATTTTCAAAAAGGTTAAACAGAACTTCATCATCAGAACTGTCATAACTTACGAACACGGGGTGATCGGCCGTTGTACTCTCATATTGATCAATACTACATAACAAGAACGATATTATCGTTCACTCTGGCTGCCTTGGGCACATAAAAATTTTCCCATAAATGGGATGTTCATACCTGTCAGGGTTCCAAACCAAAGAAATTTGGTTGGATAATAATAAGGTTTTATCTTGTTCAACAATAATCTATAATTCAACATATATATATATATATACAAGTAATTGACAAAGGTGTATCAACATGTGATTAAATGCAATGATTATCCAAGTGGAGACACTTGTATAATCATTTATAGAAATTAACGAACAGAATATATATCTGAATTACCATATACTAACATGTTGATAATCAATGAGCATATATAATATAGGGTTAATAATCTGTACAGTAATAATATAATATTGAAACATTCTTACTCATGTCCATTGCATAAAGGAAATGCAAAGGTAGGATACTTGCCTGATGCGCTGCTTACAATACGCAACTTAGTTTTATCTTTTATGTAATCACTTATCATTAATCAGGTCATTCGTTCGATTAGAACAATATACTATAACACATAGTACTGCATTTCACACTCAGCACATAACCTAATCACATTGTCACACATATTCAACAATCATTGGATCACAAACAAACATTAATACAGTCAAAATATCCAAGTCCAGATCAATTCCTAAAATATGTCAGTGTACCGACAGTCTTATTCGGTAATTATCGAGTCTAAGACTATTCTGTAACTCAATATTTATAAATATCAGTCATATTATTTTAAATGACCCAATAAACATTTATTATAATTTATCAAAAATTTTCAAACACCGGAATCATTGTTACATGATTTAATATCAAACAATTCTATTTATCATTAATATTTAATTAATATTAAACTATTAATGAAACCATTGTCAAAATATTAAAGTTATTTATAATAACTTAGAATATTTTTAAAGTATTAATATTACCCTTTAAATGATTTTTAAAATATTTAAAATCATTTTAAATAATTATCATTAATATTAAAATATTAATGTACTATTTATCCAATATTAAAAGTCATTAATTATAACTTAAAATATTTTTAATTCATTTATATCCTTTTTAAATGATTTTTAAATCAATAAAACCATTTTTAAACTATTTATTTAATATCATTATTAAATAAATTTAATATCATTAATATAATATGAATATCATTAATATTAAATTATTAATGAAATTATCCTTTAAATATAAAAAGTTATATTTTATAACTTAAAATATCTTTAAATACCTTATTATTATTTAAAATGATTTTTAATATAATAAAAATCATTTTAATCCATTTATTTAATTCATTTATTAAATAATTAAATTATCATTAATATTAATTAATTAATGAAATTCATCATAAAATATTAAAGGTCATTAAAAATAACTTAAAATATTTTCTTATACTATAATATAATTTTAAATGATTTTCAAGTATTAAAATCATTTTTAAATAATTTATTTAATATAATTATTAAATAAATTAAATACCTTTAATATTCCAAAATATTAAATATTTGTGAAATATATCCAAAATAATTAAAATATAATTTTGGACTTCAAAATAATTTTTAATAATTAATTATGTATTTTTAATAATTAAAAACTAATTTTCTATAATTATTTAATAAAAATATAATTTTATATATAAAGCGTCGCTAAAGACCACCTATAGCTTACGTAACTGTCATTGTAGGTGTTCTTCGTGTTCTTCATACAAACCCGGATCTTCAAGCCGATTCTCGAGGTGGGTGGGTTTGACCAAGTGTAAATTTAGTGTGTGTTATGTTTCGGACTTGTTTTTAGTCGATCCGTAGAGCTAATGTAAGACTACAAGATCCAAAGAACAAACATGTTCATATCATGCATCAAATGAAAGATCTAAGCCATCAAAGTGGTCGTTGAGGTCGTTTCTTCATTTCTGGGTTGCCCAAAAATGAAGTACAGATCGTGGGGCTCACTTTGGACACCGACTACATGCTGATCATTTAATACTTTTGTGATCTATAAGTTGCAGTATGTAGCCAGTGTGTAAATGAAGAGATCTAACACAAAATATCAACAAAACATCAAAAGATCAAGAAGATATAGCTTGGTCAATGCATGTCAGAGGCAGTGTTCATAGGTTTTCTGGGTTACCCAGAAAATCGATTTTGTGCTTAACCCTGCGAGTTTGACCGATCACTACATTAAATATATATGATATATAACCGATCTAAAAGCTTTAAATTGTAGTACTCATACCAAGCTACCATTACAATACAACAACATAACCCAAACACCAATATACTGACAGATCTAGTCGATCAAATGCGTTGTCAGACCGATCTGAGCATAATCTGGGCTGCCCAGATTTCTTCTGGTCAATGTCGGTCAATGGTATTTAACCGTTAATAACTTCCGTTCTAGACATCAAATGACTCTGATTCTTTTTTCATATTAAAGACCACATTACAAGCTACACATAACAACTCAAAAATAACAAAAACCATAATCGAGAAAGGATCTGTGGCCACTGACATTCGTTGTCAGACCATAGAACCAAGTTTTTCCAGATTTAGTAGATCTTCAAATCTGAGCTTCTAAATGTTATGGATCCAATATTTAGCAACCCAGATCATCATTAGACACTATAACCAACATATTCTAACACCCAAACATAACATCTAACACAGAATTTATGGACAGAAATTAAGCTAGGGTTTTATACCTTTTTGGGCTTAATCTTGATTCTAGCTTCTGATTTGTTTATGGTAATGGTGCGGCTTTGTTTGGGACTGGTCTTAGCAATGAATTTCGTGGGTTATGAGTTGAGAGAGATTGGTTGAGGGTGTGTGCACAAAATGAGCTAGCAAATGGTTTATTTCTCTCTCTAATCTATTTATAGAAGTCTAGCAATGTGATTTACTATTATCCCCCATATTCTTGTTGTCCATTAGACAAAACTCCTTATCTTGATCTTAAGTATGCTTAGTGAGATTTCCACCAATGAGATGTTGACAACATTGTACTTTTTGTAAAAAAGTAAGGTCATTAGCTATTTAAGGAAACTTGATTAGCCTAATTTGTTGCCTTAAAAGGCCTATAGTGGCCAGCTATGTATATACTCTCTAATTCTTTATTTAGATATTATTTTAATGCATAAATTAGACAAATCAAAGGTCTAATATACCCTTGGTTATGTGGGCTAAGTTTGGGCTTGAATTTGATTTCTTTTTGGGCTTCTCCCATAATTGTTTTGGGCCATGTAATAATCATATTTAACAATTTTAATATATGTTACCCAAGTTGTTTATTTAGGGTTTAAAATAAATATAATTAGTTTGCAAAATTTATAATTAGTGTTTTCTTAATTTGATTAGGGTTCTAATCATACATGGACATTAGGGTTCTAATCATACATGGACATTAGGGTTATTATATAATAATTATAATTATCCTTGCTAATTTAGCAATTAGGGTTTATAATTTTGGTAATTAGGTTTTCAAAAATTAATAAATCTAAATGTTAATTAGGGTTAATCATAAATCATATAACACAGCTTATATAATGTACTTAAACTCACAACTGAGTTTCAAATTAGGGTTTCCCACAGTAAACTAGGGTTGACATAATACACCATATTAAAATAAATAAAAAAAAAATTTATACGCAAAATTTCTAATTTATTTGTATAGAAAATATTGGGTTGTTACATTCACCCTCCCTTATAGAGATTCCGTCCCCAGAATCACCGTTTTAAAACCTACACATACAAGTGTATGTAGCATATACAATCATTGCAAGTAGATCTTGATCCTAAATGATCGTACTGATCTTTAACCTATTCACGTAAAGCTTGTCTATCTGATTAAAAGAAAATTTGATTTCTAAAAGAACTCATATCCTTCTTCAAAATTTCTTTATAAAATAATGACTATATATAGGAAAAATCGTGTATATAAAAATAAAGTTATACGAATAATACCTGGAATTGCACCACCAGCTGTTACGGTATCCTGGACCGTCATGTTGTAGACCCTTGCTGTTGATTTCGTCGGTTTGTTGGATGACGTTGGGCCCGTGATTGCTAGAGTTCCACTGCCCTTGCTAGTATTCACACTCCCTGCCTCCGTCCTCCTCTTCGGACAATCCTTCACCTTGTGCTCAGTCGATCCACACAGAAAACATCCACTGTTCATTCTTGGATTGGGGCAGTTGGGAGAGATATGGCCCTCCTGCCCACACTTGTAGCACACAAACTTCCCCTTCAAACATTCTCCAGAGTGGTTCTTTCCACAGTTTTCACACTGCACAGCTTGCTTCTTAACTCCTTCCTGCTTCACCTGAATACTTCCAAAATTGCTTCCCTTCCTCTTGCTACTACCACTTTTACTTCCACTATTAACTTCCACCTTTCCAGTTCCTTCAGCCTTACTCTTATTCTTTCTCTCCTTGTTGTAGAGACTCATGGCCTCACTCCCCTCCTCAGCAATAATAGCCTTCTCCATGAGTGTTGCAAATATAGGGATCTGCAACACCGCCACCTTGTTGTAGAGCCAGGGTTTTAATCCCAGCTCAAACCTTCTAGCTTTCCTAGCCTCCGTATCAACTTGATGCGGAGCAAACCTAGCCAACTCATTAAATTTTGCGGCGTATTCTGAGACCGTCATATTCTCCTGCTTCAACTCTAAAAATTTCACCTCCATTCTAGCTCAGACATCGGATTTAGAAATAGTTCTCAAGAACGGTGTCTTAAACCTATCCCATGTAACTACACCTTCTCCCGCCTCGCCTAATTCGCTCCCTCCCAAAAAATTTGCCTCACCCTTGAGATGTAGGTGGCAAACCGGTCTTTGCCCCTCACCTACCCTAACTATTCTTAACGCCTTCTCAATCTCTTTAATCTAAGTCTCAAGGCTTCAACGGGTCATTGTCCTTTGAATTCGAAAGCGGGTCTCTGACCTTCTTGAAGTCTTTAAAATTTTCCAAGCGGTTGTCCGGCTGGTTCCCTGCGACTGGCATTCCTTGCTACATAGCTTGTGCTACCATGTTTGCAAAGTGCTGCATTGGGTCTGCTTGTTGTTGTCCCTCAACGTTATTGACAGACTCTTCTTCCCTTTGATTTCGAAGTTTGACGCTTCAAGGCATTATCTCGTTAAGTAAAACCATAAATTATTCTTTACATTCTAAATCTTATCATATAAGTTTAGTATATTAACTCATTTCATTACTCAAACTTAGATTCATATTCATTTAGCGAATACTATCTTGACTCTCGTCAGCCATCCTACGACCACAATAAATAATCAAAACAACATCAGTACCACAATAAAATATATTCATTGATAAAATGAAATGATATTTTATTCAGTACAACTAAAACTTGATGGATCTCCTCAATCCATCACCTAGCTAACCTATTCTATAAGAGTTTTCTACTAAGGTTATAACCTAGGTTTCGCATTCCTAGTGTTTATAACCTATAGCTTTGATACCAACTTATAAAGCCCCCAAATCCAGGTACTTGAAATCTGAACTCGGTGCTTTATGATACCATTTCTATGAGCGGAATAATACTAATAATAATAACAATAATATAGATACCAACTTAATTTATATATTTATCAAAGTCTAAATCCCAAGTACGCAACCTTTAATACATTCCTCACAATACGCGATAGGTAATATATCTCATACTTGTCTTAATAAACATAATTATTACATAAAATGGCATTGAATTCATTCTGCAACCATTTCTTTCCCTTTATTCTTAGCTGAGCCTTCTACTTGTTCACACTTAGCTGAAAACATTTAAATTAAGCAAGGATGAGCATTTGAGTGCCCAGCAAGTAATAGCAATTATATATATATATAAGCTGAAAGAATTTTAATGTTTTCTTTATACTGCCCTTCTACAAAAAATCAAAAGTTGTGAAGTAATCTGAACCAATAATAATAACATAACAACTCTCTTCCAAATTTTTAAAACTACGTACTGACTATAAATAGGTTTAAGGGGACATACTATGAACATTGTTTTCATTTTCAAAAAGGTTAAACAGAACTTCATCTGTAAACCGTCATAACTTACTGAGTACGCAGGGGTGATCAAATTTATCAGTACCTGTATTGATCAATACTACATAACAAGAACGATATTATCGTTCACTCGTCAGCTTGGGCACATAAAAATTTTCCCATAAATGGGATGTTCATACTGTCGTGGTTCCAAACCAAAGCAATTCGGTTGGATAATAATAAGGTTTTATCTTGTTCAACAATAATCTATAATTCAATATATATATATATATATATATATATATATATATATATATATATATATACGGGTAATTGATAAAGGTGTATCAACATGTGATTAATGCAATGATTATCCAAGTGGGGACACTTGTATAATCATTTATAGAAATTAACGAACAGAATATATATCTGAATTACCATATACTAACATGTTGATAATCAATGAGCATATATAATATAGGGTTAATAATCTGTACAGTAATAATATAATATTGAAACATTCTTACTCATGTCCATTGCATAAAGAAAATGCAAAGGTAGGATACTTGCCTGATGCCTTGCTTACAATACACAACTTAGTTTTATCTTTTATGTAATCACGTATCATTAATCAGGTCATTCGTTCGATTAGAACAATATACTATAACACATAGTACTGCATTTCACACTCAGCACATAACCTAATCACATTGTCACACATATTCAACAGTCATTGGATCACAAACAAACATTAATACAGTCAAAATATCTAAGTCCAGATCAATTCCTAAAATATGTCGGTGTACTAACAGTTTTATCGGGTAATTATCGAGTCTAAGACTATTCTGTAACTCAATATTTGTAAATATCAGTCATATTATTTTAAATGACTCAATAAACATTTATTATAATTTATCAGAAATTTTCAAACACCGTAATCATTGTTACATGATTTAATATCAAACAATTCTATTTATCATTAATATTTAATTAATATTAAACTATTAATGAAACCATCATCAAAATATTAAAGTTATTTATAATAACTTAGAATATTTTTAAAGTATTAATATTACCCTTAAATGATTTTTAAAACATTTAAAATCACTTTTAAATAATTACCATTAATATTAAAATATTAATGTATTATTTATCCAATATTAAAAGTCATTAATTATAACTTAAAATATTTTTAATTCATTTATATCCTTTTTAAATGATTTTTAAATCAATAAAACCATTTTTAAACTATTTATTTAATATAATTATTAAATAAATTTAATATCATTAATATTAAATTATTAATAAAATTATCCTTTAAATATTAAAAGTTATATTTTATAACTTTAAATATCTTTAAATACCTTATTATTATTTAAAATGATTTTTAATATAACAAAAATCATTTTTAATCCATTTATTTAATTCATTTATTAAATAACTAAATTATCATTAATATTAATTAATTAATGAAATTCATCATAAAATATAAAAAGTCATTAAAAATAACTTAAAATATTTTCTTATACCATAATATAATTTTAAATGATTTTTCAAGTATTAAAATCATTTTTAAATAATTTATTTAATATAATTATTAAATAAATTAAATACCTTTAATATTTCAAAAATATTAAATATTTGTAAAATATATCCAAAATAATTAAAATATAATTTTCAGATTTTAAAATAATTTTTAATAATTTATTATGTATTTTAATAATTAAAAATAATTTTCTATAATTATTTAATGAAAATATAATTTTATAAATAAAGCGTCATTAATGACCACCTATAACATCACGTAACCGCCGCTTATAGTGTGTTCTTCGTGTTCTTCATGCAAACCCGGATCTTGCCGATTCATCAGAGTGGGTGGGTTTGACCAAGTGTAAATCGGTGTGTGTCAGGTTTACGGACTTGTTTTTAGTCGATCCGGTAGAGCTAATGTAAGACTACAAGATCTAGCAACAAACATGTTCATATCATGCATCAAATGAAAGATCTAAGCCATCAAAGTGGCTTTCAGAGGCTGTTCTTCATTTCTGGGTTGCCTAGAAATGAAGAACAGATCGTGGGGCTCACGTTGGACACCCACTACATGTTGATCGTTTAATACTTTTGTGATCTATAAGTTGCAGTATGTAGCTAGTATGTAAATTAAGAGATCTAACACAAAATATCAACAAAACATCAAAAGATCAAGAAGATATAGCTCGGTCAACGCATGTCAGAGGCAGTGTTCATAGGTTTTCTGGGTTACCCAGAAAATCGATTTTGTGTTTAACCCTGCTAGTTTGACCGATCACTACATTAAATATATATGATATATAACCGATCTAAAAGCTTTAAATTGTAGTACTCATACCAAGCTACCATTACAATACAACAACATAACCCAAACACCAATATATCTTGTGATCTAGTCGATCAAATGCGCGTTGTCGATCGATCCGAAAGCATAATTGGGTCGCCTGCATTTCTTCCGGGTCAATGTCGATTGGCCAATGGTATTTAACCGTTAATAACTTCCGTTCTAGACATCAAATGACTCTGATTCTTTTTTCATATTAAAGACCACATTACAAGCTACACATAACAACTCAAAAACAACAAAAACCATAATCGAGAAAGGATCTGTGGCCACTGACATTCGTTGTCAGACCATAGAACCAAGTTTTTCCAGATTTAGTAGATCTTCAAATCTGAGCTTCTAAATGTTATGGATCCAACATTTAGCAACCCAGATCATCATTAGACACTATAACCAACATATTCTAACACCCAAACATAACATCTAACACAGAATTTATGGACAGAAATTAAGCTAGGGTTTTATACCTTTTTGGGCTTAATCTTGATTCTAGCTTCTGATTTGTTTATGGTAATGGTGGGGCTTTGTTTGGAACTGGTCTTAGCAATGAATATCGTGGGTTATGAGTTGAGAGAGATTGGTTGAGGGTGTGTGCACAAAATGAGCTAGCAAATGGTTTATTTCTCTCTCTAATCTATTTATAGAAGTCTAGCAATGTGATTTACTATTATCCCCCATATTCTTGTTGTCCATTAGACAAAACTCCTTATCTTGATCTTAAGTATGCTTAGTGAGATTTCCACCAATGAGATGTTGACAACATTGTACTTTTTGTAAGAAAGTAAGGTCATTAGCTATTTAAGGAAACTTGATTAGCCTAATTTGTTGCCTTAAAAGGCCTATAGTGGCCAGCTATGTATATACTCTCTAATTCTTTATTTAACTATTATTTTAATGTATAAATTAGATAAATCAAAGGTCTAAAATACCCTTGGTTATGTGGGCTAAGTTTGGGCTTGAATTTGATTTCTTTTTGGGCTTCTCCCATAATTGTTTTGGGCCATGTAATAATCATAGCCTAACAAGTTTAATATATGTTACCCAGGTTGTTTATTTAGGGTTTAAAATAAATATAATTAGTTTGCAAAATTTATAATTAGGGTTTTCTTAATTTGATTAGGGTTCTAATCATACATGGACATTAGGGTTATTATATAATAATTATAATTATCCTTGCTAATTTAGCAATTAGGGTTTATAATTTAGTAATTAGGTTTTCAAAAAATTAATAAATCTAAATGTTAATTAGGGTTAATCATAAATCATATAACATGCTTATATAATGTAGACTTAAACTCACAACTGAGTTTCAAATTAGGGTTTCCCACAGTAAACTAGGGTTGAAATAATACACCATATTAAAATAAAAAAAATTATACGCAAAATTTCTAATTTATTTGTATAGAAAATTTTGGGTTGTTACAGTCAGAGTCTAGGGATAATATGTGATATGTCAATTAACCCTTGTTTTGTGACAGTGTTTGAAAAATGGCATCTGAAAATGTTGAGATAAGCAATGGAGCAAAATAATATGACCGTATCGCAGTACGAGGCTAAGTTTGCAGAGTTATCCCGGTTTGCATCCCATTTGGTCGATAATGAAGAGCGAATGACGCGAATGTTTCTAAGAGGTTTGAAACCCGATAAACGTCAATACCTCATTTTTCATAAACTTTGTTTATATTCAGATGTTGTGAATAGGGCTCAGTTATTGGAGCGCGATAATGAGTTAGCACAACCAAAAGGTAACGACCAACAACACGATAATAATCGTACCGGTGGCAACGGCCATCGAAACAATGATGACCATCGTGGGGGAAATTATCATGCCAAGAATGGTAACCACTTTGGTGGTAATCATGGCCAAGATAATAGAAGTGAAAATTTCAAGAAGAGAAGGTCATTTAGCTCGATTTTGTGGTATAGTGAAGTCAAGTCTAGCTGGGACGGTGGCACCAAAGGCGGATACTTGACAAAACAAAGTCCGTGGTTTCGGGAAGAGCGTTTTCGTGACTTCAAAAGCGAGTAAACCCAACGGGTTAGCAGCGGGTTAGTTAATTATAAATTTTGCTAAGTCTATACCTTATTAGATAATCGGTTCTACCCATTCTTTTATCTCTCTCTTGCTTGCGCTCAACGCTTAAATTTGACTCAGGAGAAGTTAGACTTTGACTTATCTGTTGAAACTCCGTTAGAGAAACCTTCATTACATGTGTTATCCAAGTCTTAGATGAGAGTCACAAGTTTTGAATGATATTTCTATTGTTAATAAATTTCCTGACGTATTCTTGAAGACTTCTTAGCCTACCCCAGAACGTGAAATCAAATTTTGTATTGACCCCAGTACAAAACTCATTTCTTCAACCCTTAAATATTTCTTCAACCAGAACGAACGAATAATGCACCAAAGACGTTGGCTCGAGCTGTTGAAGATTACGACTATACCATTCAATATCATTGTTGAAGAGCGAATGTGGTAGTTGACGCGTTGAGTAGAAGATCGTATATGTTTTACGAGTGCGATGTTGTTAACACAAAAACCCATTTTGTATAACTTACAAATGATGAAGATAGAGTTAAAGACTCTAGGGACCCACGTAAAGATAACGAATATACAAGTAGAATCGACTTTAATTGATAAAGTTAAAGCCGTTCAAGATACACCCCCGAATCTGATGAATGTGAAGAAGAAGGTTCAAGAAGGCGTTATCTCAACCCTCAATTTAATTGGCCCATTTGAAATCCTCGATGGAGTAGGAACTGTGGCCTATAGACTTGTTTTACCGCCAAGTATGTCACGTGTTCATAACGTTTTTCAGGTATCGATGTTACATAAATATGTGGATAACCCAAACCACGTTATTAAATTAGAACTAGACGAGATAGCAGAAGATTTAACGTATGAGGAGATACGTGTTAAAATCTTGGATAAGAAGGATCGTATTCAACACTCAAAGGTTATACCTCAAGAGTTGGAATATGAAATGAAGTCAAGGTATCCTCACCTCTTCTGAGATACCAGTATCGCACGTAAATTTCGAGGGCTTAAATTTCATAAGGAGGGGAGATTGTGAGACCCCAAATTTTATGAATAAAGATTTAAATTTCTAAATATTTTTTTAATATTATGGTGTGGATTTGATATAATGTTATAGTTGTGGGTAATATTTATAAATTTTGCAAAGTATGCAAGTTGTTATATAATATTCGATTGGTCGAGGAATATTCTTTTTGTCGGGAAATATCCGTATGACAGCACACTCATTGGTGGACCCCACAACGGAAGTATTGTCGTAGTTAAAAAATGACATAATTATCTTTTTATAAAAATAATGGCAAAAGTTTTACCGTTAAAACTGTTGAACTACCCGGTAGTAAAAGTACAGTAATACGCGTGGTTGCATAATAGCACACGGTATTTGTTATTGATGCTTACGTGAAAAGTCGCTCAGTTATACTCAATTATTGCTACAGTAATTGCTGCATCATATCTCTTATATTATTGATTCGATTATTGTCACAGTATCATCTGCATAATATTTTATATATTAGTAAATCAATAATTGAGACGACAAAGTTATTCATATTATTAAATTGCAATATTTACAATGTCTAGAATTTATGTCAAGGAGAGGTTTGGTCATCTAATTACGCGCCAATAAGGAGAGATCCTTATCGAAAAGCCCCCTCTTTCCTGGGAACGACTTGGTTGTTAAATATTGTGAGTTATAATATTAATGATGAATAAGTTTGTGTTAATTAAAGATGAATTTGATAGTTTCATTATGTTGGGATTATTAGTGTTAGTGGAAATCGACATCTATTCCGATGATAATTGATGTCTGGGGGTTATATTGATAAATCGGGTAATTAATCGGATAAATGAGCAATTAATTGCTACTAATTCACATGCTTATATAACTATTTGTTCACATTTGTGTACTATTGAGTCACATTCACTTACTATTAGGGGGAGTTGGTGCAAGATTGATAATACTTGCATGACTAAGTTAAAAATGGAGGTATAGATGGAGGTATTATACTGTAATTCGTGTTTTCAAGTGATTATAACTATTGATTCACATGATTGAACTATTGAATCATATTATTTACTATGCAAAGTACCGCATACATGGTGAAATTCTTCTGTTATTTCATTCTTTATTATTCTGTTAGAATATCCTCATTCATGCGTAATTACGCTTAGAACTCGGTTCCATTCTTTATTATTCCGCTGGAATAACTCGTCTGTAAGGCCTATCGCATGCACGGTGAATTCTTTATTATTCCATTTTTATTATTCATTGGAATATCCCGTCTGCATGGTTTACGTACGACTTGGTTCCATTCTTTATTATTCTCTTCGAATATCCTCATTCATGTGGTTTACGCATTTGACCGGTTCCATTCTTTATTATTCTCATTGAAAATAACCCGTCTGCATGCGGCCTATCGATGCATTGATGAATTCTTCTTTATTCCATTCTTTATTATTCATTTGAATAATATGTTCATGTGAATTACCACATGCATAGTAAATGATCCTTTTCAGATTCATATGAAATTCTTCCGTTATTCCATTCTTTACTAACTGGGTTGGAATAATCATCGTGTGGTCTATCGCACGTCGGTGAATTTCGTTGTTATTCCATTCTTTATTATTCGTTGAATATCTTGTCTGCAAGCGGATTACACATGACCTGGTTCTATTCTTTATTATTCTGTTGGAATACCCTGTCTGTGCGGATTACGCATGACCTGGTTCCATTCTTTATTATTCTGTTGGATTATCCTTTATGTGCGGATTACGCACGATTCGGGTTCTATTATTTATTATTCGCTGGAAATAACTTTTATGTCATGTGGTTTATCGCGATGCATGGTGAATTCTTCGTTATTCCATTCTTTATTATTCATTGGAATAATATGTCTACATGTGGATTACCGCATGCATGGTGAATGATCTTTGTATTCATTCCTTATTAAATTGTGGAAATGATCCGCTCACGTGGATTACCGCACGGCGGTGAAAATCCATTTTTAGCTTTCAGATATTCTATTATACTCGTATGAGATATCATTTCTTTTGTACTCGTCATGGAATATCATTTTCTTTGGTATTTTTTTTACGAGTTACTATTCACCTAATTACTATTCACTCTGGTATTATTCACTCGAGTATTCGGGGTACTTTTTGTGCCAGAGTACTATTCACGACCCGATTACTATTCACTCTAGTATCATTCACTCGAGTATTTGGGACAATTTTCGTGTCGGGGTACTATTCATGGGGTACTATTCCCGAAGTACTATTCATGGGGTATTATTCACCCGAAAAATATATTTCTTTTCTGTCCAAATTATTTTTGTTACATGAATATTATTCTTGAATTTTACTCCACAAAGCAGTATCATGTTGATAATTTGGATATTTTTAAACTCTGGATAAATTAAAGTCTTTAATATTTATCCTTGATTTTGTTTGATTAATGCCTATATAATTGTCATCATCCTCATGCTTTTATTGTCGTGAAAGTCATCTTTGGCATACGTGCATAGATGGACTATTGATTATTAGTTTTACAGTTGTATATTTTTGGCTTACGTGCAAAGATGGACTGTTGATTATTGGTTTTATAGTTGTATATCTTTGGCTTACGTGCAAAGATGGACAGGTGTATGACATGATCATAACCACTAGTGATAATAACGAATATCCTTGGCCCATAGTGCATGGATAATTCGATGATGTGAATGCAGGATCATAACCATTAGTTAACAAATGAATGTCTTTTGGTCGTAAAGCAAATCGACAGTAATTGATTGGTATGATCATGACCATTGGTTTTATAGTTAAATATCTTTGGCCAGTAGTGCAAAGATAGACAACTGATTGGTATGATCATTGTTATTACATTTGAATATCTTTAGCCTTTGGGGTAAGAATATTGAGTAAACATTCTATTAAGCCTTTGTGGTAAAGAGAAACTGTTGAGTTATATGATTATAAATATGAATTGTGGATTTAACTATAATATTTGGTGGTTTAGGTGAAGACAAGTGATGATAGTTCTTTTTATCTTCGGTATAACAAAGAATTGTTGAGTATTACAAGAATAAAATATTAACGATGGACTTTTAATCTAGAAGAGATAGTAGACGTTGTGTTCTACTTGACCCTTCTAATGGATTGCTTATTCCGCTGCAGTTGTTGATCTAAAACGTGTTGTCTATTATATTCCATCAGTTGTTATACTGTTGAAGGCTAAGGATAATTTATTCTGCATTATCTTAGTCATAATAATTTTTATCGATAGTTGAGCTCACCCTTTTCTTTCAACGTTCTCTTCGTGAAATGAGAATATAAATGGATTTAGCCTGGGAACCGGATTGACTCATCCGAGATGGTGGCTATAGTAGTCCTCACTATTTTTATAAAATAGTGTGATAATAATTGTAATAAGGACTCAATTGAGTGTGGATATTGTCTAGAAGGCAATATTTATGTTTAAACTCTCAACTATGTTTTGTCGTATTTTGCACGATAATTGTATAATTATGATTGTAGTTGGGTTATGTACCATGTATCTGGCGACTCAAGATGGGTGATGTATACCTGTTTTGGGGGAGTCACAGTCAGGTTTGTCCCTGAGGCGCTTTCCAGATGAAGTACTTTAGGAGTAATTTGCACTGATATCTCTTTTGACCTTTTCTATTGGGGAGGTCCTCTCCCAATCTTTAGTCAATGCAGACGGCAAGAATCGTGGTGTCTTCCTTCTCTTACACTACGATCAGATGTTTGATTGTAGGCACTCCATGATTTTGAGTTGGGTGGCTGATAGGTTATCAGTTGTACGTTTTGAGGTGTTACTACTGACTATGGATCGTCATTTGGTTCATCAGCCACAAAGTTTTGTTACTCTGTAGTTGGTACATTACTTCATAGAATATTTTAGTGTTGTTGTTCCTTAACAGGTCACTGCTCCCCCATGGTTGATGCTGTCTTTTTAGTGAGGTGTGATTTCTTTTTCTTCATGTTCATTAGGAAGCATCCCTGTATATCTCCTTCTGACTAAAATCATTAAATCTTCTTATATCGTAAAAATGGGCATCTTCAGGGTTGATCATTCAATGATCCTTTGACAGCACTACAAACGTAGTTTTCCTTGTCAGCTTGTACTTATGGAGTCAGCTCCCGTAATGAGTTCCACATGTTTGATGCTCGATGATCCTCTTATGTGAGCTTCTTTGAGGACAAGATTTACATGCTTGAGCATCTAAGACCCTTTTTCATCTTTGGTTGAATGGTATGCTTTCATATAAAGGTTAGTAACCATTTGAGCTTCATTTAGATTAGCTCAGCAGGTCTTCAAGGACAGGCTTTGACGTATAGAAGTTTTATCAGAATTATTTCTGAACAATCCTAAGCCTTCTGCTGGTTGAATCTTCTTGACTGAAGTCCTTTTCTTTAGCATTCCTTAGTGTGGTCAGATAGAGCAAGTACCTGTAGGTTATAAATTTCTATTTTTGGTACTCATGGTTAAATGGGTCTTGCTAGGTCAATTTTCTAAACCCCTGTTCCTCATATATTTGGATAATCATCATATTGACCACCATCAGTCGCATTCATGCATATAATTCATTTAGCTAATACATTTTGAGATGCATGATGATGAGTGTGTGAGAAATCTGTCATTTTAATAAAACACTCTTTTCCTTGATGGTTTCATCTTTTGCTAAGTTATGTTCACAGGGTTTAAATGTTCACAGAGTGAGAATTAACTCTACGATTTATTAGTATCTGGTTGATTCATGGAGGTGATCAGTTTCTATGAATCTTCAAGATTCTCTTTTAGATCTGATCATACTCTGTGTGTCATTAAACACTTAGACCATAGGATGTAAAAGACACATTAACCCATCAGCAAAGATTACTTCACATTCAATCGACATGTGATGCTCTTAAAACCATTTCAGGTCTCTTTTAAGTTGTCGTCTTCAACCTAAAACTTGGATGGAGAGAAAGTTTATAGACATTTGAGTTTCCATCATTAGTGTACTTTCTCTCTTCACCTTTTTAGATAGATTATGAATACTTGAAGGAAAACTGTTATAGTTCATAAGTAAGGTGCAAATGTGATGTTCATATCTATATTAGTGATTTAACTGCATCTTTTTGTCGCTAGTTTCTTAACCTGCTCATTTATCTTAGATATATCGAGTTTAGGTAATCGATGTGCATGTTTTCTCATTTGCTTCGATGCCGGGGGCTCCATTGATCTTCACCAATTAATCGTGGTCTTCAAGATGCAAGCTAAGAGAGTGTCAAGATTTTTAAGTTCTTTGACATCCTTGAGTTTAGAAGGCTTACATCCAAATTACTTTGGTTGGCGGATACATGTTTGAGAGGTTCTTCTTCTCTCTCTCGAATAAAACATTTCTTAGCATGTATGGCCTTTTCATCTCTTCAGTGGTGGATGTTCGACTTTTTCTCATTGATGTCATTTGAGCTTTTAGCCCTGGTCTTCAAAACAACAAGATCGATCGTGAGCAAGGATTGGTCTTGTTGATATGGTAATCGAGAGTATGAACCAACTGAAAGCAACTTTCGTATGTATATACACATTTACCTCGCATACAATATTACCAATGTGTGAGTTCATCTCAAGATATAACAAGTGACTTACTACTAAACTAAGTTTAGAACAATGTTTGTGTTTCAGGATCGCACTCAAAGCGATTAGCTTTTGAATATAGCATGAGAACCTACTCTGATACCAATTGTTAGCTCCCAGTAGGCACAATATAGATCTAGAAGGGGGGGTTGAATAGATCCTTGAATTTTAAATACTTTTTCTCTATTATTTTGTATTTCTCATTAAGTAGCAAATGACAAACATAAGAATCTTTTCAAGCACAGCGGAATAAGTAAAAGATCCCCTTCATTGATATATTCATAATCAGACATACATTGTTCGTAGAGTTATTTTAGTAGTAAGCAGTTAAAACATACATAGCAGTTATAGCAGTTAATGTATATAATGTAAATGACATAAAGTAAAAGACACAAGGGGTTTTAAGTGGTTCAGAGACTCAAGCACCTAATCCACTCTTCTACTTTCAACTAGCATGATTTCCACTAAGGAAGGGCAGCACCCTGAATTAGTAAGATTCTTTCAAGGCCAGCAGCCTTGGGACTTCAGTTCACTAAGAACTCTTCAAGGCCAATAGCCTTGGAACTTCTCTAGTTCTCTAGGAACTCTTTAAGCCCAGCAGGCTTGGAACTTCATTTAGTCCCTCCAGACAAGGACCCCTTAGGCCCTGGCTTCTTGTTGTTGTAGTTGTTGTTGTTGGTGGTGATGAGCTTCTAAGATGTCACTAAGCTTAGAACATCCTTTGTTCTTAGCAGCTTGGTGTGGTCCTCTTTGCTTTCTGTTTCATGTCTGGACCACATCTTCTTTGGTGCAGCTGATCTTTATTGTTTTCTGCTCATCTTAGTCTGGTATCATCACCATCTTGATTGGTTAAGTCTCTATGCTTTTGGTAGACTTCGTTCTGGCACTTAGCAATCCCTGAACCCTTCTTGAATGTTTTGCAGACATGGTTCTTCACTTGTTCAGTTTTAGCTTTTCGTTCATGGTGATTCGTAAAGTGGCTCTCTTGATCTTCTTTATACTCAGCCACTTTCCTGAATGCTATCTTCCTAGCCTTCTCGGCTCTCAGCTTAGCTACCATCTTTAGTGGCATTCTCATCTTTGTTGAGTGAAGCTTTGATCTGTTTGAGTTCTACTTCAAAGCTATTTCACTTCCACCTTGGTAGTCTCATTGTCACTGAGACTTGTTCTGTTGATCTATGGTGGAACTCGTAGAGTCAACAATAGCCTTCACCAACTCAACGATTTTGCAACATGATAATCATCAGCAACTCTTGATCTTTGAAGCTCTGTTGATTTATATTGCTTCCCAATCTTCTCGTTGGAAAGTAGCCATTGAAAGCTAATCAAATTGCCTCGCAGATCTCGAGTTATTTGGTGCAGACTGCAGATGTGACATGACATCTTTTTCTGACTTCCTGACACTGCAGTCTACTGTTTCACCTACTCCGTCAGATATGTTACTTTTATATCTCAGGCAGGTTGATGACTTTATTTCACCCTTCTGATTCATCGATCAGAGGTTGTCCTTGCATCGATGCTCTCAATAAGCTTTTGTCTGAATGCCATTCTTTAGATTGAACCGTTGCCAATGCTTCAATCATTAGTTGTTCGAACTCTACGATTCTGATGCACTTCTTCTTGGACCTGATCGTAGTGTCGTATTGACATGTAGAGCCAACACTACGATCTTGAAGAGTGTTCACTTGTTCTTCGATGTAGAACACCTCTTCCTCCTTTTGTGCAGTGCTTCATCACTTCTGTTTGCCTCGACTGTTCTTAGATACTGATGGCTCGATTCCTTGCTCTGGCCCCTTCTAAATAACAAGACACTTCAGATTTGTGGCGTGTCCAGCTCGCTTTCTCCTTGTGATCTCCCGTTCACTTATCATCAATGGACTGACCCAATGCTTAATCACTTTAGCCTTATTCTTCAGAGGCTGACCAGTATCTCAGTGTGTACTACATCAGTTCCTTCTTCGTTTAGCAAACACTACGATCTTGGTTACTTCCAAGATCGTTGTCATCTTTCTACTTAATAGCTACTACATATGTTGACTTTCCTTAGTCAGCTACTGAAGTCTTTTTATGATCATCTTGTGGAAGACTTCATCTTGAATGGCTTCACAACTCAATCTGGATGATGATTGAGTTGATGCTTAGATCTTCTATTAGCTTGCATGACATTCGTTGAGTGCTCTCTAGCTTCCTTTAAGTGAGATGTATCTTTGCAGTACCAACCAGAGGCTTCATTTCTTTTGATATTCTGGGAGTGCTCAATTGTTGAGAATCGTGTTTGCTCTATGATTCTTCCTTGGCTTTGTGAGCACATCTGTTGAGGTCTTAGCCTCGCAGACTCACGATTCACCTTCTACCGTGCGAATACTCACGACTCGAGATCGATCTCGACACTCACGATTTACGCTCGTTGTGCTTGTTGTCTTTATCTGATCTTGCTCGACTATGATCTTTACCTTTGATATGATCAGTAGACTCTACGACTCTGAGTGTAGTCTACGATCCTTAACTTGACTTCGGCAGATGCTCGGTCGGCTCGTAGGCAGGTTGTCTCTACGATTCTGAACATGAATTCCTCAGCAGACTACGGTTCCGAGGAAGCTTTACTCGATACACTACGATCCTTCCTCATCTCTCCTGAAAGTCTACGAACTCAAAGATCTACTATCTTGCAGACTACGATTCTACCTCGATAGCTCTTGAGTTATCCTTGACTCTCCTGGAAGACTACGATTTCTGGTGCAATGCTCGACGATCAGACAAGCCTATCTATTACATCTTAAGATCAACCTAACATGTTTGATCTTTCTATGTTTATAGTACTTATACATCATTTCTTTTTAAGGACTTTACAAAGCTGTTCTGCTTATGTAGGATCAACCTAACATATTTGATCAATTCATTCTAAGTCCTTGTACATATGTTTCTATACTCTATCAGAGGACTTTACAGCTTTTCTTAATGCAAGCATACTTGCATATTCATTCAGATATATATATATATATATATCGTAATCAAATCATATATAAATAGGAATATCATTCACATGTTTATTCCTTACATAAGAGTTATTAGATAAGGGATACATTTGACCGAGCGTATCACTGTGGGGAGCACCAGTCTTATTCGTAAAGAAAAAAGATGGGTCGCTAAGACTTTGTATCGACTACTGAGGGTTGAACATGGTCACCATTTAGAGCAAGTACCCGTTGCCCAAGATAGACGATTTGTTTAATCAGTTGAAGGGGGCGAAGTAATTTTCAAAGATTGACTTGAGGACCGGTTATCACCAACTGAAAGTGAGGCCGGAGGACATTCCAAAGACGGTATTCAGAACTCGGTATGGACACTTTAAGTTTCTGGTAATGTCATTCGGATTGAGGAACGCGCCAGTAGCATTTATGGATTTGATGAACAGAGTGTTCAAAAAGTATTTGGATAAGTTTGTTGTTGTATTCATTGATGAAATTCTAGTGTATTCAGAGACTGACGAAGAACATGCCAAGCATCTTCGGATAGTGTTGGGGACATTAAGGAGGGAAAAGTTGTATGCAAAATTCTCCAAGTGTGAGTTTTGGTTACAGAGAGTGCAGTTTTTAGGGCACGTTATCAACAAGAATGGTGTTTCGGTTGATCCAACGAAGGTAAGCGATTATCAATTGGGGAGCAAACCAAGACGCCGATTAAATCGGGAGTTTCTTAGGATTGGCCAGATACTATCGAAGATTTATTCAGGATTTTTTGAAATTAGCATCGCCGTTGACCAATCTTACCAGAAAGATAATTAAGTTCGCTTGGATGGAGAAGTATGAAGAAAGTTTCCTAGAATTGAAGAAGAGGCTTAGTCAAGCACCTGTGTTGGCCTTACCGGACAACACGGGAAGGTTTATAGTGTATAGTGATGCGTCACACCAGGGTATTGGCTGTGTACTGATGCAACATGGCAGGGTCATTACGTACGCTTCACGGCAGCTGAAAGATTATGAGAAGGAATATCCGACTCATGACCTAGAGTTAACAGCGGTAGTTTTTGCCTTGAAGATTTGGAGGCATTATTTGTATGGCGAGAAGTGTGAGATATATACGAATCACAAAAGTCTGAAGTATATCTTCATGCAAAAAGAGTTAAACATGAGGCAGCGCCGATGGCTAGAATTGATCAAAGATTATGATTGTGAGATTCTGTACTATCCAGGCAAAGCAAATGTAGTGGCAGATGCCTTGAGCAGCAACGGCAGAGAAAAGTTATTAAAGTTGTGTAACGCCCGAGAAAATCGGATTTATATGAGAATTAAATTTTATTTGATTATGTGGATTAAATGAATTTAATTGATTATTTATATGAGTAAGCTATTTGAAGGTCGTTTTATGACCTAAAATGTGCGGATGTGGTTAGGATTCTGGCTATGTGCTAGGATTAATTTTTTTGAATTTCCAAGACGAAAATAAAAGTTTTTCGAGAAATTTCCATAAAAACACTATTCATCCGTTTCTGCTCGGGAATTAAGTTTGAATTTCCGAGAAATGCGTAATGATAGAATACGAAGACGAGATGGAATATCCAGTAATATTTCAGTTATGGCAAACAAAGTTTTTGCCTGCGAACTTAGAACCTTTGGTTAGGAAAAGTGATTTTCGAGAAGGAAATGAAGTGCATATAATGATTAGGGCTATTATACGTGTGATATACGAGTATGATACTGGTTAGTATACGAGTATAGTATGAATATTAATACGACGTATAATAAGAATATCGTACGAATACTATACGAAGAGAATACGTGAGTTATATGCGTAGAATACGAATAGTTTTTAATGGACTTTGAGTTTAAGGACTTTATAGAATCCAATTGGACTTGGATTATATCAAGCCCAATGAATTGTGTAATCAAGCCCAAGTTAAAGCCCAATGTTAGGTTTAATTAAGCCCGATCCAAGAAACTGAACCGCGGATCGAATCGACGGGTCATCGGATGGGTAAAACCCATAGGGGGACCCACAAGTCATGTGGGCCGACCACTTAGAGCCCAAGTAAAGCCATTACTTGGTGGCTAAGTTGCTAAGGAGGTGGGGAATAGTAAGGAGGTGGCAATTTGACCATTTTGCCCTCTATTTGAATTTTTTATATAAAAAAGCTTAGATTATTCATTTGTTATTTTACAAACTTTGTCCAACATATATTGAGAGAGAGAAAGAGCTAGAAACAAGTAATCAAGCTACCTTGAAGCAAAACATAAGAGTTTTAGCAAGAACGCGAAGAACAAAAAGGTAATATTTCGTAAACGTTAGTCTTCGATCTTTTCGATTTCTTTTTTGTAGTGAATCGTAGATTGGTGGAGCATGTCTCTTACGGAGGAATAAGGATGGCTATTAATGATTAAAACATTGATAAGTCATGTTTAAGTAAAAATCGCAAGGGTTTACGTAAGTTTGAACCGAGAAAACCATTGAACATTAACTTGGTTGTTGATGGACAAATTGAAAACCATCATAGATAGGGTATGTGCATCTTGCTTGGTTACGATGTAGATGATTAATCAATGGAGTTATTCCATTTGATTTGGCATATAGAACACGAGTAACGAAGTTATGGAAAATTTTACGAAATTAGATGTTAAACGTCGAAAACATAGAAATCTCGGATTGGTAGTCAAAAGTTGTTGTTTAACTTGGAAACTTTGGTTTTCAATGTCATCACATGAGATAAGGTATTCAAGAGTCGTGGACTCAAGAATCGTCGAATTCTGACTTAGAACGAAGAAAATGAGCTATGAACGCTCAAGAACGATAAACGAACGCTCGATAATGAACTAAATGGTGAATTCCATGTTAAAAGATTCAAAAGTGAAATATTATATAATGAAATCATAGTACATATGATTTAGGAGCTAATGGCGTTTGAACGAGCCAATTTGGATGTAAAATAAATAAGTTATTAGCCCGGGAATTTTGTATAAAAATTAAACTGTCAAAGTTGTCTGAGGCTCAGGGGAGGCGCCACAGCGCCAACCCAAGCTTATTTCTCCGCGCCGCAGTGCCGTGAACAGGGGAAGGAGTTTCTAGAGAGTGGCACTGCAGCTCCACTAGTATAAAGGGGTGTCACGCCACGGCGCCAGTAGTGGGATTTTGTTGACTAAGTTAGTTTCCTAATTCCAATTGATTGCAAACCAATAGGGGAGTATGTATGTACTTAATATACATGGTAAGATTAACTTTAAATCACTTACTTAGTGATGACGTTAGTAACATGAGTATGGTTTAATAGAGATTAAACGAAGAACACGAAGAGTAAGAAAGTAGAATTGTATAAAACGTTGGTACTTCACCAATGATGATCGAGTCTCGGTTAGTAACGTAAGAACGTTAACAAGCCGTGATGAAGGGTAGTAATTCAAATTAACATTATTAATGAAATAAATTCAATTAAGACATAGAAGAGAAAGAAGTTGGTAATAACAATGTGATTAGATTGTTTGGTGGCTAATTACAGTGTGCTATGTTAATATATCATGTAGATACTGTAAAGACTGAGAACTGTTGAATATTATATTCGAAGACGCTTGAAGGCAAGTTTTCTTAACGCTTGTCTAACCTTCGTGTTAGCTAAGTTTTCTGTGATTCATGTTATGAGATGCATGAATTATTTTACGAAAGGGTCGATGCCAGTTTTAACTTGGCTAGACTATTCTTAAGAGTTAGATTGATTTATTTATAAGTCTTTTGATATAGAAATGATAACGCTATCATATGCCAAGTATTTGGTACGGATTCAAAGGTAAGTTTGTCTATGAACAAACAAATGTATTTTTCATCGTTTATTCGATGGGCACATGAGGTTTCCAAAACTTAAACGTAAATAAGTTTAACAGATGAATGTTGATCAACATAAAGTACTATAGGCTGATCACCTAGAAGTGCTCGTAAAAAATGTCGGTGTACGGTCTTAGTGCCGGGATGTCCTTTTTACGAATGAAAACGAAAAGAGTATGTTCCTGGTCTTTCGACCGGTTCAGAATTCCTAAGTTATTATATATACTTTGGAATTGTTGTTATGAAATGAGAAGTACTAGTCAATATTTCATAGTGCTTCATAGCTATTTGTTCAGTTATGGAAGATAATAATATAATTCTCGAAGTGGTATTTGTATTATCCTTTGTTAGACTTGCTGAGCTAGTTATGCTCACTTCTTGCTTGAATTATATGATTGCAACTAAGGACGAATGAACTAAGGGTTCTAAGAAAGATAAATGCAAGGCTAAGATGGATAGTTAGTTATCTAGTAATAGACTAGTATGTTTGTATGTATTATACTTATGAACAACGAATGATGTATTCGGTTTCTGAACTTGGGAAAGGATTTATTATAAATGTAATAAGATTGTAGTTAATACACTCATTGTGTTGTTATTTCAATGGAATGAATGTATGATTATGCGTACCGTGTAGCACCATCTGTCGGGTTAGAAGATACCCGAATTTGGGGGCGTCACAAGTTGACCATTCAAGAAGAATTGGTGAAAGATTTAGAACGACTAGACTTGGAGATTAAGTATCCGATGGAGACCAACGAACAATTATTTACAGTGACAGCGAGCCCGACTTTATTGGATAAGGCTAAAGAGACACAAGAAAAGGACAAAGATTGCAATAACATTAAGAAGCGATTGATTGAAGGTGATGAATTGAAATTTAAGATTGATAGCACTGGACTGCTAAGATTTGAAGGACGAATTTGGGTACCGTTAGTACCAGAACTGAGGGAAGAGATTTTGCAAAAAGCGTACAGTACGAGATACTCGATACACCCAGGAAGCACAAAGATGTACCAAGATTTGTGTCACCACTTCTGGTGGCCAAACTGAAAGTAGTATGCACACAAGCCAATCATGTTTGATGATAAAGCATATACTTTGTAACAATCTTATTCATTTATTAATAAAAAGTATTAATTTATTAAAGGCTTTTAATTATCTACATGATGTTGTTTTATAATATGTGATAAACTCATAGTTTTAAGCAATGCTTTTAGAATATGATGATGATCATTCTAATGAGATCTAAACTCTTAGAAAGCTTAAAACTAAAATAGTTCCCAATCATTGGATTACTAAATTGGGGATTAGTGAATCCGGATAGATTGGTACATACGTTGCTTGCTCATTGGATGAGGATGATTGATCTCATGATCATTTGTGTTGAGACACTAAAGCAAGTATGTAGGTGCTTATTAGAGAATAAGTTCACTGAACGTGGCTCGCTAAGGAATACCTAATGGAGTTTTACTTGCCTGTCAAAAGGAATTTCTGTAGTGATAGTAGTACAAGTGATCCTTGGACTTGAGATCATCATAGTATCTTGTGTATGATGAATTATACTTTGACTTATTCCTTAAGACCCTTAGGGTATATCAAAGGGTATGCTTGTGTATAATAAGTTGTAAATGGAGATAACGTATAATCAACAAAGAATCTACCGCTTCTAGTAAAAGAAGAGAAATGTCCTATGTGATTCGATAAATGACAACCCAGTAGTCCTTGGCCAAGGCAGAATGAAATTAGAAAGTAGTTTCTAATTTGCATTATTTGGAGTTGTGCGTTTAAGAGTCGAAATACATATAATTAAATAAAATAAGACTTGGATGAAGAATTCCATGTCTTATATTTAATTGGGACATTATATCTTTGGAAGGATTGAATTTATACGGTAACTATTTACTCAAAGGTTCTTTTATGATTAATGTTAAAATCTATATTATCCGGAAAGTCGTTGATCGCTAGGGGAGGCTTATCCCTATTTTAGAATAAATATTATTTATTTAAATAAATAAATATTTTAATTTATTTATTTAAATAAGATTAGAATTGTTCTAATTGATTTATTCAATAGGTTTAATATGGAGAACCTAAAGGGTCACACCATAAAAGGAAGAATAATTATTTAAGAAGTAAATGGCATAATTGTAATAATAAGTTAAGTATATTTAATTTAATCTATGGTGATAGAATAAATTAAATAGCTTAATATTTATTATTTAATATTTTAGAAATATTAAATATAAATTAATAAGAGGAGTCTTATTATTATTATTATTACTATTATTGTTATTTAATTCTAAAGGAGTTTGAAAATTAATTAATAAAAGTACTCTCATATATCCTAATAAGATTAGGAGGCTAATTAATTAAAAGAGTTTAATTAAATATTCCTAATAAGATTAGGAGCCTAATTAATTAAAAGAGTTTAATTAATTAAAATAAAGCTCAATTCCTTAATTGTTAAGGAGTGTTGCCTACATCTATAAATAAGAGGAGTCTTATTATTGGTTAGGTGGTTGTTGACGTATTCATAGAATACGTAATTTCAATAGTTAGGAGAGTACACCCTTTTCTATGAGAGATAGAAAAATTAGGGTTTTGCCAAATACCCATCTTCTTGAATCCTTCTTCTTCCTTGGTGGATCACCTCTAAAGGCCAAACACTTGGGTGGCTAACATTGATCAAAGGAAGGAACCAAACCCGGTGGATTCAAGTTGAACGCGAAAAGGATTGGAGGTGAACTTGTACCTGAGGAAGCTCGAATCTTCAAGGGTGTGATTCTTGTTCTTTCTTTTTCGTTTAATTAATAATTGTGCATAAAGGGTGATCCGGGTATATGGTTTATAAAATTTTAAAATCCTATTTTACCACATTTCTGTTTAATTTGTGCAATTTAATTGTGTTCATGAATATTACAAACCTAACCGTGATATCAGAGTCAAACCTTTATGCGAATTATTAATTGTTTTTATTTGATATGTATATTGATATGTGTTTAGAATAATTTAATTGGGCATAATTTTATTGTATAAAATTTATTTTAAAAAAAATAAAAAACAAACGTGAAGTTGTTAACAGTTTCTGCGGCTTGGATTATATGATGTTGTTGTATACTTATCACGTGGACCAAGTATTTTATACATATATATGAATCACTTGTTTTCTTGGTAACTTGAATAACGTGAATCACTTATTCTGTTAACATGAATCACTTGTTTTTCATATATAATCATTCCGTTTTTTTTGTTTTTTTTATTTTTTTTATTTTATTCAAGGGATGCACGGTTGTTGCTTCAATAAAGGACGCGTGAATGTCACTTTGATTATACAGGAGATTCTTATTATGATTATTACTAGCATATGTTCGTTATATATGATATATATTGTTGCAACATGATTTCATATTAACTAATTAGAGTTGGAATTGAATTCCATGATAAATAATTAGAGTTGAAATTGGATTCCATTTTTCCTTGAATAAAGGAGTTTATTTATATATGAAATAAGATTTCATATTATTTAAAATAAAGGAGTTTATTTATGAATAGGAAATAGAATCTGTGTTTCCTTTAATAAGAGTTTTTTTTTACTTGAAATTGGATTCCATAATTAATTAAAATAAAGGAGTTTATTTTAATTAAAATTTTGATTAAAATAAAATAGTTTATTTTATTCAAAATAGGATAAATTAAAATAAAAGAGGTTTTGATTTAAATTTGGATTAAAATAAAGGAGTTTATTTTGATTCAAAATTAGATTTTATGCTAACTAAATTTGCCCATTAAATGATATCAACATATATATTGAATGTTTATTATTCATGAGATGAATGTTATTTATTGATGCATATGGTGATGTGTATGATAATAAATGGGATTGATTATGGACTATTGACCAATGTGATTGGATTTTATTTTAGTTGGATGCATGAATGTATGGGTTTTATTAAATGGGGTCTGTGTACCTCGTCTTCTCTAATTTTTTCTTAATGTAAATTTTATCTCCTCCTATGTACTTTCCCTTATTTGTTGATCAAGGTTTCTATTTATTTTAAATAGTTTTGTAATAGGAATAATTAGAATTATTTTAAAAAATTGGAGATCAAGGAACAAGGAGCGCTTGAAAACCCGTTTGTAATGGAGCCCGTGTTTAAATGTAATAGTTATATTTAAATATTAATTATTGCACCCCTAGGGTTTGACCTTTTGGTCCACTTGGTGGCTCTAGTGAACCAAACTAGAATAAAAGTCCATAATCAATCAAGGGTAGAATATAGTATTCTATATGTGCATGCTTATACTATATATATATATATATATATATATATATATATATATATATAAAATACGCGTCATATTAATTAACATGCGAAGCATGTTTTCATAATATAATATTTATATATATATATATGTGTGTGTGTGTGTGTGTGTATGTGTGTGTGTGCGTGCTAAACAAGATGAGACAAATTAATAACAAACCCCTCAAATATTTTATATTAAGTTGTAACGTTCAAAGATATTTGGAATATCGAACGTCGCCTTCTAGCATGATAAAAATAATAGAGTATTGAATATTTAATATGAGTTTGGTGTGCACACACAAGATAAGTATTAAATATTTAAGATGTTGTTTTTATTACATATGATGTTTATAAGGAATTGAACATTATCGCTTTATTATTGCACACACACAAAGGCAGAGTTTTCTCTTCACTTATATGGAAATGTTGGGTTTGACTTAACTTAAATCATTTTAGTTCGGATGTGCACACACTTGACCATTATGATTTAAGAGGCAAAATACAAGGAGTTACATAGTTGATGTAATTGACAAGAGTTGTCTACCTATTTATTTATATATAGTTTGTTGTGCACACACAAGGCTATATACATTTGAAATGGGGTCCTTATTCTCACTAGCATATCTTTAATTAGATATTGTCGAACTATATATATTGAGGGTAATATAGTTTGAAGAAAATAGTGGGAAATACCAATTTAAAATAAGACCTAAATTATTTTGGTAATTAATAAAAGAATGTATGCTAAAATGTTGTTAATTACAAATTTGTTTATAGAATTATATAATGTCTAAATTACTATCACTGCGAAGCATATTAGATGCTATTTAACTAGACCGAATTAAACGGATTGGTTAAGGAAATTAAGAATAGTTCTCACGGCTAAAAAGCTATCTTATGTCCTTAATACGCCTATCCCTGCAATGGTTGCAGACAATGCCTCTAAGGAAGAGATTACTACTTTTAGAAAGTGGCAAGATGATGCATGATTGGCTCGATCGCATCATGCTCGCATCCATGAGTAATGAGCTTCACGTCAAGATGAAACTATGGATGCTCTTACTATATTCCTGCACATCAAGTAGTTGATGGTGAGAAAAGTAGGACTAATAGATATCAGATATCTAAGGAGCTCTTCCGATCTAGAATAACCGATGACACTACAATACAGACACAAGTCCTTAACATAATCAATTTGATTGATCAATTAGGACAACAAGTTTTGTCATGGATAGAGAGTTGAGCAAAGATTTGATCTTACACTCACTCCCGGACTCCTTTCACAATTGTTGTGAATTTTTCATATGAACAAGCTAGATATCAGCCTCGTTGATTTGCTTAACATGTTGAAAAATGTTGAGAGTCACTTTTCAACCAAGAAAGATCATGTCTTATTGGTAGGGGCCAAAGGATCTTCTGAAAAGAAGAGCGATTCAAAGAAGGTAAATAGAAAGGCAAAAACAAAGGATAATAAGAACAAAACTGATACGGATAGCAAAGGAGTTTTTTTCCACTGCAATAAGCCTGGACACTGGAAAGAAACTGCAAGAAGCATCTTGCATAGGCTAACCAGAAGAAGCTTAGTGAAGTTTCGGTTACAAATACAATTTTGATCATGATTTAAAAATAAATTTTTCTTTAAGTTAAGATTTTACTTGGGTATTGGATACCGACTTTGGTTATCATAAATATAGATTTATGAAGGGACCAAGTAGAAGTAGAAAGCAAAACAAAGATAAGTAATCCTATGTGTGGGAAATGAAGCAAAGGTTGCTACATTAGTCATAGAAACTTATAGTTTAGCAATGCGGGAAAATCTATTAAGTCAATAAGTTGTTATTGTATTCCAGTTCTTGTTAGAAACATTATTTCCATTTTATTGTTGGACAATAAAATTTTTGGTATTATAATAAAGAACAATTATTGTTCTATTTATAATAATAATGTTTTGTATAGAACTGGAATATTACTTAATAGATTTTGTATACTTGACTTATGTAAAAATTATTTTGCAAATTGAACAAACTAGTATAAGAAAAAGGAGATGATCATTCAACGAGTTGAATGTGTGTATTTGTTGAAATGCAAGTGTGAATTATTTAAAAGGTTCAAAGAATTCAGAAGTGAAATAAATTGACAAAGTTTTAAGATTCTTTGATTATATCAAGGATTAAATACTTGTGCAATAAGTTTCTAGATCATCTCAAATGGTTTTCTCATAATGGACGCCTCCTGATACGCAATAATTGATTGATGTATCTGAAAGGAAAAATCGTACCTTGTTGGATATGGTAAGGTCCATAATGATTTTACCGACATTCTAATATCCTTCTGGGGTCATGCCCTAGAAATGGCTGCATATCTACGAAAAAGGTAACCTCAAAATCCAGCCCCAAGACTCCATAAAAGTTATGGACAGGGAGGATTCTTAATCTTAAGTATGTTAAGATAAGGGTTGTCCAACTTATGTGAAAAAGTTTCAAAAGGATAAGCTTGGGCCAAAATTTAACAAGTACAGATTTGTGGGACATCCTAAAGTAAGTTTAGGGTATATGTTCTGTAAGACCCCAAAATTTTTTTTTTAAATAAAAAGGAATTTCCTTTATTTATTATCTTGAAATAGTAAGGGTTGATTTGATTAATGTGGATAGTTAAGGGTTAAATACGCAAATATTTCAAAATAAGCAAGTGGTTATAAAATATTCATTTTTATTCGGGGAATATTCGTTTGGTCGTGGAATATTCGATCTTGTCGGGGAATATTATTAATGGCATGAAGTAGCGACCCATGTGTGGGCCCATGTGGAAAGCGATTGGATGAGGAAAGCGACAAATATAAGTTGGTTAAATAATGGCGTAGTTATTCTCAATTAAGATTGTTGGAATACCGAATTGGTTAAAATACGATGTCTGGCGTGGTTGTTAAAGAGTAGCTGCGGTATTTGCGAGATTATTGAATTATTGATTAAAGACGTAAGAAGGCACTACTCAATAATTTATTCACGATGAATTCTTGTTCAATAGTTTATTTTATTGATTCAATAATTCTTTGCGTTGGTATTTTATATTATTGTTGTTTGATAATTGTCAACCACTGCATTATTTCCCATTATCGGATCAATAATTCATATTATTTGAATAATATTATTAGATAACATTATTGGCAATGTCTAGAAAGTTACATCTAAGGAGAGGTTTGGTCACCTAATTCATGGCGCCGAGAAGGAGAGATCCTTATTGGAAAGCCCCTCTTTCACCGGGAGCTACACTGGTTGTCATAATTGTGATTACGTAATATTATTTGTGAATAATTAATTATTGATTCATATGATAAAGAAATATTTATTTTATGTGGATATAAATGATGGATTTATTTATGTGGTTATAAATGAAGAAATTATGTTGAGGTGTTTTATCGGTATTTTATCGGATTGGAGGTATTAAAAATTAAATCGGGGTTTTGAGATATATTATGGGGTTATAATTTTTAATCAAATAGTTGGATTGTGGTAATTTTTGGGTATGTTATACATACATAAGTTGAGTACATGTCCACAAATTTTGAACCATTAAAATTCACGAATGATTTGTTATGAATTTTAAGAGGTGTCTCGATTCGAGGAAATCGGGGTTATAATTGATTTTGGTGGAAAATTCTAGAATTGAGTGGGCCCCACTTGTGGTTGGTGAAGAAATGTGCTGAATTTTATTTCAAATGTGGTGGGTGGCAATAGTAGCGAGTAAAAGCCATCGGCTTGGTCAAGTCGCCTTCTTGGGCTAACATTTTCCTATAAATAGAGGGCTAAGTTAGAATTGAAAATCACACGAAACAAAGTTTTCTCTCTCTCTCTCTATATTATTGGCGTATTTTGTGAGTATTTAGATACTTTGAGAGTTCTTTGTTCATTACAAGTTTCATTGACATCACTTGACCTTTCCTTCAAGAAATCTTGATTCTTTGAGGTAAGGGATATTATTTTTTTTTTCAGTAATGATATTATTTCTTTGATATCATTATCTTTGAAATATTGATCCGAAGTTTTTATCAAATTTGGAACTTTTTCATGTGGGTTACTATTCATGAGTTACTATTCACGAGTTACTATTCATGAGTTACTATTCACGAGTTCTTATTCACGAGTACTATTCTATGAAGCGTGAAGATGTTTTTGTGGAATTTCTATCTTTTGGTGTCGGATTTACTATTCATGTATACTGGTCTTATTCACGTATACTCACTAGACTATTCACGATATCTGGACTATTCACGATATCTGACACTATTCACCAAAAAATAAAATTTCTTCTTTTTGTCCAAAACATCTATTTTGGATACTAGCTTTGATTGTATCCATGTTTTGATCATTCTTGAATTTTACACCACTATGATTATTTTTGAGGTATTATTGGACATGGATAAAACAAAGTACGAATCCTTAATCCTTAATCCTTGTCATTTTGTTTCACTGGATTCGTTCTTTAAAAATATTTTTCATCATCCTCAGTCTTAAATGATGATATTATTGAATATCTTTGGCTGTGAGTGCAAAGATGAATGATTTCGAAGAATATCTTTGGCACGTAGAGTGCAAAGATGAGCGGTGTTTAAATGAACATGACTGATGATGAATATCTTTGGCTGTAGTGCAAAGATGAGCGGTGTTTAAATGAACATGAAGTGATGAATATCTTTGGTCCGTAGTGCAAAGATGAGCAGTGTTTAAATGAACATATTACCGATCGATGAATATCTTTGGCCTTTAGTGCAAAGATGAGCAGTGTTGAGATGAACATAATGGATTGATGAATATCTTTGGCACAGAGGTGCAAAGATGAATATTTGATTTGAGATGAATATTGATTGATGTTCTGAGGATAAAATATTGATGATGGATTTATTAAATTCATAGATTATAGTAGATTTCATTCTCTACGTAACTCTTCTATGAATTATTATTTCAGCATTGCGAATATTGATCGAAACTTGTTGTCTATTGTATTCTATCGATTTTTCCTGTTGGAGACTAACGATAATTTGTTGTATATTATCTTAGTCATAACATTCTTCTTTGGGCTAGTTGAGCTCACCCTTTTCCTTGTTGTTCCATTTTTCTTCTCGGGAGGCGAGAATGTAGCGAGTACTAGTCAAGGTATGGAATGAAGGTTCAGAGAGAGTTGTTTAGTAGTCCTCACCATTATTGTAAAATAATGTATCAATAAATGTGATGAGGATTTATTTGAGTATAAATATTATCTAGAAGATAATATTTGTATTTAAACTCACATTTTATTGTTGTGATAATAAAGTTGTAGTTGTTTACATACCATGTATTTTGGCGACTCGAGAATGGGTTGGATGGAATGGACCTATTATGGGGTCGTCTACGGTTGGTATCGAGCTTAGGGATATGATCTCTGGCGGAGATCGGGGAATAGAACTAGGAGGAGAGACGAGTAAATCCTTCGCTAGTGTGTCCTACCTAAGCTTATTTGTTAGTTAGTGGAGTATATAGGGATATTATGTGATATATTAATTTCCTTAATTAACCCTTATTTTTATGCGATAATTGAGAATGTCGTGAGAATATTAATAGTGGTGTAAATGAGGCCGTGGAGATGCCTGTACTTACCAACGAGGAGAGCGTGCAACGGTGGCAATGTTCCTCTGTGAACAACACCAATTGGCGAGATGATGAGCGAGGGAATGTTTAGAAGTTTTTGCAGTTCATGCAAAATCGACGAGGAGACTCGTGTTCAAAATAGGAGGAGATGATAGCAATTCACGGGTGGTCACTGCCCAAGCGGTTCAAAAGTTGGGACCACAGAATTGGGAAAGCCAGATCCGATCATGGCGGAAACATGGGTCAAGCAAATTACCAAGATATTCGATGTCTTGGGATGCACGGAGAACAGAAGGTTCCTTTCGCCACCTTTATGTTAAAGTGGCAGATTCTTGGTGGGAATCGTGAAGCGTACCCATCCATTTGCACTTTCGGCATGTCATGGGAGAGCGTTTGAAGCAGATTCAATGACAAGTACTTCCACGAAAGTATTCCGTCATATGAAGGAAGTGGAGTTTATTAGACTAGAGCGAGAATAACATGGCGTGTGTCAAAGATGAGGCGAAGTTCGCGGAGTTATCGAGTTTGCACCTCATTTGGTGGAGAATGAGGAGCGTATGACGCAGATGTTTACGAGAGGTTTGAAACGGCGGCGTCGTCGATTATCTCATTTCTCATAAATTTTCTCTCTATTCAGATGTTGTCAATGGGGCTCGCTCGAGTTGTTAGGCGAGATAACGAAATACGTTCAATGAGGGACCATAAAGCGAGGATCATCTAGAAGATAGCGATCATCGAATAACGATAACCGGTGGAGAAAGAAGAATACGGACAAAGGCGGTAACCACCACTGGTGGTAATCGTGGCCATGAAAATAGAAAAAGTGAGTTGGGAGGAGATTTAAAAGAGGAGATTCAACAACGACCATGTGAAGGCGTCGGCCATGATATGAATGGTTCAAGGAGGAGAAAGACCATCGGTCGTATATTACAAATCGCGGAAAGAGGGACATATCACCCAAAGCGCCTAGCAGTTTAAGGTATGCTATAATTGTGGAAAAAAGAAGGACATATCGCTCGAGATTATGCGATATCGAAACCCGATCCAGTGGGAATGGTAACTCAAAAGGATGTCCGAGAAAAGTCAAAGACAACGATTCTGGAAGAGCGTTTGTCGTGGCCGATCAAAATCTGAGGAATCGAGCGAAGTTATACGGGTTAGTTAATTATAAATTCTTGCGAAGTTTATACCTTACTAGATCTGGGTTCTACCCATTCTTTTATCTCTCTTGCTTGCGCTCAGCGTTTGAACTTGACTACGGAGAAATTAGACTTTGACTTATTTATGGAGACTCAATTAGGAGAAACTTTCATTACATCCGTTGTTTAAAAATCTTGCTTGATTCAGGTTGGCACTATCGCATTACTGTTAACCTTATTTCTATAGAGATATTTGTTTTTGATGTGATTTTAAGGTTAACTACTCATCATGCCAAAATTGATTATTTTAAGTAAGGTTGTTAGTTTTCATATTCCTAAGCAACTTTGTTATTCGAATTCAAGTAATCAAACCATTGTAATCAAACATTTTCATATCAAGCCATGAAGTCATTCGTTTATTACGGATGTCAAGTTTTCTTAGTCCATGTTATGGATTTGAATAAAGACACGTCAGATTTGAATAATATTCTGTTGTTATTGATTTTTCCGGCGTATTTCTGAAGAATTTCTTGGCTTACTCCCAAAGCACGATATTAAATTTTGTATCGACTTTGAACCCGGTACAAAACTCATTTCTAAAATCTCATATCGAATGGCTCTATTGAACTTGAGGAGTTAAAAATTCAACTATAAATTTGGTACTGAGCCTTTATCTTGTGACTTCCTTTGTGGAATTCACCTAAGCCGAACTCTCTGTAAGGGACGCCATATTTAGATGCGATAGTAAAGCGATAGGTGTCATTGTGCGACGTTTATCCAAGGTTGGGATATGACTCGCGATTGAGAGCAACCTAAGTCGATGAATCGAAATCGTAGCTTTTCTAGGCTTAGTTGGTTATTATCGGAGATTCGTTGAAGGATATTCTCGAAACGCTATTCCATTATCGCATGGCTGACTCGTAGAGATACAAAATTTGAATGGAGCAAGGAATGTGGGAAGAGCTTGAAAAACCAAGAGGAGACTCATTTAAACACATGTTACGACCATGCCATCCTGGAAAAGCGAACGTGGTGGCGGCGTGTTGAGTAGAAGATCATTATCTACAATCTGAGTACGATATTGTCAAAGACTAATTTCAGTATAATATACAAATAATAGAGATGGAGATGAAAACTCTAGGTACCCACGTGATGATATACTGATGCGTGATGATATCTGAGTATAATCGACTTTAATCGATAAAGTTAAAGGCATTTCAAGCTACACACCGAGGTGATGAATTTGAAGAAGGAGGTGCAAGAAGTTGTTATTTTAAAAGCGAGAATCGGTGAGGTGAGGAAAGCTCAAACCTTGATTTATTAATCCATTTGAAATTCTCGATCGAATAGGGGCGTGGCCTATAGACTCGTTTTACCACCAAGTATGATGGCGTGTTCATAACGTTTTTCACGTATCGATGTTACGTAAATATGTGGACGACCGAAACACGTCATTGAGTTAGAAGCCGGACGAGATAAGCAGAAGACTTAACGTCACGAGGAGGTACTGTCAAGATTTTGTAGAGGAAAGAACATGACCTATATGTACGGGGTTATACCATAAGTTAAAGTTTTGTGGAGAAACCATCTTTATTGAGGAAATGACACGGGAGTTGGAAGCGAAAATGAAAGCAAGGTATCTTTACCTTTTGAAACACCAGTACGCACGTCGATTTCGAGGACGAAATTTCATAAGGAGGGAGGTTGTAAGACCAGAAATTTTTTTTAAATAAAAAGGAATTTCCTTTATTTATTATCTTGAAATAATAAGGGTTGATTTGATTAATGTGGATAGTTAAGGGTTAAATACATAAATATTTCAAAATAAGCAAGTGGTTATAAAATATTCATTTTTTGTCGGGGAATATTCGTTTGGTCGTGGAATATTCGTCTTTGTCGGGGAATATTAAATGCAATGGTAGTGACCGTGTAATGGGCCCATGTGAAAGCGATTGGATGAGGGAAAGCGACAAATATAAGTTGGTTAAATAATGGCGTGGTTATTCTGAATTAAGACTGTTGGAATACCCGGAATTGGTTAAAATCTGATGTCTGGCGTGGTTGCGCGATGCACGGATTATTGCAGTATTGTTGAATTATTGATTCGCACGTAAGAAGGCACTACTCGATAATTATTACGGTGAGTTCTTGTTCAATAGTTTATTTTATTGATTCAATAATTCTTTGCGTTGGTATTTTATATTATTGTTGTTTGATAATTGTCCGCACTGATATTTCCATTATCGGATCAATAATTCATATTATTTGAATAATATTATTAGATAACATTATTGGCAATGTCTAGAAAGTTACATCTAATGAGAGGTTTGGTCACCTAATTGCGGCGCGATGAGGAGAGATCCTTATTGGAAAGCCCCCTCTTTCTGAGGAGCGACTGGTTGTCATAATTGTGATTACGTAATATTATTTGTGAATAATTAATTATTGATTCATATGATAAAGAAATATTTATTTTATGTGGATATAAATGATGGATTTATTTATGTGGTTATAAATGAAGAAATTATGTTGAGGTGTTTTATCGGTATTTTATCGGATTGGAGGTATTAAAAATTAAATCGGGGTTTTGAGATATATTAGGGGTTATAATTTTTAATCGTAGTTGGATTGTGGTAATTTTGGGTATGTTATACATACATAAGTTGAGTATATGTCCACAAATTTTGAGCCGTTAAAAATTCACGAATGATTTGTTATGAATTTTAAGAGGTGTCGATTAGGAAATTAGGGTTATAATTGATTTTGGTGGAAAATTCTAGAATTGAGTGGGCCCCACTTGTGGTTGGTGAAGAAATGTGCTGAATTTTATTTCAAATGTGGTGGTGGCAATAGTAGCGAGGTAAAGCCATCGGTGTTGGTCAAGTCAATGCCTTCCGGGGCTAACATTTTCTATAAATAGAGGCTAAGTTAGAATTGAAAATCACACGAAACAAAGTTTTCTCTCTTTCTCTCTATATTATTGAGGCGTATTTTGTGAGTATTTAGATACTTTGAGAGAGTCATTGTCAAAGACAAGTTTCATTCAAACATCACTTGAGCCTTTCCTTAGAAATCTTGATTCTTTGAGGTAAGGGATATTATTTTTTTTCGTAATGATATTATTTCTTGATATCATTATCTTTGAAATATTGATCCAAGTTTTTATCAAATTTGGAACTTTTTCATGTCGGGGTTACTATTCATGAGTTCTTATTCACGAGTTACTATTCATGAGTTACTATTCACGAGTTACTATTCACGAAAGTACTATTCATGAAGCGTGAAGATGTTTTTTGTGGAATTTCTATCTTTTGGTGTCGGATTTACTATTCATGTATACGGTCTTATTCACGATATCTGCCTTTATTCACGATATCTGACACTATTCACGATATCGGCACTATTCACCAAAAAATAAAATTTCTTCTTTTGTCCAAAACATCTATTTTGGATACTAGCTTTGATTGTATCCATGTTTTGATCATTCTTGAATTTTACACCACTATGATTATTTTTGAGGTATTATTGGACATGGATAAAACAAAGTACGAATCCTTAATCCTTAATCCTTGTCATTTTGTTTCTTTGGATTCGTTCTTTAAAAATATTTTCATCATCCTCGGTCTTAAATGATGATATTATTGAATATCTTTGGCTTTTTGTAGTGCAAAGATGAATGATTTCTGAAGAATATCTTTGGCTGTAGTCAAAGATGATGGAGCGGTGTTTAAATGAACAATAGGTGATGAATATCTTTGGCTGTAGTGCAAAGATGAGCGGTGTTTAAATGAACATAATGAATCGATGAATATCTTTGTGTAGTGCAAAGATGAGCAGTGTTTAAATGAACATGATGAGTGATGAATATCTTTGGCCTTTAGTGCAAAGATGAGCAGTGTTGAGATGAACATAATGGATTGATGAATATCTTTGGCTGTAGTGCAAAGATGAATATTTGATTTGAGATGAATATTGATTGATGTTACGAGGATAAAATATTGATGATGAATTTATTAAATTCATAGATTATAGTAGATTTCATTCTCTACGTAACTCTTACATGAATTATTATTTCCATTCTGCGAATATTGATCTCGAAACTTGTTATCTATTGTATTCTATCAGATTTTTCCTGTTGGAGACTAACGATAATTTGTTGTATATTATCTTAGTCATAACATTCTTCTTTGGGCTAGTTGAGCTCACCCTTTTCCTTGTTGTTCCATTTTTCTTCTCGGGAGGCGAGAATGTAGCAAGTACTTAGTCGGGGTATGGAATGAAGGTTCTAGAGAGAGTTGTTTAGTAGTCCTCACCATTATTGTAAAATAATGTATCAATAAATGTGATGAGGATTTATTTGAGTATAAATATTGTCTAGAAGATAATATTTGTATTTAAACTCACAGTTTTATTGTTGTGATAATAAAGTTGTAGTTGTTTCTGTACCATGTATTTGGCGACTCAGAATGGGTTGGATGGAATGGACCTATTATGGGGTCGTTACATGTTCTATAATCCTACTTAGCGAAAGGTGTTTGTTACGAAACATGCTACCTTCTAAGATAAAGATGTTTATCATTTAAGAGGCTAGTGGGAGGATAATACATCTTGAAGAGTTCAAGAACCACAAAATACTATAAGTCAAATAAGAGGAACCAGTAGATAGACCTATTGTACCACAACCGAATCGTAAATCTGGAATAGTACCGAAGATACCTAAGAGGTATGGATTCATCATAGAAGATGATGATAAGGTACACATCATAGAAGATGATGAACCAGTTACATACGATGAGGTAAGAGTTGTAGACACTCAGAGAAATGAATTGAAGCAAGCTTCTCAAAATGGAACATTCGTTTTGATGAGACAATCAAAAGAGTTTGATTTTATCAAAAATAAGAATGAACCTAGTGTGTACAAAAGGGTCAGTGGGAGCGATGTAACATTCCTAGTGTTATATGTTGATATACTACGGATAAGGAATGACATACCAATGCTACAATCAGTAAAGATAAAGTTGTCTAAACATTCCTCCATGAATGATTTGGGAAGAGTATCGTAATTGCGGATACAAATCTATATAGATAGATTTAAAAGGATGCTCAGCTTAACCCAATGAACGTATATTCATTTGATGCTAAAGTCGTTTAGCATGGCAAACTCCAAGAGATGTCTAATGTTGATGAGACATGGAGTGTATCTCTCTTAATAGTCCCCATTGACTCCAAAAAGAGAGATCGCATGAATAACTATCATGTATGCAATAAAATGTATGAGACCTGATGTTGATCAGTCATATTCTGGAGAAGTTCACTGTGAGACAGTAAAAAACATCTTAAAGTACTTAACCGACACTAAGGATATGATCATATACATGGTGGGTCTGAATTAAAACTAAAGGGCTTAACAAACTCAAGTTTTTTCAGACAGGCCAAGACGACAGAAAATCCACTTTAAGGTAAAGGGTTACCTTGAACGGTGGTGCAGTGAATTGGAAAGGTTTCAAATAGCAAAGAGTTGCTGATTTAGTGATAAAGACAAAGTATATAGCTATAAATGAAGCTGCAAGTTGATTGTTTGGATGAAAAGTTCATTATAGAACTAGGAATAGTTCCTAAGTCTAATCTTGGATCTAAACATGTATTGTGGCACTTTCAATTGATTATAGGAATCATTCAAAGATGGAAAATTACTATAGAGATAGTGGACTCTCAAGAACAACATTATATATCCATTAACTAAAGTTTATCCAACAGCAGGATAATCGTCACTTAGAGAAGAAGGGTATGAGATACCATGACGATTAGCTTTAGTGCAAGTGGGAGATTGAAAGTAGTATGCACACAAGCCAATCATGTTTGATGATAAAGCATATACTTTGTAACAATTTTATTCATTTATTAATAAAAAGTATTAATTTATTAAAGGCTTTTAATTATCTACATGATTCTGTTTTATAATATGTGATAAACCCATAGTTTTAAGCAATGCTTTTAGAATAATGATGATGATCATTCTAATGAGATCTAAACTCTTAGAAAGCTTAAAACTAAAATAGTTCCCAATCGTTGGATTACTAAATTGGGGATTAGTGAATCCGGATAGATTGGTACATACGTTGCTTGCTCATTGGATGAGGATGATTGATCTCATGATCATTTGCGTTGAGACACTAAAGCAAGTATGTAGGTGCTTATTAGAGAATAAGTTCACTGAACGTGGCTCGATAAGGAATACCTAATGGAGTTTAACTTACCTGTCAATATGAATTCATGTAGTGATAGTATTACAAGTGATCCTTGGACTTGAGATCATCATAGTATCTTGTGTATGATGAATTATACTTTGACTTATTCCTTAAGACCATTAGGGTATATCAAAGGGTATTCTTGGGTATAATAAGTTGTACATGGAGATAATGTATGATTAATAAAGAATCTACCGCTTCTAGTAAAAGAAGAGAAATGTCCTATGTGATTCGATAAATGACAACCCAGTAGTCCTTGGCCAAGGCATAATGAAATTAGAAAGTAGTTTCTAATTTGCATTATTTAGAGTTGTGCATTTAAGAGTCGAAATATATATATAATTAAATAAAATAAGACTTGACAGTAATTTCATGTCTTATATTTAATTGGGACATTGTATGCTGGAAGGATTGAATTGTACGGTAACTATTTACTCAAAGGTTCTTTTATGATTAATGTTAAAATCTATATTATCTGAAAAGTCGTTGATCGCTAGGGAGGCTCATCCCTATTTTAGAATAAATATTTTTTATTTAAATAAATTAATATTTTAATTTATTTATTTAAATAAGATTAGAATTGTTCTAATTGATTTATTCACAACCAGTTTAATATGGAGAACCTAAAGGGTCACACCATAAAAGGAAGAATAATTATTTAAGAAGTAAATGGCATAATTGTAATAATAAGTTAAGTATATTTAATTTAATCTATGGTGATAGAATAAATTAAATAGCTTAATATTATTATTTAATATTTTAGAAATATTAAATATAAATTAAGAAGAGGAGTTTTATTATTATTATTATTACTATTATTATTATTTAATTCTAAAGGAGTTTGGGAATTAATTAATAAAAGTACTCTCATATATCCTAATAAGATTAGGGGGCTAATTAATTAAAAGAGTTTAATTAATTATTCCTAATAAGATTAGGAGCCTAATTAATTAAAAGAGTTTAATTAATTAAAATAAAGCTCAATTCCTTAATTGTTAAGGAGTGTTGCCTACATCTATAAATAAGAGGAGTCTTATTATGGGTGAGGTGGTTGTTGACGTATTCATAGAATACGTAATTTCAATAGTTGGGAGAGTACACCATTTTCTATGAGAGATAAAAAAACTAGGGTTTTGCCAAATACCCATCTTCTTGAATCCTTCTTCTTTCTTGGTGGATCACCTCTAGAGGCCAAACACTTGGGTGGCTAACATTGATCAAAGGAAGGAACCAACCCCGGTGGATTCAAGTTGAACGCGAAAAGGATTGGAGGTGAACTTGTACCTGAGGAAGCTCGAATCTTCAAGGGTATGATTCTTGTTCTTTCTTTTTCGTTTAATTAATAATTGTGCATAAAGAGTGATCCGGGTATATGGTTTGTAAAATTTTAAAATCCTATTTTACCACATTTCCGCTTAATTTGTGCAATTTGATTGCGTTCATGAATATTACAAACCTAACACAAACATGAGGAGAGAGGTTGCGGAATGCGTAAGTAGATGTCTAACTTGTCAAAGAGTCAAGGCAGAACACCAACGACCAAGCGGGTTATTACAACCATTAGAGATTCCAGAATGGAAATGGGAGCACATCATAATGGACTTTGTGGTGGGACTTCCACAACGCTTGAGAAAGACACGACGCCATATGGGTGATTGTAGGTCATCTTACTAAGTCAGCTCACTTTTTGCCGATTAAGGTTAAGTATAGTTTGGACCAGTTAGCCAAATTGTATGTCAAGGAAATTATCTAGAGGCATGGGGTGCTGGTATCTATTGTATCAGACAGAGATTTGCGATTCACGTCAAACTTTGGGAAGAGTCTTTAAGAAAGAATGGGGACACACTTATGAATGAGTACCACTTACGAGAGAACGATTCAAACGCTAGAGGACATGCTCCGAGCTTGTGTGATAGACTTCAAGGGTAGTTGGGAGGATCACCTTCTATTAGTAGAGTTCGCGTATAACAATAGTTATCACGCTAGTATTGGAATGTCGTCGTACGAAGCACTGTATAGGAGGAAATGTAGAACACCCTTATCCTGGGACGAAGTTGGAGAATGTCGACTGTTGGGACCCGAGTTGGTACAACAGACGGTAGAAATCATCAAGGTGATAAGAGCCCGACTAGTAGCAGCTCAAGATCGCCAGAAGAAGTATGCGGACTTACATCACAAGAAGAAAGATTTTGAATTAGGAAGCTATGCATTTCTAAAAGTATCTCCCTGGAAAGGGAAGATTCTTTTTGGAAAGAAGGGCAAGTTGAGCCTTAGGTTCATAGGACCGTTCGAGATTCTGAGGCAAGTCGGTGAAGTGGCGTATGAGGTAGCGTTACCTCCTGAACTTGAGCACATTCACAACGTGTTTCATGTGTCAGTATTGCGACCATATAAACTGGAATACAAGCATGTTATCTCCTATGAACCAATCCAAGTCGAGAAAGACTTATCGTACGAGGAAGTTCCTGTCCAGATACTAGATAGAAAGGAACAGAAGATGAGAAATAAAATCATCCATTCCGTTAAGATTCTCTGGAGGAATCATGCAGTCGAAGAAGCTATGTGGGAGCTAGAAGAGAAAATGAGAGCGAATTATCCATTTTTATTTGAGTAACCTTATTTTTAAAATTCCGAGGATGGAATTTTTATAAGAGGGGGGATGTAATGACCGTGAATTTTAAACTCCTTATTAAATAAATATGTAATTTAATTTTTAATGAGTTAGTTTTGTGAGTCTATTTAAACCTTTTGTGGTTATGTGAATTTATGAAATGATTAAAGGGAGTCACTAATAATTTATTTAAATTAGTGGACTAACCTAAGGCTTTAATATCAAACAATTGATAGGATTATTAATAATTAAATATTCAATTTATTTGAATATAGTACGATGGATTTGAACATATTGATTAATTGCAATTATGGGTAATTAAATTGATAGTGTGTTGATTTATAATTATTATGAATAACTAATAATTAATTGAGTAAGAGATTAATAAATATAATATGATTAATTTGTGCAAGCATGCAATATAGTAAATCTTTATTATATGGTAGTTAACTATATATTTTATATGACACATTAATATGTCGATATATTATAGACTATATAGTAAGATTTATTGCATTCATGTGAGTACATAAATAATCTCCAACTTTTCATGGTGTAATAGCATTAACACATTAAAATTATATTTTGGGGATATAAGAGAACAAACAAAGCTTTATAAAATATAGTTGCTGAGATTTAAGCCTTGTCCCAAATTAGAAGTCTCAGCTATTAGTTGCGTATTAGGCCAATGGCATATTCCCTACGTTGCGTGAAGTCCAGCCAGAACCAAAAGGCTACCATAGCCATGATCATGAGCTGGGAGATGGGAAGAGGGAGTTGGTGATCTCTTTCCACCAAACTCTCTCAATCCAATGAATTCTTCTTCCATCCCCTGGTTTGATTTCTTGGTTAATGTCTTAGCATGGTCAATAAATTTTCTATAAATTGAACACTTCTCTTCTCATTCTTGTTGCTGAGAATGTCTAAGAAGTGCATTAGAGAGTGTTAGTTGCTAAGATATTAGGGAGTATTATCAGAGGAGTGAGGGAATTCAATCTAGCTTCAAGAGGTATAAAATCAAATTTTGTTCTTAAGTTGAGTTTTAGCAAATTCTTGCAATTCTCATGAATTCTTTGTTATTTGGTATGAATTGGCTTAAGAGTGTGTTGCTTTAGTTAGTATGCATGCTTAGAAGTATTAGAAGTAGTTTGTGTTGCAGCAAAAGATGTTTGGCAATGTTTGGGGTTGAGGCTCTGCAGAAGCAGAGGCCATATTTTTGTCTCTAGGCGAAGTGGCACGGCCGCGCCACTTCCCTAGTCTTTCATCATGTGCTACTTGGTGTGGTAGTATATCATGATTACTCATGTTAGCTCCTTAAGATATGTTGAGCATACTATGACAGTTAGAATATGTCTATAAATAATCTGCACATGTGAACTGAGATTGTTATGCATATAGTAAGCCATGTTAGTTGATTTTAGTTTGATTATTCAAAGAGGACTTAAAGAGTTGGAAACTAGTTTTGATAAACTATTTTCAAAAACATGTTCTGACCTTGGTTGTAAATGTAACAAGTTCTGATATACATTAAAATGTGACTAATATGTTAGTTTACATTGTTGGGGAGGGTATGTTGTAGTCAAGCATGAATTAAAAGGAAAATGCAAGTAAAAGACTATATTAGCTATGTGTACATGAACTATGCATAAACTAAGTTTTAAACTTCATAAACATGCCCATGTGACCTATTATGTGGTTATGGAAGCATGTTATGGAATATGTGAACTTACCTTACATGCTTGAATAAATTTTACTATTGGAAGCTTAAGGATTCAAAAAACAAACTTGATAAACTATATACGCTTTGAGTTAAGATTTGTGAGCATGCTTATGTGGTTTGACTTGTATGTGAGACGTCATGATTAGGTGTTTCATGCATGTAAAAGTGATTAATATGAATTCCTAATGAGTTATATGCATTGTGAAACTAGTTAAGTGTGGTTGAGAGTAAGCATAAATGAAGTAGAACGTCATAACTTGAGATACTCGATTTAACAAATGCAGGCATGAGTAGTAGAGACCTATGAACCACATAACATGTGTTTAACGATTAAACGTAAGAAAATTATGAATTAAACACTTGAAAATAGATGGTGACCTATCTTAATGTTATGATATAAGGTCAAACTTGGTTATCCACATACTAACATATATGTTTTGCATGGTTATTCGTATATGTGCAAGTCATGTGTACACTGGCTTTCTGCAAGAGCAACCATGTCTTGGTTTCACCAGGAACAGCGTGGCCGCGCCACTCCCTACTATAAACCCCAAACGTGGCCGCACCAGTCTGCAGTAGGGTCTAAGTTTTGTTAATAAATTCAGAGCTGATGCATGCTTATATGGTTACTCTAATCTGTAATACATGTCCAGGATAGTATTTATGTGTTAATAAGCATGTTATTGAAAGGATCCTATGATGAATTAGTGTTTAAAACTTTAAAGTCAAATCATGATTTTAACTATGACATAGTATGTTAGAAACTAATTTGCATGTGATGACATACGTGTAAGATTATGCGACTAAAAGACTAGCAATATATGTTAGCATTGATAAATTACACTTGTGTATGATAGTAAGTTAAGGTAATAGGTATACATGTTGAACTTGTATAACTAATGTGATTATACATGAATAGGATATCATAGTGCATTGGATTGATATTAAGCTTTACTTTGGTAAACTACACTTGAGGCAAGTTTCCTAACGTACACAACCTTGAATATTGTGCAAGTTGCTAACTTCACTTATTTTTGCTAAAGTTTCTTATCCTTCTCATATTGTATCGAGCAGGTTATTGTTGAATTGAAAATTATTCATTTAAGCTTGAACTTTATTTCCAAGCATGCTATTAAGTGGTTTAATTACTTTATAATTATTCCACATCGATATTATTGATATTTGCACTTAGTGCACTTGAGTTTGTACAGTCTTGGACTTGTACATCATTTAAAGTTCTATAATTCTTGAACTATGTCAGATAGAGTCTGAACCTTTGTTCGGTCAGACAAGTGTATGAAGTTTTATAAAAGCTATCCAAACCAATTGATGGTAAGGATTCTTAGACTGAAAGAACACACCTTTTATGATAGGGGAGCACCCCAGGAATCTAATATAATATACAAAGACCAGATTTAAATGTTATGCATATACATGGTGTACGCGAGGCTGATCCCCTCAAGTACTTATTCTGTTGCCAGTAACCAAAGGGTCAATCAGCTATTGATTCCATTGGAGTTTTATAGTTCAAAGTCTACTTGACTATTAGTTATTCTAAAAGAAATCATTGTATTTGTTTCTAACATTCATATTGTTGAATCCTTCAAATATTCATATTGTTGAATTCATTGTCGGATATTTTCCATTCATCATGATATATCTTTATTGTTGTATTTGAACTTGTTTAACAAACTTATTGCACATCCTTGCTATATCATGAATTATATTGCAGTTAAGCCCGAGACCTCAGGAAAAGACAAGGGTAAAGGAAAGATGTAGGATAGTTGCGAGAAGCAGACTTTATCTTATGCCTAGTTTAAATTAATGTTATGTAATATGAACCTTAATGATTATTTTAGGGTATATTTGTAAGATTGTATTAAGGTTATCGAATCTTGGGACTAGTAACACGTTTTGAATGAACGATGTACGTTTATTATATTCTGCATTTTAGTTATCGTATGTTGTTTAGAGGTGGATGTTTGTATTTTATCGTGACGACTGGACCAGAGTCAGAGGACCCGGATTAAGGGGTGTCACAGTCTTTGTATAGGCATCTGTGACACCCCTAACATAGGTATACATCACCCATCTTGAGTTGCCAAATATATGGTACAGAATACAAATACAAACTTAATTATATAAACGTCATGTAATATACAACAAAACATAGCTGAGAGTTTAAACAGGAATATTGCCTTCTAGACAATATCCACTCTCAAATAGAGTCCTCATTACATTTATTGTCACACTATTTTATAGAATAGTGAGGACTACTATAACACCATCTCGGACCATCACTCCGTTCCCAGACTAGTCCCATTACGTTCGATTTCTGAAGAGAACAATGAAAGAAAAAAAGGGTGAGCTCAACTAGCCCAGTAAGATATATTATGACTAAGATAATGCATGATAAATTATCATTAGCCTTCAACAATGTTAAACTGATAAAATACAATAGACATCAAGTTTAACTGCAGTGGAATAAGCAATCCATTAGAAGAGTCAAGTAGAGCATGATATCTACTATCTTCTATGATTTAAAATGTTTTCATCAATTTTTATTGCTGAGACTCAGCTTAATAAATAAACCACATCATCAAATCATCCGTGCACTATGGGCCAAGGATATTCATTAAATCATCAATGGTCATGACTATACCGAATAATCCCTGGTTATAATCATACCAAAAACTGTCCATCAATGCACTACAGGCCACTAAGGACTTTTACCACATTATTTATAACATTACAGGTCATGATTATACCGAATGATCCCTGGTCATAATCATACTAAGTCCATCTATGCACGTAAGCCAAAGATGACTTTCATCACAATATAAGCATGAGGATGATGACAATGACATAATAATTCAGTAAAACAAGTTCAAGAATAAATTTTAAAGATTTATAAGTTAATTTATCCTGAAATCAATTACGTCCAAATTGTCAACATGATACTGCTTTGTGGAGTAAAATTCAAGAATGCTCAGAAGAATATTTCCATGAAAAGATACTGGATAAAGTGCAAATATCCAGGATATTCTACTAATTTCATGGAGTATAGAAGCCAAAACTTTAACCAACTGAGTATAATAGAATATATGAAACTGCAAATGGATTTTCACCCGCTATTCGGTAATCCATGTAGACAGATCATTTCCACAATTTAATAAGGAATGAATACGAAAGATCATTCACCATGTATGCGGTAATCCATATAGACAGGTTATTCCAACAGAATAATAAAGAATGGAATAACAAAAGAATTCACAAGGCATGCGATAGGCCCGCATGACGAGTTATTCCCAAGCGAGAATAATAAAGAATGGAACCACGCCACGCGTAATCCGCATGCATGGGATATTCAAACACGTAATAATAAAGAATGGAATCAGGTCATGCGTAATCCACACAGACAGGATGTTCCAACAGAATAATAAAGAATTGAACGAAGTCATGCGTAATCCGCAGCACGGGATGTTCCAACAGAATAATAAAGAATGGAATAACAATGAATTCACGAGGCGTGTGATAAAGTCCGCATGCATGAGTTATTCCAATGAGAATAATAAAGAATGGAATAACATAAGAATTTCACCATGTATGTGGTACTCAGATGTATTGAGTTATTCCAACATAATAATAAAGAATGGAATAACAACAAAATTCACTGGGCATGCGATAGACCACATGACAAAAGTTATTCCAAATGTAATAATAAAGAATGGAATAATGTAAGAATTTTACCATGTATGTGTTAATTAAGATAGACATAAAGTTATTCCAACATAATAATAAAGAATGGAATAACAACTCTTACGAGTATTGAAAGAAAATAACTCTCTTCATGAATACAAAAGAATAATACCCCTTACCTTAGAAGAAACTGGATATTAGAATAGTGAGGTAGTAGACTTCTCTTCTTCTTTCTCTCTATAATTTCTCTCTATAATAATTTCTCTAAAACTTTAGTGAATTGGTGAGAAATGAAGGAAGGATGAGCTTCTATTTATAGGAAAATATAGTTTCGATAATTGCACGTTTTGGGGCTCGAAATATTACAGTATAATACCTTCCTCTTTTTCTTCATTTTTAATTTAGTCCTGCAAGTATTATCAAACTTGCACCACCTCCCCTAATAGTAAATAATGTGAATCAATAGTTCAATCATGTGAATCAATAGTTATAATCATGTAAAAATATAAATTACAGTATAGTACCTCCATCTATACCTCCATTTTTAACTTAGTCATGCAAGTATTATCAATCTTGCACCAAATTCCTTAATAGTAAATGAATGTGAATCAATAGTACACACATGTGAACAAATAGTTATAATCATGTGAAAATACGAATTACAGTATAGTACCTCCATCTATACCTCCATTTTTAACTTAGTCATACAAGTATTATCAATCTTGCACCAACTCTCCTAATAGTAAATGAATGTGAATCAATAGCACACTCATGTGAATAAATAGTTATAATCATGTGAATCAATAGCAATTAATTGCTCATTTATCCGGTTAATTACCCAATTGGTCAATATAACCTCCATACATCAATTATTATCGAAATAAATGTCGATTTTCACTAACACTAATAATTTCAACACAATGGAACTATCAATTTCATCTTTAATCAACACGAACTTATTCATCATTAATATTATAATTCACAATATTTAACAACCAAGTCATTCCCAGGAAAGAGGGGGATTTCCGATAAGGATTTCTCCTTATTGGCGCGCAATTAGGTGACCAAACCTCTCCTTGACAAAACTTCTAGACATTGTCAATATTGCAAATAATAATATGAATAACTTTGCCGTCTCAATTATTGATTTAATAATATAACATATTATGTAGATGATACTGTGACAATAATTGAATCAATAATATGAGAGATATGAATCTGACAATTCATTTGTAGCAATAATTGAGTATAACCGAGTGACTTCTTACGTAAGCTTCAATAATAAATACCATGTGCTACTATGCATCTGACCATGCAGTATTACTATACTTTTACTAAGGGTAGTTCAGCGGTTTTAACGGTAACACTTTTGCCGTTATTTTTATAAAATGATAATTACATGTTTAACTATGATGATAATACTTCCGTTGTGGGGTCCACCAATGATTGTGCCATCGCATACGAATATTCCTGTTAAAACGAATATTCCCCAACCAATCGAATATTATATAACAACTTGCTTACTTTTGCAAAATTTATAAATATTACCCACAACTATAACATTTTATAAAATCCACACCATAATATTCAAAAAATATTTCGAGAAATTTAAATCTTTATTCATAAAATTTGGGGTCTCACAATCTCCCCTCCTTATGAAATTTCGCCCTCGAAATTTATGTACGTACCTGGTATGCCGAAGAGGAGAGGATACCTTGACTTCATTTCATATTCCAAATCTTGAGGTATAACCTTTGAGTGTCGAATATGATCCTTCTTATCCAAAATTTTAACACGTATCTCCTCATACGTTAAATCTTCTGCTATCTCGTCTAGTTCTAATTTAATAACTTGGTTCGGGTCATCCACATATTTACGTAACATCGATACGTGAAAAATGTTATGAACACGCAATATATTTGGCGGTAAAACGAGTCTATAGGCCACAGTTCCTACACGATCGAGTATTTCAAATGGGCCAATTAAATCGAGGGTTGATATTTCCTCTTTTCATCGACTCTTGCTTCTAGAATAACGCCCTCTTGAACCTCCTTCTTCGCATTCATCAGCTCCGGATGTGTAGCTTGAGCGATTTTAACTTCATTGGTTAATGTTGATTCTACTCGTATTATTTGACATCATCACGTGGGTCCTTAAAGTCTTTAACTCTATCTTCATCATTTGTAAGTTATACGAAATGGGTTTTTGTGTTAACAACATCGCACTCGTAAACGCATACGATCTTCTACTCAACGCGTCAGCTACCATATTCGCTCTTCCACAATGATATTGAATGGTATAGTTTTAGTCTTCAACAGCTCGAGCCAACATCTTTGGCGTATTATACGTTTGTTTTAGTTGAAGAAATATTTAAGGGTTTTAGAAATGGGTTTTGTACTGGGGTCAATAGAAAATTCGATTTCACGCTTTGGGGGTAAACTAAAAAGTCTTCAGGAATACGTCAGAAAATTTATTAACAATAGAAATATCATTCAAAACTGTGACCCTCATCCAAGACGTCGATAGTATGTCACATTGATACCTATCAACTTGCCACCGTCCTTCACAGCGTCGCCTACGGAATGTCTGGATTCGGTACATTCCACACAAGTAAGTCACGAGATAAAGGCTCGGGACTCTTTATTTATGGCTTGATATGACAGTGATTGACTTTAGTGGTTTGGTTGGTTGAATTCGCATAACAGGTTGGTTAGGAATATGAAAGCTAACAACCTTACGAAAAGCTTGATGAGTAGTTAACCAATCGATTCCTAAAATCACATCAAAGGCAAGTATTTTCAAAGAGATAAGATCGACAGGTAACGTGAAAGTGTCGATTTGAATCAAAAAAGACTTATAAACAGTGGAGGTAACGAAGGTTTCTACTAACGAAGTTTCAACCAATAAGTCAAAGTCTATCTTCTCTGGGGTCAAATTTAAATGTTGAGCGCAAGCAAGAGAAATAAAAAATTGGATAAAACCGGTATCTAATAAGGTATAGACTTCGCAAGAATTTATAATTAACTAAACCGTGCTAACTTTGTTCGTGTTACTTGCTTTTTGAGAAGTCACAAAAAACGCTCTCCCTAAAACCATCGACTTTGTTTTGTCCGTATCCGCCTTTGGTGCCACCGTCCCAGCTGGACTTGACTTTGGTGCACGACAAAATCGGGCTAGGTGACCTTTTATTCCACAATTGTAACATGCTTTGGACTGCATCACGCAGTTTGGACTGATATGTCCCTCCCCTCCGCATTTGAAGCATACATTTGGTGGTCATTCTCCTTCCTTGAAAACAGGTGTTGGTGCTGCTATCTTTCCATCGTTGTTGAACCATCTCTTTTTGGAATTTCCACTCCTATTATCTTAGCCATGATTACCACCGAAGTGGTTACCATTTCTTGCCTGATAATTTCCCCCACGATGGTTATCATTGTTCTGATGGCCATTGCCACCGGTATGATTATTATCGTGTTGTTGGTTGTTGCCTTTTGGTTGTGCTGACTCATTATTGCGCTCCAATAACTGAGCCCTATTCACAATATCTGAATATAAACAAAGTTTGTGAGAAATGAGGTATTGACGTATATCGGGTTTCAAACCTCTTAGAAACATTCGCGTCATTCGCTCCTCATTATTAACCAAATGGGATGCAAACTGGGATAACTCCGCAAATTTAGCCTCGTATTGCGACACGGTCATATTGTTTTGCTCCAACTTGATAAACTCCACCTCCTTCATGTGACGAATACTTTTGGGAAAGTACTTGTCGTTGAACAGCTATTGGAACTTCTCCCAAGACATCTTGAGTGCGTCAGGCTGGGTACGTTTTACAGCTTCCCACTAGTAATCTGCCTCTTCACGCAACATAAAGGTGGCAAAGGGAACCTTTTGCTCCCCAGAGCATCCCAAGACATCAAATATCTTGGTGATCTGCTTTAATCACGTTTCCGCCTTAAGTGGTTCTGGCTTTCCCAAAAACTCCAGTGGTCCCAGCTCCTTGAACTGCTTAGCGGTGACCGACCGTGGGTTTCCATTATTTCCACCTATATTTTGAACAGGAGTCTCTCTTACCTGATGTTGCATGAATTGCATAAAGCCTCTGAACATCCCATCATTCATCATCTGATCGGTGTTGTTATTTACCTGAGGATTATTGTCTTCCTGTTGCACATTATCATGGGTATTGATCGTTGGTGACTCAACGGTCTCAGTGCTTTGTTGTTGATTTAAAATTTTCAGATACCATTTTCAAACACTGTAACAAAACAATGGTTAATTGACATGCAAAATATTATCCCTATGCTCTGACCAACCAATTAAATACCAAATAAACTTAGGTAGGTTATACTAGCGAAGGAATTCCCCGTCTATCTCCTCCTAGTTCTTGTCTCACATCTCAGCCAGGGATCATATCCCTAAGCTTTGATACCAACTGTGACGCCCCCAACATAGGTATACATCACCCATCTTGAGTTGCCAAATACATGGTACAGAATACAAATACAAATTTAATTATACAAACGTCGTGTAATATACGACAAAGATGACTTTCATCACAATATAAGCATGAGGATGATGACAATGACATAATAATTCAATAAAACAAGTTCAAGAATAAATTTTAAAGATTTATAAGTTAATTTATCCTGAAATCAATTACGTCTAAATTGTCAACATGATATTGCTTTGTGGAGTAAAATTCAAGAATGCTCAGAAGAATATTTCCATGAAAAGATATTGGATGAAGCGCAAATATCCAGGATATTCTACTAATTTCATGGAGTATAGAAGCCAAAACTTTAACCAACTGAGTATAATAGAATATATGAAACTGCAAATGGATTTTCGCCCGCCATGCGGTAATCCATGTAGACAAATCATTTCCACAATTTAATAAGGAATGAATACGAAGGATAATTCACCATAAATGCGGTAATCCATATAAGCGAGTTATTCCAATGAGAATAATAAAGAATGGAATAACAAAAGAATTCACCGAGGCACGCGATAGACCGCATGCACAAGTTATTCCCAATGTAATAATAAAGAATGGAACCGTGTCATGCGTAATCCGCACGCATGTGATATTCAACAGAATAATAAAGAATGGAATCGAAGTCACGCGTAATCCGCATGCAGATGGGATGTTCTAACATAATAATAAAGAATGGAACCGGTCATGCGTAATCCGCATGCAGATAGGATGTTCCAAATGAGAATAATAAAGAATGGAATAACAACAAAATTCACCGTGTCGCGATAATAGCGCATGCATGAGTTATTCAGCGAATAATAAAGAATGGTATAACGGAAGAATTTCACCATGTATGCGGTACTGCCGATGTAGGCGAGTTATTCAACATAATAATAAAGAATGGAATAACAACTCTTACGAGTATTGAAAGAAAATAGCTCTCTTCATGAATACGAAAGAATAATACCCCTTACCTTAGAAGAAACTGGATATTGGAATAGTGAGGTAGCAGACTTCTCTTCTTCTTTCTCTCTATAATTTCTCTCTATAATAATTACTCTAAAGCTTTAGTGAATTGGTGAGAAATGAAGGAAGAATGAGCTTCTATTTATAGGAAAATATAGTTTCAATAATTGCACGTTTTGGGGCTCAAAATATTGCAGTATAATACCTTCCTCTTTTTCTTCATTTTTAATTTAGTCCTGCAAGTATTATCAAACTTGCACCACCTCCCCTAATAGTAAATAATGTGAATCAGTAGTTCAATCATGTGAATCAATAGTTATAATCATGTGAAAATACGAATTACAGTATAGTACCTCCATCTATACCTCCATTTTTAACTTAGTCATGCAAGTATTATCAATCTTACACCAACTCCCCTAATAGTAAATGAATGTGAATCAATAGTACACACATGTGAACAAATAGTTATATTCATGTAAAAATACGAATTACAATACAGTACCTCCATCTATACCTCCAGTTTTAACTTAGTCATGCAAGTATTATCGATCTTGCACCAACTCCCCTAATAGTAAATGAATGTGAATCAATAGTACACACATGTGAACAAATAGTTATAATCATGTGAATCAATAACAATTAATTGCTCATTTCTCCGGTTAATTACCCGATTAGTCAATATAACCTCCAGACATCAATTATTATCGAAATAAATGTCAATTTTCACTAACACTAATAATTCCAACACAATGGAACTATCAATTTCATCTTTAATCAACACAAACTTATTCATCATTAATATTATAATTCACAATATTTAACAACCAGTTCGTTCTCAGGAAAGAGGGGGCTTTCCGATAAGGATTTCTCCTTATTGGCGCGCAATTAGGTGACCAAACCTCTCCTTAACACAACTTCTAGACATTGTCAATATTGCAAATAATAATATGAATAACTTTGTCGTCTCAATTATTGATTTAATAATATAACATATTATGCAGATGATACTGTGACAATAATTGAATCAATAATATGAGAGATATGACGCAGCAATTACTGTAGCAATAATTGAGTATAACTGAGTGACTTCTTACGTAAGCATCAATAATCAATACTGTGTCCTACTATGCAACCACACATATTACTGTACTTTTACTACCGAGTAGTTCAACAGTTTTAACGGTAACACTTTCTCTGTTATTTTTATAAAATGATAATTCTATCATTTTCTAACTACGACAATACTTCCGTTGTGGGGTCCACCAATGATTGTGCCGTGGTACAAATATTCCCTGTTAAAACGAATATTTCTCGACCAATCGAATATTATATAACAACTTGCTTACTTTGCAAAATTTATAAATATTACCCACAACTATAACATTATATCAAATCCACACCATAATATTCAAAAAAATATTTTGAGAAATTTAAATCTTTATTCATAAAATTTGGGGTTTCACATCTTATAAGGTCTAGTCCCGCATCCCTCTTATAGAGTGTGTCTCCTCTTAGATAGAATTTTATGGCCATTCTATGGATCAACTTTCTTTCAGCTTGACTTGCCCTAATGGGCATAGATCCATCTTGCAGATATTCCTTGATGGAATGGTACCAAGGGTGTTGGATGGGAGGAAGTTCATCTGATACTTCTCCGATGTAATTACCATAGGCTGGGGTCTTTTGTTTGACAAATTTGATGTTTAGAATGCCTCCCCTTTCAGATATCTTGATCAAGGAGGCCAAAGTTGTTAACACATGCACAAAGTTATTTTTATTCCGAGGAATGTGGAGGAAGGATATTTCTTTAAACTCCGAAGCCATCTGGATAACTTGTCGATGGTAAGGAATCAAATGCAATTCTTTGGTGTGATAGATCCATGTGGTTTGTTTGATTACCAGCTCAGAATGTCCAAAGAAAGTTAACCGTTTAACGCCCATAAATTGGGCTAGTTTTAACCCCATTATACAGCCTTCATACTCAGTTGTGTTATTGGTGCTGACAAACTGCAATTTGATAGCAACGGGATACTGTTCTCCCAAAGTGGACACCAGAACTGCTCCTGCTCCGGCACCTTCCATGTTTACAGCTCTATCAAAATACATTTTCTACGATCAGACTGTATTCTCCCGATTGTGTTGTTAAATTATCATTACCCCTTCATCGGAAAACTATGTTTCCAAGGGTTTGAAATCCCTTAATGGTGATGCAGCCAGTTGATCTACAATTCCTTAACCTTTGATAGATTTTTGGGTCACGTAGATGATGTCAAATTGCTTGAGGATCAACTTCCATTTAGATAGTCGACAATTCAACATGGGTTTGTTGAATACGTACTTGAGAGGATCCATGCAGGATATGAGATGGGTTGTGTGACCATGGAGGTAATGTTGTAATCTCATGGAGGCCCATGTTAATGCACAACAAGTCTTTTCAATCAAGGTGTACTTGTGCTCACTGCTGCTGAATCTTTTGCTAAGGTTAGATAGCTCTTTCTTTACCTCTATCGTCTTTTTGTCCCAACATGCAGCCCATGGCATTGTCATTGATTTACATGTACATAAACAGGGGAACGTCATCCCTGGGAGGTACCAAGATAGGAGCTTTAACCAATTGCTCTTTGATGGAAAGGAAGGCTTTTTGACACTCTTCGTTCCATTTCTCGGAGGAGTTTTTCCTTAACAACTTGAAGATGGGCTCATAGGTTACTGTGAGTTGGGAGATGAATCGGCTGATGAAGTTGATTCTTCCTAGAAATCCATGTATTTCCCTCTCTGTCTGGGGCACGGGCATCTCAGTAATGGCTTAAATTTTGGCAGTATCCAATTCAATGCCTTTGTGGCTCACTAGAAATCCTAGCAACTTACCTAACTTGACACTGAAGGCACACTTGGGCGAATTTAGCTTCAAGTTATACTTGCGCAACCGGTTGAAAAGCTTTTTGAGATGGTCTATGTGGTCTTCTTCCCTTCGGGATTTGATAATGATTTCCTCCACATAGATTTCTATTTCTTTATGCATTAATAATGGAAAAGAGCGATCATGACTCGCTGATAGGTGGCACCGTAATTAATGAGGCCGAATGACGATGGTCTGTAGCAAAAGGTTCCCAAATGAGTGATGAATGTTGTCTTCTCCCTGTCCTCTACAACAACCATGATCTGGTGGTAACCAACAAAGCAGTCAACAAAAGAGTACATGTCATACTTAGTTGTATTATCAATGAGTGTGTGGATAAATGGCACTTGGAAGTTATCTTTGAGACGAGCTTTATTCAAATCCCTGTAATCCATGCTTACTCACACCTTCCCTCTTGGTCTAGGTACGGGAACTATGTTGGATAACCACTTAGGATATGTTGATACCATGATGATGTCGGCTTTGAATTGTTTCACAATTTCTTCCTTGACTTTTAAACTCCACTCAGGTTTCAATCGCCTAAGCTTTTGATTAACTAGCTTGAATCCCTCTTTAATGGGCAGGCGATGAATGACGATATCAGTTGACAAACCGATCATGTCTTCATGAGACCATGTCATTCCTTTGGCTTGGGGTAAGGTTCATGCCAATCTGGATTTCTTTAGGGTTTTCTGAGGTTTCGAGGTTGATGGATGTGGTTTGATCAAGGTTTGGTTTGGGTTTATCTTCAACCCATTCTTTGATCTCCTCAGGCACCTCATAGTCCTCCTCCATCAAGTCGGAGTCCAACTTTACATCAAAGTTACAGTCATTGTGACGAATTGGCATTCCATCGGCCAGTTTAGACAAATCTAACTCTGGAGTCCTGAAAACAAAATGTTTTCACTTAATATATGAAACCTTTTGATCATACAAAGTGTTAGCATGACATGATAAAAGTAACTACTAATACTGTGCAACAAAAGTAAGCAGTTAATGATATCTACAGGGCAGAGGGATTTTCTGCCCTTTTTACCCTTTTCGGCAAATGCAAGGAGTGCTGCTCCAATTGCCCAGGGTCAAGTCTTGATGGACAGCTGCGATAAAGGGGCGGTTATCATCCTCCTCCTCTTTGATAATGACCATGACATCTGAACAGTCATCATCTGGGATATTATCGTTCATACCCTCTGTATGTACCAGAACATACATCTTTGATAACCGTCTCTTTATGTCTTATTTGTGCCTTTGATTCCTTTCCTTAATGTCTGGGTCTGGAATTAGGACTTCTTTCCCACGAGCCGGTCTGGGCTTAGGAAATAGCATACCCGTGATGGAGACATGAATTTTCCTTAGAGGCCGTACAAAATCTGCATCTGTAGGTTTAGGCAATATAATTATAGATGAAGGAACCGATGTATGCTTGTGCGAGTTCCTGTGAATTGACCTAGAGGAATAGCCTAATCCAGTCTTCCTTGTCTGGCTGGGAATTTGAATTGGGCTTTTGATTCCTTACTGATTCTATCCTAACCCTTGTTCTAGTTGGAAACCCAAGGATATCATCTCTTGATTGGCCGATATTACCTCGGTGAAAACTTTGGGTTTCAAAGCTGGAGCCCCAATAGGTTGATAGTGAGTGTTGCTCACCTCAAGGGCTTGGAAGCTGACAGGCTCAACTCCTTCATTGAAATTTATTAGAGGTATATCACTTTGGATAGGATACTCTGTTTCAACATTGAAAGTGACTAGATTACTATTGATGATATACTTGAGCTGTTGATGAAGAGTGGATGTGACGACTCCCGCCATATGGATCCAAGGTCTTCCCAACAGTAAATTATATCCTATAGTGATTTTGAGCACTTGAAAGGATATGTAGAAGATATGTGGACCAATTTCCATTGGCAATTCAACCTCTCCTACAGCATCTCGTCGAGATCCATCGAAGGCTCTGATGACTTTGTGGCTGCTTCGGATCCGGTTGGGATTGATCTTCATTTTTTCTAATGTGGCATAGGGGTAGATGTTTAGGGATGATCCTTCATCTATTAGCACACCTCCGACCACATATCTGGAAGACATCATTGCTATGTACAGTTGCTTTTAATGACCCGTCCCTTCAGGGGGTATGTCATCATCAGTGAAAGAGATCACATTGCTGTTGAAAATGTGATCTACCAGATGATAAACCTTTTCAACATCCACTGTCTTTAGCAGGTGGGTTTCTTCCAATGATCTTCAGAAGAGAATACCAAGTCAAAAATAGATATCTGTTGAGGTGCTTCTTTCAAGCTTCGCACCACCTTGCTTTTATTATGTCCCATCTTGCAAGGAATTCTTCGATTTTCTCCTTGGGCATTTTCCCCTTAGATCTGATGACTGGCTTCATCACTCGTTGAGGGAGATACAACGTGTTTTCCTTAGATATCGTAGCAGTTGTATTTGATGTTTATCCTTCAACCTCCCCATAGTTCCATGCGACTTTTTTCAGGCTAGTGATAGGATACTGTGGTCTGAATGGCAATACCAGTGGTTCTGGTGCAGCCACCTTCAAAGGGTTTTCAACTTCTTTGAGCTTGATTATTTAAATTGTAAGGGGTATTGTAGTTAGGTCTCCCTCGGAGGATATGGCTGCTATGACTTCCTTCCATCTTTACGATCCTGGAGGAAATATCTTCCCACTTTAAGGCAATATGGTGTCATTGTCAGCCATTTGCATGTCACCGTTGTCAATCATGTTTTGGATGAAATGACAAAATGCCTAGCATCTTTCAGTTCTGTGACCGCGAGTATTGGAGTGATATTGACAAACTCCGATAGCATCAAATCTCTTTGAACATGGATTGACTGGGGTTAGCAATGCTATGATTTTTCCCTCATTGGTTAACATCTGCAAAATTTCTTCCATCGGTTGGCCCAAATGGGTGAACTCCCTTTTTTAGCATAGTCCCGACGGGATTGGGCTCTTGCTTTTCTTACAAGATTTTCCTCCAAGGTTTCATTCTCTTGGGTCTGTGGTTAATTTTTTGTGATAAGGGAGAGGAGACTTGCATGCTCCTGACTGAACAATTATCGTGTGACTTAGTGCTGATGTATCACCAGCTCTGTAAGACCCCAAATTTTATGAATAAAGATTAATTTTATCAAAATATTTTTTTAAATACTAAGGTGTGGATTTGATATAATGTTATAGTTGTGGGTAATATTTATCAATTTTGCAAAGTAAGCAAGTGGTAGTTGTATTCTGTACAATGTATTTGGCGACTCAGAATGGGTGATGTATACCTATTTTGGGGGCGTCACAAGCTCTGCCAGTTGATTGACCTGTTCATCGATATATAGACTTCAACTCCCGTTCTATCATGAATCGAAACTCTAAATAATCCCACTTATCGAGATTATCTTTGAAGGTTTGGGAAGAACCACCTATGTATTTGAGGTAATTGGAACTCTTTCCACTGCCTTTATTAATTATGTTAACATCCCTTTCCTTATGTTGAAGGAGAGGGTTATCTTGAACATGTGGTTGCTCAGGCTTTATCACCACAATCTCACCACTGTCTATTAAGTCCTGGATCTTGTGCTTGAGGGCCCAATGATCTTGGGTGTCGTGACCCGGAGCTCCAGAATGGTAAGCACACTTCTTGCTTGTATTAAAGCCCTTTCTACTTGGATTGGCTGGTGGAAGGAGATGAGTACATTTCTTCTAAGCTTTCAGAAGTTTGAAAATATCTTCCAATGAGTCCCCTAAGGGTGTGAACACTCTTGGACGCCTGCTTTCTCCACTTTTTGGCAAGGGAGGATTTGAGGATTGTGCTTGAAAAGGAGAATAGTTTCTTATTTGAATAGTCAAGTTTTGATTTCCTCTTTGATTTTGTCCTTGCACTACCAAGGAGACATCCTTTTCTTTCTTCTTATGGGCCCTCTGTGGGTTGTTCCCATAACTTCCAGCTTGGATATGCTCAGCTATGACTTTTAAAGCGGCGAGGTCTTGAATCTTCCCAGATTTTAACCCCATCTCTACCATTTCTCCGTGTTTGATCATTTTTGAGAATGGGTTTCCTATACCTGTTAGGACCCTTTCATAAAATTGAGCTTCTGGAATATCTATGAAGGTCATCACCATCTCAGTCTCTGTCATGGATGGGATTACTTAAGCAGCCAGACGCCTCCATCTTTGGGCATACTCTCTGAATGACTCACTGTCTTGCTTCTTGACTTTGGTAATATGATACATGTCTGGTGCCATTTGAGTTTGAAAGTTGTATTAATTGAGGAAGCCATGAGCTAATTCCTCCCACCTATGGATTTTGGAGTTATCCAATCTGGCGTACCATACTCTGGCTTCTCCAGTTAGATTTTTCTAAAACAATTGCATTCTTAATTTTTCATCCTCGTCGTAGGATCCGAGTTCTCTAATGAACACTTTTAAGTGAGTGTAAGGATCTCCCAATCCATCATATTTCTAGAAATTGGGAGCCTAGAATTTTTCTGGAGAATGAACCCCGGGGAAGATACAAAGGTCTGAATAGGTAACGCTTCTGTGCATTCCAATCTGTTTGATGGACCGAAGGGTTTCTTCCATTGCTAAACCTTCTTCCTAATATCAACGGTGTCTTGATCTTCTTTAAGATGGGTGATTTCAGGGGTTATGTTGGACTTCTCAGTCTGAGACTCAAGTACTGGGACTTCTCTGTCCGGACCCTGGATTCCTCCCTATGCAGATGATTCAATTTGAATAGGTATTTGTGGACCCTGAGTTGGTTTGTTTAGTTCTTTTAGAAGAACAGGCAATTCTGTTATTTGATTCTTTAATCCTTCTAACTCCTCTTGGGAAACAGGAGTAGGATCAGGCTAGGCACTTGTAGCCATGTCTGACGATGGGCTTAGTGCCTTTTTAGACTTTGAATGGGTAACGGGACCAATCGTTTCCCTACAAAAAGACTACGTAGTTTAGTTTGGGAAAATGTGGAGATGATGTATGTTATGCAATGTGTCTGTTTTTTAGGAGTGTTTTAATGTTCTCCTGCAAAACAGATGTCAGTTGTTTGGATGACATGATAGCATGACAGGTCTTGATAGGAATGCATATTTTCATATTCCTTTATATTTTTCATTACATTGAGATTGACATGGAATTGAAATTACGTGGAATTGAAATTACATGTAATTGAAAGGGGAAGGTATGAAGAGACTTCCCTTCGCGTTTGGTTTATCAGAGGCTAACCTATCTTAGGCTACTTTCGCTGCTTTTCGGCATGAAGGTCCCCAGATCATCACAATTTACTAGATGGGAAGTTAATCTGATCTTTCAACTGAAGCGAATCTGGGTGGTTCCTTTCCTGAGCCTTGCGGGATTAGTCTTCTTTGAGTCCAGTAATCAAACACCAACAGGTTTGCCTTCTAGTGGAGGAATCATACAACATACATTCACATACATTGTGTCTTACCGCATGGAAATGATGACATGTGCGAAGTACTAATATCACAGGCAGATAGGGTGTAAAGCACTAAAGTGTAGTAAATAAAGCATTAGTATACATACATTCAATGTAAATGCAATATTCACACATAAGCAGATAAAAAGTTTTGTTTTGAAAAGTTTGAACAGCGGCTTAAGACCTCTTACTGCAGTCCAGAGCAGAGTCGCCACATGTCGATGTCGGGAAGATTTGTGTCCCTTTCTGTGCTTGCGCTTTTGTGTACTCATTTGGTGCTTTTTGTCTGAAAAGGCGAGTTTGAAAAGGTCCGAGATATGAATGTTGACGATTTGACTTTTAGAGTCAGTAATTGGTAGATTTGAAATGGTTATACCAACTCAACCGATTTTGAAAAGGTTTACACAAAGGCCCAATGGTTGGACATTGTTTAATTGGCCTTGGAAACCAATTTTCTTTTGGTTCGAGGGCTTGATTAAGCAGGGGGGAGGTGTTAGTCACCACCCAACTTCTGTGAAACACGGTTACCGCAACTTTTTAATTAACTTGTTTATCTACATGTGTGTGTGTATGTATGTATTGGGCCTATGTGCAATTATCTAGAAGTAGTGCTATGTCTCGTTTGCACCTATATACAAAGGGTTTGACTTGTATAAAAGTTCAATTTTAACAAGATATAGCAGTGAAGTTTTGGAAAACAGATTTTTAAACCCTTATGCTCAATAGTAATTGAGGCCTTTGATACTTCCATTTTATTCTGTATTTTGCTTGATTACTTTTTTTCGAGATGCGAAGCATCTTCGAGAAAATAAGATACATAGCAGTGCCAAACTCCTTATGGGCATGATAGCCATCTAAGGATATCCAGACACTGTAGATAATTTACAAGTTGCCTGCAGCTAAGAAATGTCCATTATGGGAATCAAATCTAGATTTATATGCGAAATCTTCGATCAGATGATTCCTAGGCTCACATGAGAGAGTAATATATACAAAAGCTAGAAAGAAAACTAGATTTAAATAAATCTAAACCATTTTAGCATCAACGGTTCCAGTTTAGTCACTTTTGAACCGGCCAAAGTTAAAGATAGCCAGATTTAGACAAATCTAGTCCACAGGCTAGAAGATTAAATATCTACATTGCGAAAGCAATTAAGGAAGATATATATATAAAAGAAATATATATATATATATATATATAGATGATCAACTGCCATGAATTCGGAATCCATATATATATATATATATATAAACAGTAAAAGGCCACAAAGTAAACTCCAGGCCAAACAGAAATGTAAATATATATATATATAAAAGCGGTAAATACCACGGATATTCTATCCGGGCATGATTGATTGATTTCGAGGATATATATATATATATATATATATATATATATATATATATATATATATATATATAAGTAGAAAGCTTAAAAATCTTACAGTGGGCTGCGAAGAAGACTTCAGATAGCTTTTGGTAGGAGTGAGCATTCGGTTAATAACCGAATCGATCATGAATTTCGGTAATAACCGAAAACCAAAAATACCCTATTTTAAATATCCGAACAATTAACCAAAATATGTAATAACCGAATTGGTTATTCGGTTATTCGGTTCATAATCGAATTTTACAAGTTATGCACTGTAGCAATGCCCTTCCATGAAACAGAAAAGGAAAATAAGAAACAAAACATTTTTGAAACAATAAAAACTAATTTCTTTTTTCTTTAGCAATTGATCTCATGAAACACATTACATCCATAATTACTGAGTCTTTATTCAATTATACTACTCACCCTTCCAAATAAATTCAGTTTCCTCACCTGATGTCCTGCTCTGTGGATCTATGGCTGAGTTTGCTCACCTGCTCTGTTTCTTTACGTTTTCCTCCAACACCAGAACTAGAAGTCGGTTGTGAGTTGCCCCTCATATGTTCATCTATTGATCTGCCTTGACCAGAGTTAAATAGCTGCCTCAAACCCCCAGTATCCCTATTTCCCCCGTCCATCATCGTGTCGGATTTCATATCAAAATTATGCCACAAAGGCACAACCCCGTTAGAACCAGACGGCGCACCAGTCATGCTCATGATAAAAGGCGGTTGAGAAAAGGCATGCGGAAGAGCTGATGATGCAAAGCCCAAAATTTGAGAGAACCCAAAAGTAATACACGTATAAACTAACCGAAAACCGTAAAAAATTTTGGATATAACCGAAATGTTAAAAATAACCGAATTATTAGAAAATTTCGGTTAAATTATTTCGGTTTGGTAATTCGGTTATACCCATTTTTTGCTCAGTCCTAGCTTTTGGGGCCTAAAAACTCAATTTCCACCGGTTAAACTTCAGTATGTTACAGAAAATAAGCTTACAATGTTTAGAAAGAAGAATCACTCAATTTGGAGCACTCTAGCAAGGGTTAAAAGCTGAAATGGACAGAGTTTTCTCTCTTTTCTTCTTTTTTTTCAAATAAGCTGCTTGGAGCTTATATATAAAGATCGAGATGGTGGTGGGTCAACCCCGGCGGTTTGTGGGGTCTACAGGGATCTGTCGGGTTGCCCAAAGCTTCAAATCACGTGCACTCAAAGCTTCTGGCGTTGTCGCTTGAACCTTCATAACTTTCAATTTAGGCATCCGATGAAGGAGTGTTACACCTTTTTGGAAAGCTGTTGTCGAGAGCTACATAATGACATGGGATTAGGGATTGTCTAAAGCAGAGAAGATGGGTCCATAACCAGATCTCCAAGTCTTCGTTGTCTATCCAAGGTGCTGTCTTGTGTAGTTATCACTCGGGATTTGAGCTATGGTTCTTGTGGGACATCTTTGTATGCATTTTGAATTGAACTGTGTTGAGATGACATTGATGCGATGTTGAGGTGGAAAAATTACCATTTTTCCCCTTCTGGGGTTATCTCTGGCTTTGGCGCAGTTATAGCAGTTGTTTCTTAGGGTTATCTCCGAGATTGGCATGCTGTTGACTCTGACTGTCCTCAAGCTTATCTCTAAGGTTGTCTTGACCTCCCAGGGTTATCTCTGAGATTTGAACTAACTTTTTTGGGGTTATCTTCGGAACTTGGACTGAATCTCTTGAGGTTATCTCCGAGATTAGAAACTGGATCTCCCAGGGTTATCTCCAGGGTTAGAACTTAGTCTCTTAGGATTGTCTCCGGGGTTGGAACTAAATGTGACTTCCACGGTTGTCTCTGGAAGACGATTCTGCCCTCATGCAGGGTTAGTAACAGGAATGAAAAATTTCAAGTGTCTACAATTGTCATCTGAATCTGAGTTTGCCATCCTACACAAGAATTTTTTCCTTATTTTTTATATAGATAATTTGAACTCTACACAAAAGAATAATAAGCATTTTAGGTTATTTTATGTGTAATTAAATGTTTTACAGACTCAAATACTATATCCTAAGATACCTCTACCTTAGAGCTACAATTAATGGCTCTGATACCAAAATTTGATGCCCCCAAAATCTCTACATTCACCGTAGCAGATTTGGTGCTCACGCATATAAATATTTCATAATATATAATTCCCATTACTCCAAGATTCATAGTATCTCATAACAGATAGTAGTTCCCGTCAGAATAATCTCTATGTTTGGATACCCTCACTTGGATAAATAGGTTTATATCTTATGTATATTCCTTTCATATTCATAGTCCCTACATATCCGACATTCATAGTATAAATGATAAAATTGTTCTTGGAATCGAGGAGCGGCCTCAATGCTTACAGAACTCCCAAAGTCATTCAATACCTTTGTGAGACCCCGAATTTTATGAAATAAAAGTATTCAATTTTTCTATTTTGGTGAATAGTTAAATTGATAAAAGTTTAAAGTTAAGGGTGACATTTGAAAATTTTTCAAAGTAAGTGATGATGAAGTTTTATTTTATTAGTATTATTAATATAATAAAACAAAAAAACTTTTTATATAAAACAGAATACTTTTATAAAGTTATTCTATAAATAGAATATATTATATTCTATTATGCATAGTATTTTGCATAGTAAAATCTTTTTATATAAAAGCAGAATACTTTATAAAGTTATTCTATAAATAAAATATAATATATTTTATTATACATAGTGTTGCATAGTGCCTATATAGTGTTTTGTATAGTAAAATCTTTTCATATAAAACATAATACTTTTATAAAGTTATTCGTTTTATTAGATTATAAATAGAATATATTATATTTTATTTAAAAGATTTTGCTTTAAATATGGACCGTCCAGATTAAAAGTAAATCAATCTGGACAGTTCATGAATTAGTTACTATGCTGATCCATTCTTTATAAAAATAAGCTCATTCATTCATTATTTCTTACGAATTCACTGAAACTCTAGAGAGAAAAACTATAGAGAGAATTCTTCTTCTGTAATCTCGAGCGTATTTCTTTAGAGTTTAAGAAAGCTTTGAGCGTAGAAGATAGTGCAAGTTTTCTTCAAGTATATTCCCGCCCTACCAGTCGGAATACTCTTCTTTCAAAGGTAAGGGATATTATTTGTTGTACTCGTAAGGGGTATTATTTCTTTTGTATTCATGAAGAGAACTTCTATTATTCCATTCTTTATTATTCTGTTGGAAGAACCTGTATTTGCGGACTACCCTATACTTGGTGAAATTCTTCTATTATTCCATTCTTTATTATTATGTTGGAATAGCTCGTATATATGCAATACCGCATACATGGTGAAATTCTTACATTATTCCATTCCTTATTATTATGTTGGAATAACTGTTTTTATCTAATCCGCATACATGGTGAAATTCTTCTATTATTCTATTCTTTATTATTCTGTTGGAATAACATGTATACGCGGACTACCCTATACATGGTGATCTTCTTCTGTTATTCCATTCCTTATTATTATGTTGGAATAACTTTTGTCTATCACAATACCGCATACATGGTGAAATTCTTCTATTATTTCATTCTTTACTATTTCAGCCGGAATATCCTCGTCTCATGTATTTTACTGTGGGACTGGTTCCATTATTTATTATTCCGCATTTATTATTCTCGTCGAATATCACGCATACGTGCGTATTTCTGTGGGACCGGGTTCCATTATTTATTATTCTATTGGGGATAACACATGCATGCGGTCTCTATCGCATGCATGGTAAATCCATACATTATTCCATTCTTTATTATTACATTGGAATAACACGTTTACATGGATTACCATATCATGGTGAATGATCGTTTATATCCATTCCTTATTAAATTGTGGAAATGATCTGGTTACGTTGATTATGATGAGAGTCATAATAAAAACATTGGACTGATGAAAATCATGGGTATATGAAGTATTAGTAAGTGTTATGATGAGCTATGTTGGTTATTATGTGAAAACATGAAAGTTTCTTAGAAATCACAAAGGGTTGAAAATCAGATTTTGGTGAAAATGGAACATGAAATTCAATTGACCATATCTCCTATTATATTTTGAATTTATGAGTATGGTCAAGTTCTAGAGTTAGATCTATGAGTTTTGTAGTATCTCCAAGTGGAATCACTGGAAAAGGTGTTGTAGATTTTCGTGTGGACTGTTTTTAGCAAAAGAGGAAAATGCTCCTGCCCAGAAACTTGAAGGGGCTGTTTCGACCACTTAATTTGTGAGGAAAATTCTGGCCTTTTGGGACATGAAAGTATATGGTATAAGGTACCTCCTTTCCAAAAATGAGCTCATTCTGACTTAAAATGAGCAAGTTATGACCATTTCAATATTTAGGTTTTTCCGACGAAAAATGCTATAACCAGAGTTTTATAACTCCGATGACCATAAAATTTAAACTGGAAGCTCACGTTAACATGTGTAAGATCCTGCCAAGATTTGGGAATTTCTGGAGTTAAACTTGAGATAGCTACTTTCTTAAGGAATTAATTAGAAATTAATTTTTGAAAAATAATAAATGAATTTTAAATATTCCCAGAAAAATATATGTTCATTATGGGACTATATTCTTCTAAATCCCAGAAAAGAAATAATTTTGGGACTGATTTGGTATTTTTCATGAAAATGGTTTAGTTACGAACATATGAGTTAAATATGTTATGTGAAGTAACAAAGTTGGAAAATAGAATTTTATGGCTTGGAAATCCTATATAAGGTATATGCATATTTTTGATGAGGGATTTAATCATTGGTGATGAAATCTTATGAGTAAGGCATTTTTGAATGATTAAATGCATTATTTGGTAAAGTGTAAACAATTGAAATAAATTGTTTATAAGTTTAAGAATTGATTAAAATATTGTTATGATATTAATAATATTAGATAATGAGTGGATGATAATATTTGGATAAATTTAAAGTCTTTAATATTTATCCTTGTTTTCATTTAATTAATACTTATATCATTGTCATCATCCTCATGTATATATTATGTTGAAAGTCATCTGTGGACTGTAGTGCATAGATGGACTTGGTATGATTATGACCAGGGATTATTCGATATAATCATGACCGTAATGTTACAAATGATGTGAAAAAAGTCTTCATTGGCCGTAGTGCATTGATGGACAGTTTTTGGTATGATTATGGCTATGGATTCTCTTCGGCCAAGGGTGCAAAGATGAATTGTTTTATGGCATGATCATGACCGTAATGTTATAAATGATGTGGTAAAAGTCATCTTTGGCCCGTAGTGCATAGATGGACTTGGTATGATTATGACCAGGGATTATTCGGTACAATCATGACCGTAATGGAAAACATGAATATCCTTGGCCCGTAGTGCATAGATAATTAGTGGTCATGATATTATTAAGCTGAGTCTCAGCATTATTGGATTTACAGTTGTATATCTTTGGCCTGTAGTGTCAAGATGAACTGTTGGTTATTGGTTATACAGTTGTATATCTTTGGTCGTAGTGCAAAGATGAATTTATTAGTATGATTATGAGCAGAAATTGTGATTTGGTATAACCATAATTTTTGATGTTTCAGGTGAAGATAGGTGATGAAAATTATCTTCGTCCTGGGTGCAAAGAGGAATTTAGAATCACAATTATGATTATGAGTTATTCATATGATTGTGGACAGGAATTGTTGATTGATGTTACAGGGATAAAACATTATTGGTGGACTTTTAACATGGAGATGATAATAGACCAGATGGTCTATTTGACTCTTCTAATGGATTGTTCATTCTGCTGCAACTATGGTTGAAAGGTTACATCTACCATATGTTCTAAATCTCTGATTTATTATTGACAAAAGCTATTGAAAATTTAATTATCTTTAGTTATGATATTCTTTACTGGGCTAATTGTGCTCACCCTTTTGCTTCACAATTCCTTTCAGGTAATAAGAGTGTAGCTGGGTCGAGCGAGGATAACAGGGAAATAGTGGGATGGTCCGAGACTATCAAAGTTTCTCAATACATTATAAAACGGCATGACATGCAACAGATAATTGTATTGAGGACCTAAAATGTGTGTGTCGTATTTTATATGTCACTTAATAATTGATTTTGGCGAACAACAATAGGGTGATGAGAACCCGACTTTGACAACGTCAAAAGTGCTCCTCATTAGAATGAATATGATAGTAATCTTCTCGTTCTTCTTTAGGGTCTTAAAATATTTGTTGCTGTATTTTTATATGGCATTGTAACAATTTGAGTTTGGATACTGTCTATGAGACAATATTGTATTAAAACTCACAGCTTTAATCTAATGGGTCGATACATACGACATTACTCAGCGATTATATAAATGAAGTTTGTATTTGATTTTTATAGTGTGATATCTGGCAACTCAGAATGGGTCGTGTGGACCTATTTTGGGTGCGTCACAACCTTCATTCAGATATATTGTTCATATGGATATTGTAATAAATTAGTATTATTTTCTAAAACTTCTAATAATGTAATACAACGCAAAAGATGTATCAAAAGATGATAATATATTACATATATTTATGTTCAGCTACACCATTCTCAATATCATGTTATTATTACAACAAAGTCTTATAAGACTTACATTAACATATACAATAATTTAAAACTAATCTAAACATGGCCTCTTTTCATTGTTTGTTCTAGACGTGCCAAGATTACCATCTAAAACTACAAATGAATTTATTTGCAAGGATGAGCTACAACATGCTCAGCAAGTTTATTTATAAACAAAAGGTTTTTAATTTAAAGAAATAATAGTTTAATAATTTTATTTAACTGAGGGTTAATAAACACACTGGATTCGTATCAACCAATTCTATCAGTCACAAGGACTTAGAAATATGTTTAGTTTAGATATGATATAAGGGATCACCCTATTTAGTATCCTAAGAGTATGCATATCATCCTAACCATACCCACGTGCACTTGGTGTTAGTTTGTCGAAATAATAAAAGTCCCATCAAGGGTAAATTCAACTCGATATTTGATATCTTACCAAAATAATTTGGTTTAACACAACAGTTTATGCTTTGATAAATAGTATTTCAAAATCACATGAATAAGTAATTCATTTCTTTAAGTTATGCCGAAACAAGAGCAATAACTTCACAATAATTGATAACATAATTGTTCAGTATAAGTATCGAAAAGAGCTCGAGATAGAAATCTTGTGTAAGGTAATAAGATAGGAATAGAACACTTGCTCAATAAGAAATTAGGGTTTAGGGAACTTGCATGTGCGAAGAACGCTTATTTATTGCTACTCAAAGTGTTTATGACACCTAAATATGTTAAAACATATTTATATAGATCGTTAGTATCGATAACAATACGTAACTACTCAAACTATTTAAGTTTAATCTATTTTTGACATGATTTTGGGGTTTTAATACCTTACCGAATATTTATCGAGTTGATATCTCGGCTAAACTTTAATTAAAAGCTTTATTATTATTTAGATAATTTATTTATCATTTATAATAATTACTAGAAGCTTATAATAATTTTTAAACATTTAATTATCTATTAAAATGATTTTAAATCATTGATATTATTTTAGATAATTAATAATCACTTGAAATAATTTTGAAAACCTTAGTATTATTTTTAAATAATTAATAATCATTTAAAATGATTTTTAAAACATTAATATCATTTTGTAAATAATTATTTATTATTTATAAATGATTTATATAATTAAATTATTAAATAATTTAATTTTAAATAAATAAAATATTTATGGAATTTATGCCAAAAATATTAAAAGTTGATTATTATAACTTAAAATAATTTTTAAAACTATTTATTTAAATTATTTTTATTTTTGTCTGTCGCTATAGGCTTTAGTGGCAAAAACTGTGGTTATAGGTGTTCTTCAGCCCTGAAGAATAGCCTGGTCAATGCTTAGTGGTCACTTTGACCTAGCTTTATCTCCTAGCTGGTTATGTGTTTAGATCTCTAATTGATTCGGGGTTGTAGTGTTTATGCAAGGCTACAACAACATGCCAAGTTTGAATTCTAACTACAACATAACAAGAAGTTATAGAGAGTTCAATCTACTGTTAGACTTTTTCTTAGGTTTCTGGGTAACCCAGAACACTGGTCAATACCGGTCAATGACTTTAAAGCTTTAATATCTTTCGATATGTGTAATATATGTGTGTTTTAATTGTTGTAGTTTGTACTCTATATGTGACGCCCCCAGATCTATACTCTCATGGTATCCGATCTTGTGTTCACAACTATTCAATTAATATAACGCATCTAAATCTATACACCCACGGTATCCGCTTTGATGCTTATATCTAATCGAACTACTATACATATATAACAAGATTTATCATAGATCCAAGGTTCACAATATCCCATAACAAATAATAATTCACCGAAGAACTATTGTTGTGTTTGGATACCCTCACTTGGATGTATAGAGTGTATCTACAAATTGTATTTATCTATCCGGAATCCAGAGTACTAGTAATAACATGAACTCCATATTACCAATACCCTCACTCAGGTGTATAGTCTATATCTTGCGAAAAACTCTATCGTATCGATAGTACCTATCTAGCTGAAATCCAGAGTATCAACAACAACATGAACAGTCCATATTGCCAATACCCTCACTCAGATTTATAGTTCCCAAGGATCTCAAAATAAATCAAAAGTTCTATTTACATTTATTTATGTAAAAGAAACACGGTTGCGAAAATAAATGATGTTATTATATCATATATAAAGGTTCGATTACATAATTCTTCATCAAGAAGTTCTTATTACAAAAGTATTACATTCAGCTAGAAAGAAATTTAAACTAATCTAAGCAGGGACGCTTCCTATTGTTCACTCCAGATGTGCCAAGGTTACCATCTAATACTACAAATGGAATAATTTGCAAGAATAAGTTATGACAAGCTCAGCAGGTTTTATATTTATAACAATAACAGTTCAAAAACTCTTCTCAACTGAGTGTTGTTTACCATGTCTGGAATTTTTATATTTCAACCATTTCTGGACTTTTTATTATTTCTGCCAGTCACAAAGACTTAGAAATCTTGTTCAGATGTGAGACAGATGATTAGCCTATTAAACATCCTAGGAGTATGTATCTCATCCTAATCGTGCCCACTTGCACTAAGTGTCAAATTTTATTAACACACATTTATCCCTTCTAGGATATACAACTCAGTATAAGATGTCTTACCAAAGCAATTTGGTTTGACACAATAGTTTATGCTCAATAAACAATATCATATGAATAAACAATTCAATTCTTAGTTATGCTGAAGCTATAGCGATAACTTTGCAATAATTGGCAATCAAGTTAGGTTTGGTATAACATATCAAAAGCAAATCAAGATAGGAATCTTGTTCAACGAATAAGCAGGATTCAAGAAACTTGCGTAAGTAATTATGGTTAAGGAACTTGCTTAAGTAATTAGGGTTAGGGAACTTGCATAAGGTAATTGGATAGGTTAGAAGACTTGTCTAAGCGAAGATCGATTAAGAAACGCTACTCGATTCATTTATAAACACCTAAGATGTTCATTCATATAAGTCTAACACATTAGTATTGATACCAATACTCAAATGCATAAACTATTCACGTTCGGGTTAAATTCGATATGATTTCGGTGTCCTAAGACTTTATCGGATAATTAATAGGCTAATATATCAGTTAAACTTTAATTATAAGCTTTATTATATTTTTAGAAAATTTGAATATCCTTTATAATAATTTTCGGAAGTTTATAATAATTTTTAGATATTTATTTATCCATTAAATGATTTTTAAATCATTTATTTCTATTTTGAAATAATTAATATTTAATTTGAATATTATAAAATCTTGTTTATTATTTAAATGATTAATAACCATTTAATATGATTTTTAAATCATTAATATCATTTTAAATAATTATTTATTATTTATAAATGATTATTCTAATTAAATTATTCATAAATTCATTATTAATAATATTTAAATAAATAAAATATTTATTGAATTTATGTAAAAATATTAAAAGTTAATTATTATAACTTAAAATAATTTTTTAATTATTTTTATAATTATTTATATTTATTTATTAATTATTTCTAATTTTATTAATTTATTTATTAAATTTGTAATTATTATCTCATTGCTAAAGCCCTATAACGACATAAAGTGTTGTTATAGGTGTTCTTCATTTTTGGGAATCAGTTTGAGTATGGCTTAGAGGTCACTTTGACCTTAGCTTAATTTCTGACTGATAATGATTCTGGGTTTGTAAGTGTTTAGGTGTTATAGTACTCATGTAATAGTACAACATAATACCAATTTCAGGCTTTAACCTACATATAACAAGAAGTTATAGAGGCTCAAAGTCACTATCAGAGTTGTTCTCTGCCAGATAGAGAAATTGAATTCGTGATAGACTTAGCACCGGGAACTGCACTAATTTCGAAATCACTATATCGTATGGCGCCAGTAAAAATGAAGGAATTGATGATATAATTGTAAGAACTGCTGGATAAAGGATATATTGACCGAGTGTGTCTCCATGGGGAGCACCGATATTATTTGTCAAGAAGAAGGATGGATTGATGAGGCTTTGTATCAACTTTCGAGAGTTGAACAGAGTGACGATTAAGAATAGATATTTGTTTCCAAGAATAGACGACCATTTCAATCAATTGAAGGGAGCGAAGTGTTTTTCCAAGATAGACTTACGAACGGGTTATCATCAGTTGAAGGTGCGAAAGGAGGACATACCAAAGACGGCGTTCCGAACCCGCAACGGACATTACGAATTTTTAGTGATGTCATTTGGGTTGACTAATGCTCTGGCAGCATTCATGGACTTGATGAACCGAGTTTTCAAGCCATACTTAGATAAGTTTGTAGTAGTGCTTATCGACGACATTTTGATCTATTCGAAGACCAAGGAATAGCACGCTTAACATCTGAAGATGGTATTGGAAGCGTTGAGAAGGGAAAAGATGTATGCAAAATTTTTGAAATGTGAATTTTGGATGGAGAATGTTCAATTTTTAGGACACGTGATAGATCAAAATGGAATTTTAGTGGATCCTGCAAAAGTGGAGGCTGTAAATAACTGGGAACAACCGAAGATGCCAACAAAAGTAAGAAGTTTTCTAGGATTAGTTGGGTACTATCGAAGATTTATCCAAGATTTTTCTAAGATAGCGACCCCGTTGACTAATCTAACAAGGAAAATAGTGAAGTTCATGTGGACGGACAAATGCGAAGAAAGTTTCAAAGAATTGAAGAGGAGGTTAAGCGAGGCGCCTGTATTATCATTATCAGATGATACGGGAGGATTTGTGGTGTATAGTGATGCGTCGCACAGAGGACTTGGCTATGTGCTAATGCAGCATGGAAAGGTCATTGCGTATGCATCACGACAGTTGAAAGATTACGAAAAACGATACCCTACCCATGACTTGGAGTTAGCGACGGTAGTTTTTGCGTTGAAGATTTGGAGGCATTATTTGTATAGAGAAAAATGTGAGATATATACGGACCACAAAAGTCTGAAATATATCTTCACACAGAAGGAGTTGAACATGCGACAAAGAAGGTGGTTGAAATTAATCAAGGATTATGACTGCGAAATTCTTTATCATCCGGGAAAAACAAACGTAGTAGCCGACGCTTTGAGTAGAAAAGGAAGGGAAAAGTTGTAAGACCCCAACTTTTATGAATAAAGATGATTTTTCTATAAATATAATTTTTGAATATTATGGAATGAATTTGATATAATGTTATAGTTGGGGGTAATATTTATAAATTTTGCAAAATACGCAAGTTGTTATATAATATTCGATTGGTGGGGAATATTTTAATATAACAGCACAATCATTGGTGGACCTCATGATGGAATTATTATCGGATTGAGAAAGCGACAAAAATATTTTATGAAAATAACGGCGGAAGTTTTCTGATTAAGCTGTTGAAACACACGGTGTTAAAAATACGATGTCTGGCGTAGTTGCATAGTAGCACACGTCACGGTATTGATTATTGATGCTTACATTGAGAAGTCACTCGGTTTTGTTCAATTATTGCTACTGATAATTGTTGCATAGTATGTCACGTTATTTGATTCAATTATTGTCGATATTTTATATATTATTAAATCAATAATTGAGATAACAAAGTTATTAATATTATTATTTGTAATATTAACGATGTCTAGAGGTTACGCCAAGGAGAGGTTTGGTCACCTAATTGCTGGCGAATAGGAGAAATCCTTATTGGAAAGCCCCTCTTTCACAGGAGCGACACAGTCGATTAATATTGTGAATTATAATAATGATGATAAATGTTGTTAAAAATATTGAAGGGATTTTTATGAAGTTTTTGATGTAAATTTTGTTTATTATTTGGACCCTCATTTACCCATTTTTCAGAATAACCGGTAGAAAGTTATTCATATATATATATATAGAGAGAGAGAGGGGGGGGAGACCCTGGTGGTTCACATTGGATTAATAATATATATATATATATATATGTTAGTCACCCGTGGGTGGGGGAAAGGTTTAGTTATTATATATATATATATATATATGTGTGTGTGTGTGTGTGTGTGTAAAGAAAGAAAAGGAAGTTCCACGGATGGCACGGTAGGGAGTATATATATATATATATATATATATATATATATATATTATATTCTAAATTTGAAAAACTGGTGTCTGTGAAGTTTTCAACCCGTGAGTTTTAAAGTTTCGTCCGTGAATTTTCCTTACAGTGTTCTTCAATTCTCCTATAAATAGGATGCTTAGTTAGAATTGAAATCACACGTAAATTCAGAGAATTCTCTTCTATAATCTTGAGCGTATTTCTTTAGAGTTTTAAGAAGCTTTAAGCGTAGTAATTATAAGTTTTCTTCAAGAATATCCTCGCCTACCGATTTGGAATACTCTTCTTTTTACGGTAAGGGTATTATTTCTTTTCGTATTCATGAAAAAAATTATTTTCTTTCAAATACTCATAAAATTATTGCTCCATTCTTTATTATTATGTTGGAATAACACAATACTCATCTAAGAAATACCGCATACTTGGTGAAATTCTTCCGTTATTCCATTCTTTATTATTATGTTGGAATAACACATCATGAGAAGTACCGCATACATGGTAAAATTCTTACATTATTCCATTCTTTATTATTACATTGGAACATCACATGCGTATGCGTTTACGCATAACTTTGAATCCGTTATTTATTATTACATTAGAACATCTTGTCGGTCATGCGAATTTACTTTGACTGGTTTCGATTATTTATTATTCTTTGTTGGAATATCACATGCATGTGCGTTACGCATTACAGATTCCGTTATTTATTATTCTATTGTAATAACACATGCATGCGGTTATCGCATGCTGGTGATTTCTTTTGTTATTCCATTCTTTATTATACTCAATTGGTTAAAGTTTTGACTTCTATACTCCATGAAATTAGTGGAATATCCTTGATATTTGCGCTTCATCCGATATCATTTCATGAAAATATTCTTACGAGCATTATTGAATTTTACTCTCTGAAAAGAAGTGTCGTGTTGACAATTTGGACGTTATTAGTTCTGGATAAATTAATTCTTGAACTTGTTTTATTGAATTCTTATATCATTGTCATCATCCTCATGTTTATATTATATTGAAAGTCGTATGTGGCACTGTAGTGCATAGATGGACTTGGTATGATTATTATGACGAGGATTAATCGGTATAATCATGGTAGTAATATTTACAAATGATGTGGTAAAAGTCTTCATTGGCTTTTGTAGTGCATTGATGGACGAGTTGTTGGCATGATCATAATCATTGATGAATACACGAATATCCTTGGCCCGTAGTGCATGGATAATTTGTTGTCGTGATACTAATGAATATCCTTGACCGTAGTGCAGGGATGATGTGGATTATTTATTAAGCTGAGTCTCAGCGATAAAAGTGATGAAAAACCTTTTTAAATAATAAAAGATAGTAGATTTTATTCTCTACTTGACTCTTTTAATGGATTGCTTGTTCCGCTGCAGTTAAACTTGATGTTTGTTATATTTTATCAGTTTAACACTGTTGAAGGCTAATGATAATTTTTCTGCATTATCTTAGTCATAATATTTTCTTACTGGGCTAGTAAAGCTCACCCTTTTGCTTTCATTGTTCTCTTCAGGAAATGAGAACGTAGCAGGGACTAGTCGGGGAACGGAGTAACGATTCAGATGATAGCATTAGTAGTTCTCACTATTCTATGAAATAGTGTGATAATAATTATAATGAGGACTTATTCTGAGAGTGGTTATTGTTTAGAAGATAATATTTGTATTAAAACTCACAGCTCTTGTTGTATATTTAAGATTGTATTTGTATTCTGTACCATGTATTTGGCGACTCAGAATAGGTGATGTATACCTATTTTGGGGGCTTTACAGTTGGTATCAAAGCTTAGGGATATGATCCCTGGCTGAGATGTGAGATAAGAACTAGGAGGAGAGAGAAGGGGAATTCTTTCGCTAGTATAACCTACCTAATTTATTTGTTATTTAATTGGTCGGTCAGAGTATAGGGATAATATGTGATATGTTAATTAACCCTTGTTTTGTGGCAGTATTTGAAAATGACAACTGAGAATGTTGACAACATCAATGGAGCACAGGAGACCATTGAGTCTCAACAGATCAATAATCAGGATAATGTGCATCAGGAAGGCGACAATCCTCGGGCAAACAACAACACTGACCAGATGATGAATGATGGAATTTTCAGAGGCTTTATGAAATTCATGCAATATCAGGCAAGAGCGGCTCCTGTACAAAATGCAGGTGGAAACACTGGCAACTCTCGGACGGTCACTGCTAAGCAATTCAAGGAACTGGGACCACCGTAGTTTTTTGGAGAGCCAAAACCACTTAAGGTGGAGACGTGGATAAAGCAGATTTACAAGATATTTGATGTCTTGGGATGCTCCGAGGAGCAAAAGGTTCCTTTGCCACCTTCATGTTGCGGTGAGGCTGATTCTTGGTGGGAATCGTAAAAGCGTACTACTCGACTGCCCATTGAAGATGACTTGGGAGAAGTTCCAGAATTATTCAGCGAACAAGTACTTTCCGAAAATATTCGTCACATGAAAGAGGTAGAGTTCATCAAGCTGGAGCAAAACAACATGACCATGTCGCAGAATGAAGCCAAGTTTGTCGAGTTGTCCCGATTTACGTCTCATTTGGTTGATAATGAGGAGAGAACGACGCGAATGTTTCTAAGAGGTTTGAAACTTAGAGATACGTCGATATCTTATCTCTCATAAAGCGTGTTTGTATTGAGATATTGTTAATAGGGCTCGATTATTGGAGCGCGATAATGAGTCAACCCAACCAAAAAAAGAAGCGGTGGCAAAATGATAATACCGGTGATAGCGATCATCGAAGCGGTGACAACAAGCGTGGAGGAATCAACATGCGGAAATGGTAACCACCGGTGGTAATCGTGGCCAAAATAATAAGAATGGACATTTCGAAGAGGAGATTCAACAATGATGGAAAGCGTCGATCAAAGACCGTTGTTAAGGAAGGAGAAGCGACCACCTATCATATGCTTCAAATGTGGGGGGAGGGACACATCGGTCAAATGAAGCGATACCAGTCAAAGCATGTTATAATTTTGGAAGAGAAGGTCACCTAGCCTAATTTTGTCATTCACCGAAGACAAGTTCAGCTAGGATGGAGGCACCAAAGGCCATCCCAGAAAAGTCAAAGTCGGTAGTGCAAGGGAGAGCGTTTGGTGTGACCTCCCAGAAAGCAAGGAACCCGAACGAGGTCATCACAGGTAAGCTTATCATAAACTCTAGCGAAGTTTATACCTTATTTGATACCGGTTCTACCCATTCTTTTATTTCTCCTACTTGCGCTCAACGTTTAAATTTGACTAAATTAGACTTTGACTTATCTGTTCAAACTCCATTGGGAGAAACCTTCATTACATCCACTGTTTATAAGTCTTGTTTGGTTCAAATCGGTACCCTCACATTACCTGTCGATCTTATTTCATTGAAAATACTTGCATTTGATGTGATTCTAGGGATTGATTGGTTAACTACTCATCATGCAAAAATTGATTATTTTTGTAAGGTTGTTAGCTTTCATATTCCTAACCAACCTATTATGTGAATTCAAGCAACCAAACCATTAAAATCAATCACTGTCATCTCAAGCCATAAAGCTATTATTTATTAAAAAGCGGATGTCAAGCTTTCTTAGCTCGTGTCGGATCTAAACAAAAATACGTCAGTTTTGAATGATATTTCTATTGTTAATAAATTTCCTAACGTATTCCCTGAAGAACTTCATGGCCTATCCCCAGAGCGTGAAATTGAATTTTGTATCGACCTTGAACCCGGTACAAACCCCATTTCCAAAGCTCCATATCGAATGGCTCCTATTGAACTTCAGGAGTTAAAGACCCAACTGCAGGAATTGTTAGACATTGGCTTTATTCGTCCTAGTACTTCTCCTTGGGGTGCTCCTGTTTTATTCGTGAAAAAAAAAAGACGGGAGTATGCGCCTTTGTATTGATTATCGGGAGTTGAATCATGTCACCATCAAAAATAGGTACCCATTTCCACGTATTGATGACCTGTTTGACCAGTTACAAGGAGCCAAATTCTTTTTAAAGATTGATCTTCGTTCCAGATATCACCAATTGAAGATTAGAACCGATGACATTCCAAAGACGGCTTTTAGAACTCGGTACGGGCATTATGAATTCCTAGTCATGTCTTTTGGATTGACTAATGCTCCTGCTGCCTTCATGGATATAATGAACCGAGTATTCAAGAAATATTTGGATCACTTTGTGGTCATCTTTATTAATGACATCCTCATATATTCATAAAGCCGTGAAGATCATGAGTAACACTTGAGGCTGATACTCCAAAAGCTTCGTGAAAACAAGCTTTATGCCAAGTTGAAGAAATGCGAGTTCTGGCTTGAGGAAGTAGCATTCCTTGGGCACGTAGTATCAAGTCATATATGGAATATCTGTTGACCCGACAAAGATTGAAGCTATTCAAAGCTGGGAACAACCTAAATCAGTGACCGAAGTACGTAGCTTTCTCGGATTAGCTGGTTATTACCAGAGATTCGTAGAAGGGTTTTCTCGAATCACTACTCCATTAACTCAGCTGACTCGGAAGGATACAAAATTCGGTTGGAATGAGGAATGCGAGAAGAGTTTTTAAGAACTCAAGAGGAGACTCATTTCAAAGACTGATTCGACAATACCATCGGCTCGGAGGATTTGTCATCTCTGATGATGCTTGAGCAAAGGGTTAGGATGTGTTCTCATGCAACATGGGAAATTCATAGCCTATGTCTCTCGACAACTCAAAGAATATGAGAAGAATTATCCTACTCATGATCTAGAGTTGGTAGCAGTCATTTTTGCACTAAAGATTTAGAGGCATTACTTGTATGGGGAGAAAGTGGAGACCTTTACGGATCATAAAAGCCTCAAATATTTCTTCACTCAAAAGGAACTCAACATGCGACAGCGACATTGGCTTGAACTGTTGAAAGATTATGATTATACCATCCAATACCATCCTGTAAAAGCGAACGTGGTAGCTGACGCATTGAGTAGAAGATCAATTATGGGTACGAGTGCGATATTGTCAAAGCAAAGGCCCATTTTGTATGACTTTCAAAGGATGGAGATAGAGATAAAGACTCCAAGGACCCGCGTAATGATGGCGAATATACGAGTAGAACCAACTTTAATCGATAAAGTTAAAGTTGCTTAAGCTGCAGACCTGGAGCTTATGCGTATGAGGAAGAAAGTGCAAGAAGGTGTTATGCCGGAAGCAAGAATCGATGAAGAATGAATACTTCTAGTCAACTCCAGACTTTGTGTTCCTAACGACCCTGATTTAAAGTATAAAATCATGATGGAGGCGCACAACACACCGTTTGCAATCCATCCTGGGAGTACCAAAATGTATCGTGATCTTCGACATACATTTTACTGGAATAATATGAAGAGAGAGATAGCGTTGTTTATCTCAATGTGTCTAACTTGTCAACAAGTTAAGGCAGAGCATCAAGTACCAAAAGGTCCATTGCAACCACTTGAAATTCCAGAATGGAAGTGGGAGCACATTACCATGGATTTTGTTACTGGTCTTCCCAAGGTTTCTCAAGGCATAGATGCAATTTGGGTCATTATTGATAGATTGACCAAAGTCGCTCATTTCTTACCTATCGAGAAACTTATACACTTGAACGTCTTGCTCGTATGTACATAAACGAGGTTGTAAGATTGCATGGTATGCCAGTATCCATAGTTTCTGATCGAGACCCAAGATTCACTTCATAATTTTGGGTTAATTTACAAAAAGCTATGGGCACGGATTTACGATTTAGTTCGGCATATCATCCTCAGACGGACGGACAATCAGAGAGGACTATTCAAACTCTTGAAGATTTATTAAGACTCTGTGTCCTTGACTTCAAGGGAAGTTGGGACAAGTTCTTACCATTGGTGGAATTTTCCTACAACAACAGCTATCAAGCAAGTATTGGCATGGATTCATTCGAAGCGGTGTATGGAATAAAGTGTCGTTCTCTAGTATGTTGGGATGAGGTAGGTGAAGCATTGTTGTTGGGATCAGAGTTGGTACGTATGACTACGGAAAAGATTCAAACGATCCGATAACGTATAAAAACATCACAAGATCGACAAAAGAGTTATGTTGATCTTCATCGAAAGGACGTGGAATTCGATATTGGAGATCATGTATTGTTACGTGTTGCTCCATGGAAAGGAATTACGAGATTTGGAAAGCTCAATCCTCGATTCATTGGCCCATTTTTAATCCTCGATCGAGTAGGAACCGTAGTGTATAGACTCGCTTTACCGCCAAGTATGTCTCGTGTTCATAATGTTTTTCATATATCCATGTTACGTAAATATGTAGAAGACCCAAACCACATTATTGAGTAAGAACCGGACGAAATAGATGAAGATTTAAAGTATGAAGAGGTTCCAGTTCAAATTTTTGATAAGAAGGAACATATTCTACGCTCCAAGGTTATACATCAAGTTAAAGTTTTGTGGAGAAACCACGATGTTGAGGAAATGACCTGGGAGTTAGAATCTGAAATGAAATAAAGGTATCCTTACCTCTTCGACATACCAGTGCATTACCCTAATTTTGAGGGCGGAACTTTCTTAAGTAGGGAGGTTGTAAGACCCCAACTTTTATGAATAAAGATGATTTTTCTATAAATATCATTTTTGAATATTATGGAATGAATTTGATATAATGTTATAGTTGGGGATAATATTTATAAATTTTGCAAAAGTCATGCAAGTTGTTATATAATATTTGATTGGTGGGGAATATTCGTTTTGACGGGGAATATTAAATACAATGGCACAATCATTGGTGGACCCCATGAATGGAATTATTGTCGGATTGAGAAAAGCGACAAAAATATTTTTATGAAAATAAAGCGAAAGTTTTACAGATTAGCTGTTGAAACACACGGTGTTAAAAGTACACTGAATAATCTGGCGTGGTTGCATAAGTAGACACTACGGTATTGATTATTGATGCTTACATGAGAAGTCACTCGTTTTGTTCAATTATTGCTACTGAGTAATTGTTGCATAGTATCTCACGTTATTTGATTCAATTATTGTCGATATTTTATATATTATTAAATCAATAATTGAGATAACAAAGTTATTAATATTATTATTTGCAATATTAACGATGTCAGAGGTTACGCCGAGGAGAGGTTTGGTCACCTAATAATTGCGCATGATAGGGAGAAATCTTTATTGGAAAGCCCCTCTTTCCTAGGAGCGACACAGTCGATTAATATTGTGAATTATAATAATGATGATAAATGTTGTTAAAAATATTGAAAGGATTTTTATGAAGTTTTGATGTAAATTTTGGTTTATTATTTGGACCCTCATTTACCCATTTTTAGAATAATTAGGTAGAAAGTTATTCATATATATATATATATATATATATGGGGGAGACCACAGTGGTTCACATGGGATTTGTAATTATATATATATGTTAGTCACCCGTGGGTGGGGGGGAAAGGTTTAGTTACTATATATATATATATATATATATATATATATATATATATATATATATGTGTGTGTGTGTGTGTGTGTGTGTGTGTGTGTAAGAAAGAAAAGGAAGTGCCATGGATTTACGGTAGGGAGTATATATATATATATATATATTATATTCTAAATTTGAAAAAGCTGTGTCTGTGAAGTTTTAAATTAGTGAGTTTTAAAGTTTAATTCAAGTGAATTTTCCTTAAACAGTGCCCCTTCAATTCTCCTATAAATAGGATACTTAGTTAGAATTGAAATCACACCAGAAATTCAGAGAATTCTCTTCTATAATCTTAAGCGTATTTCTTTAGAGATTTTAAAGAAGCTTTTAAGCGAAGTCTTATAAGTTTTCTTCAAGAATATCCTCGCCCTACCAGTCGGAATACTCTTCTTTTACGGTAAGGGGTATTATTTCTTTCGTATTCATGAAGAGAATTATTTTCTTTCAAATACTCATAAGAGCTTTTGTTCCATTCTTTATTATTATGTTGGAATAACCTGTCTATGCGAAGTACCACATACTTAGTGAAATTCTTCTGTTATTCCATTCTTTATTATTATGTTGGAATAACCTGTCTATGTGAAGTACCGCATACATGGTGAAATTCTTACATTATTCCATTCTTTATTATTACATTGGAACATCACATGCATGCGTTTACGCATAACCCGGTTCCGTTATTTATTATTCGTTGGAACATCTTGTCGGTTTGAATTAATTCCGCTTTTACGGTTTCGTTATTTATTATCTTTGTTGGAATATCACATGCGTGCGTTTACGTATGACTGGTTCCGTTATTTATTATTCGTTAGAATAACACGCTGCATGCGGTCTATCGCATGCACGGTGATTTCTTTTGTTATTCCATTCTTTATTATACTCGGTTGGTTAAAGTTTTGACTTTATACTCCATGAAATTAGTGGAATATCCTTGATATTTGCGCTTCATCCAATATCTTTTCATGGAAATATTCTTCTGAGCATTCTTGAATTTTACTCTACAAAGAAGTATCATGTTGACAATTTGGACGTTATTAGTTCCTGGATAAATTAATTCTTGAACTTGTTTTATTGAATTCTTATATCATTGTCATCATCCTCATGTTTATATTATATTGAAAGTCATTTGTGGCCTGTAGTGCATAGATGGACTTGGTATGATTATGACCAGGGATTAATCGGTATAATCATGACCGTAATGTTACAAATGATGTGGTAAAAGTCTTCATTGGCCTGTAGTGCATTGATGAACAGTTGTTGGCATGATCATAATCATTGATGAATACACGAATATCCTTGGCCCGTAGTGCATGGATAATTTGTTGTCGTGATACTAATGAATATCCTTGGTCGTAGTGCAGGGATGATGTGGATTATTTATTAAGCTGAGTCTCAGCGATAAAAGTGATGAAAAACCTTTTTAAATCATAAAAGATAGTAGATTTTATTATCTACTTGACTCTTTTAATGGATTGCTTGTTCCGCTGCAGTTAAACTTGATGTTTGTTATATTTTATCAGTTTAACACTGTTGAAGGCTAACGATAATTTTTCTGCATTATCTTAGTCATAATATTTTCTTACTGGGTTAGTTGAGCTCACCCTTTTGCTTTCATTGTTCTCTTCATGAAATGAGAACGTAGCAGGGACTAGTCGGGAAACGGAGTGACGGTCCAGATGATAGCATTAGTAGTCCTCACTATTCTATGAAATAGTGTGATAATAATTGTAATGAGGACTTATTCTGAGAGTGGGTATTATTTAGAAGACAATATTTGTATTAAAACTCATAGCTCTTGTTATATATTTAAGATTGTATTTGTATTCTGTACCATGTATTTGGCGACTCAGAATAGGTGATGTATACCTATTTTGGGGTCGTCACAAAAGTTATTCAAATTGACAACTCAAGAGGAGTTAATAGAAGAAATGGAAAGGTTGGAAATAGATGTGGAAGAACCGAAAGAAGCGGAAGGGAAATTATTCGTAATGGAAGCTCACCCGATGTTATTAGATAGAATAAAGGAATCACAAGAGAAAGATGAAGAATGCGAGAAGATAAAGAAGAGAATAGTAGAAAATGAGGAAGAAAAGTTTAAAGTGGATAAGGAAGGTATATTGAGAATTGAGGATCGAGTATAGGTGCCAGCTGTAACCAATTTGAGAGAGGAAATCATGCACAAAGCACACAATATGATGTATTCTGTTCATTTAGGAGGTATGAAGATGTACGGAGATCTTCGACAACACTTTTGGTGGCTTAATCTGAAACAAGAGGTTGAAGAGTGCATCAGTAGATATCTTACTTGTCAAAGAGTCAAAGAAGAACACCAAAGGCCAAGTGGACTACTTCAACAGTTGGAAATACCAGAATGGAAATGGGAGCACATTATGATGGACTGTGTGGTTGGACTTCCGATCACCCAGAAGGGTTATGATGAAAGTAGTATGCACACAAGCCAATCATGTTTGATGATAAAGCATATACTTTGTAACAATTTTATTCATTTATTAATAAAAAGTATTAATTTATTAAAGGCTTTTAATTATCTGCATGATGTTGCTTTATAATATGTGATAAACCAATAGTTTTAAGCAATGATTTTAGAATAATGATGATGATCATTCTAATGAGATCTAAATTCTTAGAAAACTTAAAACTAAAATAGTTCCCAATCGTTGGATTACTAAATTGAGGATTAGTGAATCCAGATAGATTGGTACATACGTTGCTTGCTCATTGGATGAGGATGATTGATCTCATGATCATTTGTGTGGAGACACCAAAGCAAGTATGCAGGTGCTTATTGGAGAATAAGTTCACTGAACATGGCTCGCTAAGGAATACTTAATGGAGTTTTACTTGCCTGTCAATAGGAATTCCTGTAGTGATAATAGTACAAGTGATCCTTGGACTTAAGATCATCATAATATCTTATGTATAATGAGTTATATTTTAACTTATTCCTTAAGACCCTTAGGATATATCAAAGGGTATGCTTGGGTATAATAACTTGTACATGGAGATAATGTATGATCAATAAAGAATCTACCGCTTCTAGTAAAAAAAGAGAAATGTCTTATGTGATTCGATAAATGACAACCTAGTAGTCTTTGGCCAAGGCAGAATGAAATTAGAGAGGAGTTTCTAATTGCATTATTTGGAGTTGTGCATTTAAGAATCGAAATACATATAATTAAATAAAATAAGATTTGATAGTAATTCCATGTCTTATATTTAATTGAGACATTGTATGGTGGAAGGATTGAATTATACTGTAACTATTTACTCAAAGGTTTTTATGATTAATGTTGAAATCTATATTGTCTGGAAAGTCGTTAATCGCTAGGGAGGCTTATCCCTATTGTAGAATAAATATTATTTAAATAAATTAATAGTTTAATTTATTTATTTAAATAAGATTAGAATTGTTCTAATTGATTAATCACAACCGGTTTAATATGGAGAACCTAAAGGGTCACACCGCAAAGGGAAGAATATTTATTTAAGAAGCAAATGGTATAATCGTAATAATAAGTTAAGCGTATTTAATTTAATCTATGGTGATAGAATAAATTAAATAACTTAATATTTATTATTTAATATTTTGGAAATATTAAATATAAATTTAAGAGGAGTCTTATTATTATTACTATTATTATTATTTAATTCCTAAAGGAGTTTGAGAATTAATAAATAAAAGTACTCTCATATATTCCTAATAAGATTAGGAGGCAAATTAATTAAAAGAGTTTAATTAATTATTCCTAATAAGATTGGGAGCCTAATTAATTAAAGAAAATTAATTAATTAAAATAAAATCTAATTCTATAATTGTTAAGGAGGGTTGCCTACATCTATAAATAAGAGGACTCTTATTATGGGTGAGGGTTGATGCTTTCACAACACACGTAAATACGTAATTCCAAGAGTTGGGATAGTACACTTTTTTCTATGAGAGATAGAAAAATTAGGGTTTTGCCAAACACCCATCTTCTTGAATCTTTTTTCTTTCTTGGTGGATCACCTCTAGAGGCCAAACACTTGGGTGGCTAATGTTGATCAAAGGAAGGAATCAAACTCGTTGAATTCGAGTTGAACGCGAAAAGAATTGAAGGTGAACTTATACCTGAGGAAGGTCGAATGTTCAAGGGTATAATTCTTGTTCTTCTTCTTTTCGTTTAATTAATAATTGTGCATAAATGATGATCCGGGTATAAGGTTTGTAAAATTTTAAAACTCTAATTTTACCACGTTTCCGCTATTTTGTGCAATTTGATTGTGTCTATGAATCTTACAAACCTAACAGTGGTATCAGAGCCAAACCTTTATGCGAATTATTAATTGTTCAGATTCGATATGTATGTTGATATGTGTTTAGAACAAATTTTTTGGGCATAATTATTGGTATAAATCATGTTTTTTGGAGAAAAACTACACAATTTGCGAACTGAAAAAATAGATTCTTGAGATTGGCACCGCAGCGCCTGATGCTAGTTCATCAGTGGCGCCGTAGAGCCCCTCTGCAGAAACATATATATTTTTTATTTTGATTTTTATTAAGATAAAATATTTATTTTAATTAAAATTGAATTAAATTCTTTTCCAATAATTCTAGATTAAAAATAAAGGAGTTTATTTTGATTTAGAATTTGATTAAAATAAAGTTATTTATTTTAATTGAAATTAGAATCCATGTTTGTTTGAATAAAAGAGTTTATTCAAAAGTTTTATAATAACTTAAAAGTGGATTTCACGTTTGTTTGAATAAAAGAGTTTATTCAAAAGTTTTATTTTAATTGAAATTAGATTCTACGTTTGTTTGAATAAACGAGTTTATTCAAAAAGGTTTTATATTAACTTAGAGTTGAATTTCACATTTGTTTGAATAAAAGAGTTTATTCACATATAGAATTGAATTCCATGTTTCCTAGAATAAAGGAGTTTATTCACATATGGAATAGGATTCCATGTTTCCTAAAATTAACGGTGTTTAATTTTAATAAGGAATATGATTCAACATATTTTATTTTTCCAATAATTTTAAGTTCAAATAAAGGAGTTTATTTTGTACCTGAAATTGGATTCCTTGTTAATTACAATAAAGGAGTTTATTTTAATTGGAAATTTGATTAAAAAATAAAGGAGTTTATTTTATTCAAAATTGGATAAATTAAAATTAAGAAATTTATTATGATTTTGATTAAAAATAAAAGAGTTTATTTTGTTATAAAATTAGATTTTATGCTAATTAAAATTGCCCATTAAATCGATATCAATGTATATATTGAATATTTATTATTTATTATTCATGATATGAATGTTATTTATTGATGCATATGTTGATATTTATGATAATAAATGGAATTGATTGTGATATCCCGAGTGTTTATAAGTTGAATAAAAGATAATTGATGGGTTAAAGAATGTATAATACTCAGAATATAGTTAAGTCTAAGTAAATGTTATGAAATAAAAACTTTCAAGAATTGTTGAGAGGAACAGAAAATATAGAACATATGTTAAGGTAATGCGTTGAAGTTGTTCTGCAATAGAATTCTAAAAGAGACGAGATGTAAACTGGGTAAGGGAGATTTCGGTGATTCCGAGGACAGAATCCTAATAAGGAGGGAAAAATATAACGAATGTGATTTTTATAATTAATTAAAATATTTATTTGAGTTAGATAAATATTTTAGTTGATTTATTTATTGAATAATAAATATTTGATGTTGGTTGTTATGGCTTAATTTAATTAATAGTTATAATTTGATAGATAATTTTATAATTGATGTGCATTTTATTATTAAAGTTTAATTAATTTTACTAATAAAATAACTTTAAATTAGTTAAGTGTGATTTTATTAATTAAGTGTATGTTAAATAATTCTTGATTGATGTGTATTTTATTACTTTAATGTTATGGAAATATTCTAATTTAATTAAATAATTAAATTAGAAGGTTTATAATGGGTTAAATAAAATTGCAATTATTTTGGTTAAATAGGAATTATAATTAGTAAGGTTTAATTGAGTTTATTACTAAAATAAGTAATTATTTAAGTGTGACATTAGAAATATGTTATATGTCATAGTAAAGTAATAATAGTATATAATGAATAGCCTAACCATTGGGTTGCTTAACTAAAAAGTGGCGTTATGCTACTAAGATGGCTTAATATGATATTGGTCATGCATGTAGGAGTTTTGTAACATAAGCCTTATATATGTTATTAGTGCGGGTTACTATTATATTAATTAATTACATAACTATTATCCAAATGAGGAGTTACACAAGAAGAAATCCTAGTTTTTTTTTCTTTTAGAGCAAGAGTCTTGGTGGAAGAGAGAAATAGAGGAATTAAGAAAAGCTAGAAGAAGAAGAAGAAGCCATGGAGGAAGAAGAAGAAGAAGAAGAAAAAGCTAGAAGAATGTAACTTCTAAACCCTTGTTTAATCTTTGATTTTTGGGTAGATTTATGTTTTTATAAGATCTAGGGTAGTAGATCATGCTTAATCTTGTTTGTATTTGTTTAATCTTGGATTATCAAGAATCAAACAAGAGGATTCAAGAAAGAAAATGAAATGGAAAGAAAAGAAAAGAAAATTTGAAGAACAAAATTCGTAAGTTTTGAGTAATTGTGGACAGATCTTGTGAAATTCATACCTCTTTGGGTATAATGAGTTAGAAAGTGAGCCTTATATCAAATCAAAGCTATGGAAGTAAGCTATATTCGGAAAGTGGAATCACATAAAAACTCCTTGTAGATTTCTTGCAGTGTCTATTTTAGTAAGGCTAGTCCGAAGGGAAAACAATCTACCCAGAAAATCAAAACTGTTACGGTTTCTGACTTTGAAAAATTCATATAAATTCGTGTGTTTTGAATCTGATGAAACTTTAAACTGAAAAGTTGTAGATATGGAAGTTTACTAGCCATACTTGTGAGATTGAGCCATTTTATGGACCGGATCATGTCTGAAATAAATTATTTAGTAAGGTTGTCCAGAAAATGAAATTTTTTGGACTAGTTGATGAAATTGCAGAATCTGTTTTAGATGGATAAGGGTTTTACTTTAAGGCCTAGATGAGGTTGTAGTACACTGAGTAAGGGTTAATTCTATATAAGAAAGAACAAAAACGGACATGTAACGAAGGAGTTACGTTAAAATCGAAAACAACATTTTGTTAAAGAAATTGTGAAGATGAGTTTTATAATTCTGTTTGAATTAAGATTTTAGGTGATGGTATATTTTGATGATTAACAATATGTTTTGACATATGTAATGAGTATAGATATGTGTTATCACATTTTATGCATAATTAACCATTTAAATCAAGAGTTGAGATAAAATGCTAAGAGTAGTAATGCTTCTAAACTTTGGTATACAAAGTGTCTAACTAATGGCTAATATTGGGTGTTATGTGCATCTAAGTATGAAAAGATGATAATACAAGAATAATAATGAAAAGAAATCGAAAAGGGCATTTTTTGATTTTTGAAGGAAAATTAAACATGTAAACAATGTGTTGAATATGCATTTTTGAAACCAAAGTGGTATAATAAAATGGCGTGATATACGCACATTAAACTACAAGTGCGATAGTCTAGCATGTGTGGTGATGAAAATAAAACTGAGTTGCATATAAAACACAGTTAGATGTCTATAAAGACATTATAAAGGATAATAAGATAAAGTAAGGTCTTAGAATAAATTTGACCATGAGATTGAGTATTGATTTTGTTTATTATCAATCTCAGATACAGTGTAGGTTGTGAAAGGACGCGAAGTATTAGCGTGTTGGCAAAATATTAGGATTTTTTATCAGATCAAGGAAGGAATACTTGTGCAATGAGTTTCTAGATCATCTCAAATGGTTTTCTCACAATGGACACCTCCTGATATGCAATAATTGATTGATGTATCTGAAAGGAAAAATCATACTTTGTTGGACATGGTGCGGTCCATGAGGATTTTACCGACATTCCAGTATCTTTCTGGGGTCATGCCCTAGAAATGACTGCATATCTACGAAAAGGTAACCTCAAAATCCAACCCCAAGACTCCATAAAAGTTATGGACAGGGAGGATTCCTAATCTTAATCATGTTAAGATAAGAGGTTGTCCAACTTATGAAAAGGTTTCAAAGGATAAGCATGGGACAAGATTTGACAAGTACAGATTTGTGGGACATCCTAAAGTAAGTTTAGGGTATATGTTTTATAATCCTACTTAGTAAAAGGTGTTTGTTGCGAAACATGCTACCTTATAAGATAAAGGTGTTTATCATTGAAGGGGCTAGTGGGAGGATAATAGAATCTTGAATAGTTCAAGAACCACAAAGCACTATAAATCAAATAAGAGGAACTTGTAAATAGACCTATTGTACCACAATCGAATCGTAAATCTGGAATAGTACCGAAGATACCTGGGAGTTATGGATTCATCATGGATGATGATGATGAGGTATGCATCATAAAGATGATAATCCAGTTACATACGATGAGGAAAGAGTTGTAGACACTTAGAGAAAAGGATTGAAACAAGCTTCTCAAAAAAGGAACATTCGATTTGATGAGATAATCAAAAGAGTTTGATTGTAGCAAAAATAAGAATGCACCTAATGTGTAAAAAAGGGTCAGTGGGAGAGCCGTGACATTCTTAATATTATATGTTGATAAACTATGGATAAGGAATGACATATTAATGTTACAATCAGTAAAGATAAAGTTATCTAAACATTCCTCCATGAATGATTTGGGAAGAGTATCATAATTGGGAAAACAAATCTATATAAATAGATTTAAAAGGATACTCGGCTGAACCCAAGGAGCGTATATTCATTTGTTGCTAAAGTCGTTTAGCATAGCAAACTCCAAGAGATGTCTTATGTTGATAAGTTATGGAGTGTATCTCTCTTAATAGTCCCCATAGACTTCTGAAAAGAGAGATCACATGAGTAACAATCATGTATGTAATGAAATGTACGAGGCCTGATGTTGATCAGTCATATTCTGGAGTAGATCACTATAAGACAGTGAAAAACATCTTAAAGCACTTAACCAGCACTAAGGATGTGATCATATTCATGGTGGGTCTGAATTAAAAATAGAGGGCTTAACTAACTCAAGTTTTTCAGACAAACCAAGACGACAAAAAATCCACTTTAAGGTAAAGCGTTACCTTGAAAGGTGGTTCGGTGAATTAGAAAAGTTTCAAATAGTAAAGAGTTGTTGGTTTAGTGATAAAGACAAAGTATATAGCTATAAATGAAGCTGCAAGTTGATTGTTTGGATGAAAAGTTCATTACAGAACTAGGAATAGTTCCTAAGTCTCATCTTAGATCTAAACATGTGTTGTGGCACTTTCATTGGATTATAGGAATCACTGAAAGATGGGAAATCACTATAGAGATAGTGGACTCTCAAGAAAAATATTACATATCCATTTACTGAAGTTTATCCAACAGCAGGATAATTGTCACTTAGAGAAGAAGGGTATGAGATACCATGATGATTGGCTTTAGTGCAAGTGGGAGATTGAAAGCAGTATACACACAAGCCAATCATGTTTGATGATAAAGCATATACTTTGTAACAATTTTATTCATTTATTAATAAAAAGTATTAATTTATTAAAGGCTTTTAATTATCTGCATGATGCTGCTTTATAATATGTGATAAACCAATAGTTTTAAGCAATGATTTTAGAATAATGATGATGATCATTCTAATGAGATCTAAATTCTTAGAAAGCTTTAAACTAAAATAGTTCCTAATCGTTGGATTACTAAATTGGTGATTAGTGAATTCGGATAGATTGGTACATACGTTGCTTGCTCATTAGATGAGGATGATTGATCTCATGATCATTTGTGTGGAGACACTAAAGCAAGTATATAAGTGCTTATTGGAGAATAAGTTCACTGAATGTGGCTCGCTAAGGAATACCTAATGGAGTTTTACTTGCCTGTCAATAGGAATTCATGTAGTGATAGTAGTACAAGTGATCATTGGACTTGAGATCATCATAGTATCTTATGTATGATGAGTTATACTTTGACTTATTCCTTAAGACCCTTAAGGTATATCAAATGGTATGCTTGGGTATAATAACTTGTACATAGAGATAATGTATGATCAATAAAGAATCTACCGCTTCTAGTAAAAGAAGAGAAATGTTCTATGTGATTCGATAAATGACAACCTAGTAGTCCTTGGCCAAGGCAGAATGAAATTAGAAAGGAGTTTCTAATTTGCATTATTTGGAGTTGTGCATTTAAGAATTAAAATACATATAATTAAATAAAATAAGACTTGACAATAATTCCATGTCTTATATTTAATTGGGACATTGTATGATGGAAGGATTGAATTGTATGGTAACTATTTACTCAAAGGTTCTTTTATGATTATTGTTGAAATCTATATTATCTAGAAAGTCGTTAATCGTTAGGGAGGCTTATCCCTATTGTAGAATAAATATTATTTAAATAAATTAATAGTTTAATTTATTTATTTAAATAAGATTAGAATTGTTTTAATTGATTTATTCACAACCGATTTAATATGGAGAACCTAAAGGGTCAAACCGCAAAAGGAAGAATTTTTATTTAACAAGAAAATCGGATAATCGTAATAATAAGTTAAACGTATTTAATTTAATCTATGGTGATAGAATAAATTAAATAGCTTAATATTTTTTATTTAATATTTTGGAAATATTAAATATAAATTAATAAGAGGAGTCTTATTATTATTATTACTATTACTATTATTTAATTCCTAAAGGAGTTTGGGAATTAATTAATAAAAGTATTCTCATATATTCCTAATAAGATTAGGAGGCAAATTAATTAAAAGAGTTTAATTAATTATTCCTAATAAGATTGGGAGCCTAATTAATTAAAGAAGTTTAATTAATTAAAATAAAACCTAATTTCTTAATTGTTAAGGAGGGTGTCGACATTGGGATTTTTATTTGTCCCTTTTTGTTCTTGTCTTTTGGTGTTCTCATGTTAGGCGAGATTTGTTTGAAAAAATAAGTTTGAAAAGGTTAAAATATGTATATTTTTGTGATTTGACTATAAAAGTATTGATTGATATTTTTAAATGGTTTCACCAACTCAACCGAGAAATGGTTTGCACATAGACCTAGTGATGTGACACTATTTAACTGGTCTGTAAAACTGAGATTCATTAGGGTCCGGGGGCTTGATTATGCAGAGGGAAGGTGTTAGGCACCCCCCAACATCTGTGATAACACGGTTACCGTCACTTTTTAATTTAAACTTTTATCTGAATGTGAGTGTGTGTAGGTCTATGTGTATGTTGTCTAGAAGTAGTTCTATGCCTCGTTTGCACCTATATACAAAGGGTTTAATTTTTGTATAAAAGTTCAATTTTAACGAGATATGGCAGTGATGTTTTGTAAAATAGATTTTTCAAACCCTTATGCTCAATAGTAATTGAGGCCTTTGATACTTCTATTTTATTATGTGTTCGGCTTGATTGCTTTTATTATTTTCGAGATGCGAAGCATCTTCGAGAAAATAAAATACATAGCATTGCCAAACTCCTTGTGGGCATGAGAGCCATCTAAGGAAATTCAGACACCGTGAATAATGTACAAGCTGGCTTCAACTGACAATGTCCATCACGGGAACCGAATCTAGATTCAGTAAACTAAGACTGTGATCACATGATTCCAAGGCTCACATGATAAAGCAATATGTATAAAAGCTAGAAAATGGATTAGATTTGAATAAATCTAAGCATTCCAGCTTTAACGATTCCAGTTTAGTCACCATGAACCGGTTAAAGTGAGAAATAGCCAGATTTAGGCAAATCTAACCCGCAAGCTGATAAACAGTTGTGTATATATATATATAAAAGTTGTAAATATATATATATATATATATATGAACAATCAACTGTCATGAAGTGAACTCCAGACACGAGTATATATATATAAGTATATCTAGGCTCAGTCGAATCGAGTTCGATAATAGTACATATATATAAGTATATATATATATATATATTATAAGTATTTATATATATATAAATAATAAAAGCCACGGATTGACGATCCGGGCATACACACACAACACGACTCTCAATGTGTATAAGTAAGTGTGGATGTAAGTGAGAAAAGGCTTAAGAAATGTGAGATGTCTTACAGTGGGCTGTCAAAGAAGACTTTAGATAGCTTCTGTCGAATGAATACTCGGTTTCTACCAGTTATATTTTTAAATATGTAGCAACACACGAGCTCACAAGTGTTAGGAAAAAGAAAGCACTCAGTTTAAAGTGTATAGAAGCGTGTACGGGGTAAATTGGACAAGGCTTCCTCACCTTTTCTCTTCTTAAATGGGCCACCCCAAGCCCTCTATTTATAGAGGGGGGAGCCGCAGGTCCACTTACGGCTACCCAGAGTGCCCCGAGCTCTGTGGGCCCCACCATCTCGAAGTACGTGCACGCATGCAACGCGTTGTCCGCTTGAACCTTCATAACTTTCAATTCGGGCATCCGATTGAGGCGTATAATACCTTTCCAGAATGCTGTTGTCGAGAGCTACACAATGACATGGGATAAGAGGTTGTAAGAAGTCGGGAAGATGGGTCCATGACCAGATCTTCAGGTCTTCAAATTCTATCTGGTGTGCTACCTTGTGTAGTAGTAACTTGGGATTTTGAGCTATGGTTCTTGTGGGATACTTCTGTGTAGAATGTGGGATGAAATGATGTTGAGACGGCGTGAATGTAGCATTGAGGTGGTAAAATGATGTTTTTGCCCCTCGCCAGGGTTATCTGTGGATCTGGGCTAATTTAGCAGTCGTTGCTCAGGGTTATCTCTGAGATTGTACTGTTGTGAGTACTTAATGTCCTTAGGGTTGTCTCTGAGGTGTGTCTGACCTCCCAGGGTTATCTCCGGGGTTGGAATTGAGTGCCTCGGGGTTATCTCTGAGGTTGAAACTGACTTCTCTAGTGTTATCTCTGGAACTAGAACTGTATTCCTCGGAGTTGTCTCTGAGGTTGGAACTGAATCTCCTGAGGTTGTCTCTGGGACTGTAATTGAGTATCTCGGGGTTGTCTCCGAGATGAAAAACTGAGTATTCCGGGGTTGTCTCCATGATTGAGCTGATTTGACCTCCAGGGTTATCTCTGGAAGACGATTTTGCCCTCCTGCAAGGTTAGTAACAGGAATGAAAAATTGTGAGTATCTATAAATGCCCTTCTTTATCATATTCATGCAATGTAATGGCATGGATAGGATAAAGAATACTAGACATTTGAAATCTGACAGGATAATCATGATGCAATGTAATGCAACATGATGCAAATGTATAATGAATGTGGTTTGTTGGACTGTTCTCCAACAAGATGTGATAACTGTCTGCTCCCACTCTTTTTGTTGGGGACTGGAGCTATCACTGATGATCATGATGAACTGCTTGGATGTCTACTCCAAAGCTCATAGGAACCTCTAGGATGTTGATATTTGGGTTATCACCAAAGTCCTTAATCCTGAGTACAGACTTCCCACTGAGGATGTGATTTTCATGTACGAGAGACTCTTGGGGAATTGTGCTTTGTCTAATAAATATTTGTATAATAGATTCCATCATCGGTCCTCCTTGATGAGGATGGTTTCCCCTGGTTTGTATCGCCAGGTCTTTCTAATACTCTGCTAGATTTACTACCAACAATTTGTGTTGTCAGGGATGCCTGACCTTTGTTGAAATGTCCTTCAACGGCTCCAATCATCGGACCATCTCTGATGCTTCGTTGGGTTTAATTGCCAACGGTGGATGATGTCAAGGTTGTTTGACCTTCGCTAAAATATACTTTAACGGCTGAATGTAATCGGACCACCTCTGATGCTTTGTTGGATTTACTTGCCCAACGGTTGAATAATGTCAAGGTTACTTGACCTTCGTTGAAATGTGCTTCAACGACTGAGATCATCGGACCACTTTCGATGCTTCGTTGGATTTAATTATCAACGGCTGATAATATCAAGGTTGCTTGACCTTCGTTGAAATGTGCTTCAACGGTGAGATGACCGGACCACTTCCAATGCTTTACTGGATTTACTTGACAACGACTGGATAATGTCAAGGTTCCTTGACCTTTATTGAAATGTGCTTTAACGGATGAGATCATCGGATCACCTCCGATGCTTCGCTGGATTTACTTTCCAATGGCTGAATAATGTCAAGGTTGCTTGACCTTCGTTGAAATGTACTTCAACGGTGAGATCATCGGATCACCTCCGATGCTTCGCTGGATTTACTTGCCAATGACTGGATAATGTCAAGGTTGCTTGACCTTCGTTGAAATGTGCTTCAACGGTTGATACTTGTACGAAGTCTCCGCTGGAGAGAGGTTTTTGATGAAAGATGTGGTAATGATTGGAGTTACGATCCCAAACTGACGGCATCGGACCCTTGTGAGGTATTGCCGAGTGTAGCAATAGCTGGACTATATGTAATAAAAATGTAATAATTAAAGTAAAATATTACATGGGTGTGGTGGTGTATATATATATATATATATATATATATTATATTATATTGCAATGTATTATATATTGTAACATTCAAGATGTTCAATCAATACAAGAAAAAGAAAAGTTCATAAATGTAAATTTAAATTTTAAATAGATAAATTTGAATTTTATCGCAAATTAGGAAAAATAATGCACGATAATTAATACTCCTTCTGTCCTAGGATAAAAGTCCTGGTGGACTTTTCATGCATATTAAGAAGAGGAATGAAATGACAAAATTGCCCATAATAATATTTCATTAATTATTTTCAATGTAAGTGAGAGAGTGACTTTCTAACTTTTCAATTCAAAATATACTTATTAAATATGGAGAGAGAATTAGAACAAGAAAAATATGAGATATTTAATGTTAAGGGTATAATAGAAAAAATTATGTAAAAGTTTGGTTATTAAAAGAAAATGGACATTTAACATAGAACTATCCAAAATAGTAATAAGAATTTTTATCCTGGGACGGAGGGAGTAAATGATAACGCGGGTAAGGGTGTTATATACAATGTTACGGAATGAATGTAAATATTAGCAAATAAAGTTCCAAATAAAATAAAAATGATTTAAAAAATTAATTAAATTTAAAACATGACTAAGCATGCTAATAGACCCAGGGACGAAATCAAGATTTGATCTTGGGAGGCAACATTTTTTGAAGAGCATAATATATATTCAGAAAAAGGGTACTCGGGAAGAATATATTGATATGGACCGTAATTAATTTTAGAGAACATTGTTCTTGTTCAGGGTAGGCATAGATGTTTGAACATTAGGTTCAAGAGTAAGCAGAGATGTGTCAACATGATTTAATTATTTTCTCTTAAAAAATGAATCAATAGTATGTGATTTTCCCATATTCTAAAATAAAAAATTTAATTAACTACACTAAAAGAATGAGTTGATCAATATTATTAGATCATTCATTGAACTTTTTAATAATAAAATTTTCATAAATTTGCAATCAAATAAGTAAAGGTTTTATTTGATTACCGAAAAACAAATTGAATATACAATTGGAATTAAATTATACAATAATATGATCACTCATTAAACTTTTAAAAATTAAAATATCAAGTTTAATAAAATAAACAAAGAATATAAAAAAATTAAATAAGGGTTTTAGTTGTTTAGCTGGATACAAATATATCATTTAATTGGAATAACATATATACAATATTATGCTCTAATTATACAAATCTGCAATTATAATGAATTTAATAATAAAATTAATTTACAATTAGAATCACTTCATGAATAACTTATGAACAGGTGAGATTTACAAAATTTTCAAAACCTTGGGCTCCGTAACCCCCTCCAATCTTAACATAGCTCCGTTCTTGCTAGCACCTGAAGTTATGACTAAGCAGATTATGATTGCAGGTGGTAATAAGTCTCATACGTATATGGAAATTGAAGTAAGTCAAATAAATAAATAAAAATATAATAAAGATAAGGAATAAGTTAGCATCAATTCATGTGGCAAGGATTAGAATGTTGGCTGGATTATATCGGCTAAGTAAAAAATATATATATATATATATATATATATATATATATATATTATATAAACAATGATTCATAACATGTACTATTTACTATAAATAAAAAATTAATAAATATTATTTTTACCTTCCATTACAATTAACAACGGCTAGGATTAAAATAAAAGACTCGGCATCCGCTAAAATTTTTAGCGAACTGGATTCAAATTTTTTTTTATATATATAGGAGTTAATCCATGGCAACCGATGCCCATTTGAACAACGAAGATGTTAAATGTTGATCAGTATAATAAATGATCCGGATTTAATAGAGGAAAGACCCTGTCACGCTATAGTGGTAGTCACTATCTCTCAATAAATAATTTTAACTTACATAATTGCCCCCTTTAAATCAATTTTCTGCTACTACTACCACCACCAGCACCACTGCTGCTACTACTACTACTATTATTATTATTATTATTATTATTATTATTATTAATATTACTATTATTATTATTATTACTATTATATTATTATTATTATTATTATTATTATAGTAATAACTTTTTGTCTGCAGCTATGACTTTTGTCAACAACTTTGTTTGCAATGACTTTTTTAAAACTTTTAAGCGTGAAAATTGTCTGCCGCACTAGCCATTGGCGGCAAGGAGTAATGAAAATTGATTTGAATTGATTTGAAGGGGCTAATTATGTAATTTAAAACTATTTAGTGAGAGATAGTGATTGTCGCTCCAACCTGTAGTGACAGGGTCTTTCCTCTAACAAATCTGGACCATTTATTATACTGATAAACGGTTAACAGCTTAGTTGCTTAAATAGTGCCAACTGGTTGCATTAATTCCATATATATATATTAGTTGTGTCCTGTATCACTAATGCTATACTAGCAGTGAGATTTATCCCAATTTTGGATATTTGTATTTTGTTAGATAGATATGTACCTGTCTAATATACTGAAGCAAAAAAACGGACCAGCCCCTGACCCATTCCATTTCTGTCCGTTCTGAAAGAAAGAAGAAAATAAAAATTTGCCAACTCCCATCCGTTCCAAAACAAGTTCGGCTCCATTATCATCCCAAAATTAATTCTCAACTTCTTCAACTACCAAGCATACAAGAAGTGGAGCAAGAACACAGTAAATTAAAAGGTTAGCCTAATGTGTTTTAGTTATCTTTATAGAAATTGGATAATTAATACTTCTCGTGATTATAATTGATGTGCTTGGGTTGCGCAAATTTGGTGTGATGAAGATGTTAGATGATGTCTGGAGTTATATAGATGAATTATTATGAAAATTTATGGCTAAACCATGTCTATAAAATCTGGATTTTTAAGTGTTGCATTCAAGGTATTTGATAAAATACCTCAAAGAGGTTAAGATGTTTAAAAGTGAGAATAAACTTGTGATTTGAACCAAATGGATTAGGTGAATAAAAGTAAGTTTTTTTTTTTCCGACAACAAGTCCATTCGTAAGCTAATTGATTTTATGATGATTTATGTTTATCCGAATGAATGATGCTTAAAAGATAGCTCACTACGCTCTATTAGTAATGAGTATGCATCAAGATGATTGCTCCTTTATGAATCATTTGTTATGGGCGGGAGAGGATAACCTTTTTATTTTAGAAACATTACGAGTTTTGACCATGAGCGCGTCAGAGGGTTGTCTATTCAGATTTGCAAATGGATTGGCAGGTTCCTCTATTTTATGATTTTGTATCTTCCTTTCTTGAAATGTCATTGCTTTGAGATCTTTATTAATAAGTTTTTACTTTCCATTCTGGTCCACAATGTCCTTTCAAACGGAACATCTGTTTGAGGATTACATTCAGTAGATTTAATCGGGTTGTTTCAAATGAATGTTTTTGTGCAGTGTTAAGGGAGGATATGCTAATATGGGAGTCAATTCATGCACAATACATACTTAGTGCTATTTTGCCATTTTCCTATGGTCACCTTGACCTTAAACTCTATAAGACCTATTGTAAACATTTTATATGATCAACTTGCTCTAGAGGTGTTTGTAGCTAACATTGGAGATGCAAAGGCAGGCAGTTGTTGCACGTTCATCGATCGCAGATGTCTCCGAAAATAAGTCAGTTGTAGTAAATTCATTAAAAGCCATTGTTTTGACAAGGGAACACAAAGCCATTTATCCACAAGAGCGGGCACACATCCAAAAGGTGTTGTGCGAGATAATAACGCTGCAAATTAGCCAAAACGGATATAGTTAGGTTGCGTTTCATCAAAGAGGTTGTACAACAAAGCGTAACGTACGAAGAGGATTAACTAATGAGTAAAGTTATACTTTGGCTTATAAACGTCTAGCGTAAACATAAGGAGGATTAGCTAAGCATCAGACATGTTCTTACAGTGATTTGCAAACTTGTTGCTATGTGAAAGATGTTGTGAATGTTATATTTACTCGCAAGTGCACGAATCGAATACTAGTATAGCTTACAAGTGCGAGGTCGAACCCTAAGGACTTGACGGATGGAACATGTTTTTCTCACTCACTAATTCTAATTAATTTCTAATCTAGCTTAGAATTTTCGAGAGAATTCTTGTCAACTAAAAATTCGCAAATAAAATAATTAATGATAAAATACTAGGGTGGCGGAGTCATATAATTTATGTCATTTTCCTAATATTCATGCCCAATACTCTACTCTTTATCTCGCACTAGTTTGGTCTCTCGACACTACTAAATGCGGAAAATAAAATCAATTAAGTCCAATTAATTTTCAAAATCAGATTGTTAATTCTTCCATAGCCAAACATATGTATAAAATCAAAACACTCATTATTTCCATCAAAACACAGTTTATATCCGCTTTTAACAAATTATAAACTGAATCCAATAAATAATAATGAGAATTCAACCTTATTTTTTATCAATAAAAGTAGACATCCAAAAGGAAGAATTATTTTTAACGCCAAAGCACTAAATTGGTAGAATTAATTGGCATTAATATGTGCAATGGAATTAATCAAATATATTCATCCTCAACCCTAGAAAATAATCTAACCTAACATGCTTGAAATTGAAACATAAAACATAATAAAATAGTACACAATTCAATAAACAAAATACTCACTTGAATGAACCAATTAATTGAAGAAGAAAATAAATAAATTCTGAAATTCAAGACTCAAAATGTTCTGCTTCCAGGTTGTCTGTTTTCCTATTAATTTCAGATCGTCTCCTATTGAACTTGTAGTAGCAGTGTCCACTAAGTATTTAAGTTATATTTTGGTGCCATATTCGTATTCATAATATGTTGAAGAATCCAGTTTGTGTTGCCGCCACTTCTGTTTATAATTCTATGTTAAATAAGGAAGAGAGAGTAGTTTGGCAGATAGATCTAGTGGAAGCTTTAGCACTTGATGGACTTCACCTCTTCACTAATATGTTTCAAATTATTTTATGGGTAGACAAAGAAACTAAAATACTAGTTTAATGACCTGGAGGATCAAATTTTGTAAAATTTCAATCCAATACTCTCCCTAGTTTTAAAAAATGAGATAAGAAAGATAAGGTGATCAAGCCTCTGGATTTAGTTCAAATGTAGATCCAATTTTGGAGATGGCAACATACTAAAAATGGAAAGTTTGTTTCCATTCTACAGTGCAAGTGAATCAAGTATGCAAGTATCGTAAGGATAAAGAAGTAGCGCCTCAGATATTGGGTCCTGTTTTACGCAACAATTTTTGCTTGATCTTAAAACAAGTTTTTTGACCAATCATGATACCTAACAACTGCTTGTTAGTGAAATACGAACTTAATGATTTGGTTATTTTCTTGTTACTGTTTATACTTGTTTATTTATTAAGCAAATTGTTGGGTTCTTCTACATTAATAATTGGGGTAGAGAACTTCAACATTTTCGAAATCAGTAGTAGAAAAAACTTTTTGCCAACTGTTTCGGAGCAAAACTCTTCCTGGTAAAAAAAAAGAGAAGGTGGAAACACAAAAACTTGTTTATTCATATTCTAATTTTGCTAGGCAAGTTTATAAATTAGTTGAGATTTGTACTTTAATATTTAAAATATATTTAAGTTTACCTTAAAATTCTTTTTGATATTTTAACTGTTCAAAATGAGAGTCCATTTTGTTTAGCGCAAAGAATTTTGGGGTGCATTTTGTTGAGTTAAAAAGAATTTTGGAGTGTATTTTGACCAGTTTAAACCTCATAGGGTACATTTTGTTTAGCATAGAAGATTTTTGAGGTGCACATTGACATGTTTTAAATATTAAAGTGCACATCTCAATAACCTAAAAACTTTGGGGTTTAAAGTGTATTTTACTATAAACTTTATGTAATCCATAAAAGTGAAATTTTGGGTCTTGAATTCGAACCCCGTGACACCATTTCACGATTCTCCCTTTCGAAATCTTACCAGTAAATGACGACTGGTACTTTCTCTCTATATATGTATAAACTTATATGTTGTTATTTAAGGGTTTACTTTGGTTGTGTGATTTTTTTTGCCTCTAATTTGTGCATTTTAAATGAAAATTATGATTGTTCATTTGTTCTAAGAAATTTTTGAATGAGGTTACAAAATCTAAATTTGTTGTTCATTAAACCTTTGTTGTTAGGTTTGTTCCAAGAAATTGTGATGTTTTAAGGAATTTAGACAATAGAGTTGAAAATCAGTAAAGTTCAAGTGTAAATACAAGGTATGTTCAGAGTGCAAAGTAAGTACTTTGTTAGAATACGATAAGAATCCTAAAACCGCGATCTTTAGATCTCATGATAGTGCTTATTCACTGTGTTATAAGTAGTCCCAGGTCAAGAATGATGATTTGCAAGCAAGGATAAATGGTCATAAACCTAGATATGGTCCACGATATTCTAATTAAGTTCTGAATTTCACTGGAGAATTGTGTGCAGCTTTTGCTTTTGCTGAATTGAGAAACTTTATTAAATGTGTCTTTCCAGTATATGTGAGATATGAAGATTTGTTATTTCATCTTGCAAACTGTAATTCTTATAATGGTTTGACGTTTATGTATTTCTTATGTATGAATGTTATTCTCTTTACTATAAGCATGGGAATGTCTGAATAAGCTGTTGTTTATTCACTATGTCTATCTGATGAATTATTAAATCTATAACTATCAACCACATAATCAATGATCCATCTATCAGGTTGCTCTCAGATTGAGCAACCTTATGTTCTTTGTCCTCGTGGTCGCGAGCATGTTTTCCAGAATCGTTCAACAAGAACTCGTTCTCAGCTTCCATTGAAGGCCTCTTCTTTGTCTTGAACTGATTTTTACTTGTTACCGGAAACAAATATTTCCAGTTACACCAAATACCCCTCCTCCCAGGTTGTCTGTTTTCCTATTAATTTCAGATCGTCTCCTGTTGAACTTGTAGTATTCATAATATGTTGAAGAATCCATTTTGTGTTGCCGCCACTTCTCTTTATAATTCTATCTTAAATAAGGAAGAGAAAGCAGTTTGGCAGATAGATCTAGTGGAAGCTTCAACACTTGGTGGGCTTCACCTCTTCACTAATATGTTTCAAATTATTTTATGGGTAGACAAAGAAACTAAAATACTAGTTTAATGATCTGGAGGATCAAATTTTGTAAAATTTCAATCCATACTCTCCCTAATTTTGAAAAATGAGATAAGAAAGATAAGGTGATCAAGCCTCTGGATTTAGTTCAAATTTAAAACCAATTTTGGAGATGACAACATACTAAAAATGGAAAGTTTGTTTCCGTTCTACATTGCAAGTGAATCAAGTATGCAAGTATCGTAAGGATAAAGAAGTAGCGCCTCAGATATTGGGTCCTGTTTTACGCACCAATTTTTGCTTGATCTTAAAACAAGCTTTTTAACCAATCATGATACCTAACAACTGCTTGTTAGTGAAATATGAGCCTAATGATTTGGTTATTTTCTTGTTACTGTTTATACTTGTTTATTTATTAAGCAAATTGTTAGGTTCTTTTACATTAATAATTGGGGTAGAGAACTTCAACATTTTCGAAATCAGTAGTAGAAAAAACTTTTTGCCAACTGTTTCCACTTCAAAGAAAGTGGAGCAAAACTCTTCCTGGTAAAAAAAAGAGAAACTAGAAACACAAAAAAACTTGTTTATTCATATTCCAATTTTGCTAGGCCTTTGCTTGCTGTGGTAAAGTTCCATTTGACAAATTCCCAAGTCTTGTTTTCTATACTGGAAAATTGTGAAGAACTACCAAATCTGGAAAGTTGAAGATCAGAACTATCCATGAGGACATGGATATTTTGAAAGGGAGGGAATTATAAGCCCAAGGGCCCTAGTGCAGGAAGTATAAAGTAATGGTTTTCCAGAAGGCACCATGCACATATGGGTAGTTAGTTAAGTATGTTAGCGTAGAGCATGTTAGTGGCTCACTTTAGTGTGCTGTCTTCCTCATTGCTACTGCTTATTTCCTAAAACAATCAACTAACTTCAATTGTTGGTTGAACTTGCTGTTTTGGTTTAACTTCAAGTTAGGATCTTGGGTTGATCATGACAGTGTATGGGTTTTTTTGATTGTATCTATGAACTATTTTATATTTTCACATGTTATTCAACTACAACATGATGGTTAAAACGCCTAAAATATTACCGACTCATACTCTTCGACCTCTTTGACAAGCAAGTTTTTCTCATGAAGTGTGATGAAAAATCTTTGTGGAAAAAATTGAAATCCAGTTTTGCTATCAGAATAACTTCAGGGGTCTTTAGTTTCAAGTCATTGATTGTTATTGTTAAGTATATGTGCGGTTTCAGTATTATAGGTTGAGTATCATCTGTTTTGGTTCAGAGGTATTTATGACATTTGTAACCTCTTTCATTTGGTATATATAGTTATGGTATGACAGTTACCATTGATTTCCTCCCCTCTTTATTCCTTCTTTCTCCAAAACAGAAAAATACGTCTCAATTGACATGAAGACAATTCATTCCATCTCTTTATTTAATGGTGTTGGGAGTGATTATTTGGGCTGTGGGTATTTGACTGTAATGGGATTGTGTTTACTTGTTTAGTCCATCTTACAAGAGATTAGAATGAAGGATCAAAAACAGTCATGGACCTTTTGCTTTTACCGATTCTCTATTATTTTCTGTTCTTCTCCCATATCACGGGGCTAAAATCCTGAAAATGTATGAGTTATCAGAGACTTTTGAATTTGCACTCTAGTTACAAATTAAGGCATTGCCTTTCCACATAGGGCATTATTACATTGAATTTTGGTACTGCAGAAAACAAATTGCCTCCATGAACCTTTGAAAAGGATTTTGTTGAATCTGGAAAAACAGAGTCTATGTCTATCAGTTGCCATTTCGCAGAGCTAATTCTACTAATTGTTAATTTTTGACTATTGAGAAGCACTAGAACCTAGCTGTATGGTGTGATTATTGTTGGCCATTTCATCAGAGGATATTTGCACATTTTAATTTTTTCATCTCTTTTTGTTTTTATTTTTTTTATATGTATTATTTTTTTGTCACCTGTAATTATATCTATATGACTTGAATTGTTCAATATTACTCGATTAAAGTACCATGGTATCCTTCTGCATACATCAAAGGTGACATGAATTCGTGTTTCTAATTTCTTATGTATATTTAGTTGTCAAAACCTTTCTGCTCACCGATGCTTTTTCTTTCTTTAGCTATAAAACTGAAGTTAACGTGTTTTTATCATTCAAAACATGTTTCTAATTTCCATTAAATCAGGTCGACAGCGCCTTTTGTTATGGATTCTACCGGAACAAATGATGAGACCAAAAACACAGATAGTTTAAACGAGAAGGAGAATTCATCTGTTGTGATAAAGGTGCTGTTTTTTGCTCGGGCAAGAGATTTAACTTGTTTAACTGACATGTCACTCGAGGTGTCATCAGGTAGTACTGCCCACGATTGCTTGAGCAAGCTTATTGCCAAGTTTCCGAAATTGGATGAGATCCTTGGGTGCTTGGTTCTGGCGCTGAATGAGGAATACACAACCGAGTCTGCAATTGTTAAAGATCAAGATGAGTTGGCTATCATTCCTCCAATAAGTGGAGGCTAAGGCTAAAATTCTTTATGTATAGATAGTTTGAAACTAAATAAATGCTAAATGTATGATGAGTATTTGCTGATTACTATACCAATACCGGCTCCATATTCTTTGTTAAGTGGATGTCAGAATTGTTGTAATATTTATGTACAAAATGGATCATTGTAAGGGTTTATTTGAAGATGCTATACAGTGAAAGCATGTTTAAATTCATATAGTTTTGCACTATTTTACTCTTATTTTTGGTGCTAGAATTTCTCTATGCATTGTTGTGTTTTTATTTTACTTATCTCCAATGATTTCTATTATTTTATTTTTTATTTTATCATGTTTTTTTGTATTTGTTACATCTTTTTAGTTTTTTATTTCTTGTAATTTTTATTTACAAAATGGATTCTTTTTAAGGGTTTGTTTGAAGATGTAATCTCTCTCTGCGTGTCAGCACTGTATTGGTCAATTGATCAACTTACAGTGAAGTTAGTTTCATAATAATCAGATCCCATTTTTTGTATTTGTTCTTTTTAGTTTTCTTCTCTTTTATACTTTTAAGCTTATATATGTGATTCATTTTAAGCTTATTTTAACTTGTTTAGTTTTAAAAGGGTAGTTGAGTTGAGTTTTGAAATTTGATTCTTAAACTTTTTTCTTCGATTGATCCATTTCCACTTATAATATACAGAACTAAAAGAAATTAATGGAAAGAAAAGACAATGTATAAAAACTTTGAAATGCAAGGGAAAAAAAGTAAAGGGCTACTATTACAATAACAAAATTCAAACTAACTTGAACTCAAAAAAAAAAAACTTTCATTTGGTATTTATTTTGGAAATTGATATTTTCACGTATATTTTTGATTTTTTCACATGGTCATCTCTCATAAGAGCATGCAGTGAGTTCCACCCACCTTTATGCGAGAAGAAATCATGCGAAAATATTAAAAATACATGTGAAAATAATAATCCCTTATTTTTCTTCCTAGCATCAATGGCGCCCTAATAATATCAATTATTAGAACTTGTTGAGCCAAGCCCCCCGTTCTGGGCTGGCAAAAATGCGTTCATGAACTCAGATTGTTGTTGGATTGGTCCAAGTTGTTGTTGCTGCTGCAAATAAAATGGGCATGTGTTCACAAAGTCTGGAACATGCCCAAGTTGTTGTTGATGGTAAAATGAGTTAACTCCAAACTCTGCATATGCATCAGACCCAAATTGCTGGTGAAATAGGCCAACTACTAAATTTGATTCATGTGAATGAACCTCAGGCCCAAGTTGTTGTTGCTGCTGGTCAAATGGGTCAACTTTGAACTGTGAATGGTCCTCAGTATTGTAGGAATTAATCTCAGCAAACTCCGCTAACTGAGAATAATAATTCTGAGCTTTATAGGCAGCAAGCTCGGCCTGAACTCGTGCTAATTCAAAATTTTTATCACTTAATTCTTGTTTTAGCATGGTGATTATGCCAGCAAAGCCGTAAACAGGATTTTTGATGCGATTTTCGGCCTCAATAATCAATGATTCTGCAGTTTTTGCTCTGTTATGTTCAGGAACTTGCTGCATAAATATTTGTAAGAGTAACAAATTAGAACTTGGAGTATATAAAGTACTTAATTACAACTACTAAATTGCAAATTTTTTATTTAATAATATAAAATTTTGATCCCAAACTTGAGACTTATTTCTTTATCAAACTTCGCATAAACATCGCTTATGCTCCTATGGTATATCAAATTCGGAAAAACTTTAGTGTGTCCTATAATCTCCAGTGGACCCTTCATATCTCTACCCATATATATACTTGGAACGAATTAATAGCAACTGATATATATATATATATATATATATATATATATATATATATATATATATATATATATATATATCAACTCCAAACCTATGACATCTGTTAAAGATTCATGATAACCCACATTGATCACATTGATCCTTAAGAACTTTTACATATCCCAGTAAAAGTATTTTCAAAATAACTATAATTTTGTGATGGAGGCAAATAGGCATAACAATTTTTTTTGGTACTATTAAGATGAGAATGCATGTACGGAAAAAAGATTAATTCAAAGCATGGTTAAATGAATACAACATATATACCTGAATCATTTTACCCACGTTGCTCGCACCATAAATTTTATGGACACAAGCAAATCTTTGGGGATTATCTCCAGGGAAATATGGGGAGAAAATACAGTCTGCAAGACATTTTCTTCTTAAGAACTTGCAAGCCGCGCAGCGTTTTGACATGATTAATGGAGATTATTACTCTATGAAAATCTAACCACAAAGATTGCCTACTCAAAAATATTATTCCTTTTTGAAGAAGAAAAAAAATCTTATGGAGAATTCAGTTGATAGCTTGGCTAGTCCAATAAGTCGTATATATATATATATATATATATATAATATTTGGATTATGGAAATGAGTTTTAATTAATGCAATGAAGATTTAGAATCTGCCATAGTTTATCAAAAGTTGGTGTTATTAGGAATGTTGCAAGTATTGAAGAGCTCACTGCCAATTAATAGAGATATAAAGTTGGCAAGTAGAGATTTAAAGAATCTTTTGTTTTTGATATTTTTCGACCTTTTTTTTTGTACATGTAATGTAACTTTAATTAGCCAATTTTGTTTTATGAATAAATATATTCTAGGTGATTATGATTAAAAATTTAGGATTTTAATATGTGTATATTTTATAGTGATAATTGCAGGCTTGATCAATGTGACAAAATTATCCTACATTCTAACATATTTGAATGTACAATATCACTGTCACTGAGGTTATGTTTGATTACCTCTTATGTCCAAATCTTGTTTGGCAAAATTTATTTTGCCTCTTAATTGCTGTTAGACATAACAATAAATCTATAATATCCAGAGGAGAATAATAGCTCTTAATAGCAGAATAAAGTGATTTGAATGTCATTTGGATACATGTAAAAAATATGTTTGTGCAGACTGTACAGGCATATTTTTTATATGTATCTAAATGACATCTAAATCACTTTATTCTGTAAAAATTTCAGTTCTAATAAATCTTATAAATTATTTGGGAGAAATTACAAAAAAAAAAAAAAAACCCCGGTCGCTAGCAATATCGCTCGGACCGGTCGCCCCAGACTTTTTCTTATCCCAAATCAAACCTAGATCGCTATTTCTCTCCTTCAAATCGCTGCTGCTGCTCTTCTCCGAATCCGCTGCTCCTTTGTCTTCTTTCACCGGTAATCTTCTCTCCCTTCTTCATGTTTACGTCGGTAATCGCTGAAACTTTAGTTTACCGGCTTCTATTTAGATTCATGCGACCACAACAAACTTATCCCTTTTCTAATATTATCTTCTGAAATTTATGAAGCTACCTTCTCCTTATTTTTTTTAAATCCAGTTCTATGCAAAATCTTCTCTTTTTCTGCAATAAAACTTACTTTGAAGATTACCCTGTAAGTTTTATCCCTCTCTATTTTACAAACGGTTGTATGTTTTTTCTTTTTGGAATGGAAATGATTGTTCTTGGTGGACTTTAGTGGCAACAGAGTTGGATTATATGTTTCAGATCTCAATTCCCAATTTGTTTTGTCTTGAATTTACTTGTTTATATGATTTTTAAGTAGTGGGTTGTGTTTTGAATCATGTAATACTAGTCTTTTTGATATTATGTTCCCTCTTTTAACCAATCATGGCGATTGAAGACCCATTTCAACTTTGACAAATTTTTGCTAGGAGAAAATAATTAATGAGTTGTGTAATCTGGCTAAAAACTAAATGATTTGTGCTTCAATGGGATGATTGCTTTGTGGGTGAAGGATTAGTTGTTACTGCAGAGTGGAGTCTCTAAATAATTAATTCACTTTTTGTAAAGTCATTGATAATTGCCACACATATAATGGACAACCATGAGTTATTTATTTATTTATAATTTGTCAACCAAATAATATAAACGTGGTCAAGCAATTTACCGAAAAAGAGTATACAAATAATAAAAAACATGTTGAATTCACTATTTCATAATTCACAAATCGTAACAAATTATTGGTACTTCAAATAGTAGAGCTAGAATTGTATACATAAACAATATAAATTTACATGTTTCCATGTGATTATGAAGACAAACTTGGGTATTTGGAGACATAGTGTTCATGTTTGCACTTCATGAGCAATAATTAAACTCAACTGCAGTCTCCACTCTGCGTTGGAGCAATACAGTTGACAAAAAACAGAGCGTTGGGTGGCATAATCAGCTCTTAACAACTGTTTGAATTTATTTTAATTTGTATGGTTGAATTATTATGCTATGTTGATATTTTTGGGACATGATACTATGTTTGAAGTTAATTTAAATTGTACGTTTTCATTTTTATTTTATCATATTGTGGTCAAAATATTATAAATATGTATTTAAAATACTATTCAGACCTTCTGATTATCAATCAGGTTTTGTTTAAACTGTTCAGAGGGTTAAAATGGTAAAATACTGTTATTCAGACATTTTAGAAAAATTAATTATCAAACAACATTTTTGCATTCAGACGCAATTCTATTCAGATGCTCTATATTATTCAGACGTCTAAACTGTTCAGGTCTTAACACTCAATTTTATCAAACACCATCTAAGTCTTCTAACATATTCATACGTGAGTGAGGCCTTATAGAAATATCAATTTCACTTGTGAAAATATTAATTTCCTAGTTTTAATGTTAGATATTAAGTGTTTTGACATATTTACCCTTTGATATACAATAAATGTGTAAAAAATATTTGAAATAATCTTTTTTTAAATTACATATAAATTGGAGATTGGCCTACCCATATTATGAGGTTTTCTAATTGGACATGAAAATTAGACATAATATATTTGAATTTTATCTATTTAATTGGGGGTCAAAATATAAATAAGTGAAATTCAAATATCATCTTGTCCAATTTTCATGTCCACATAGAGTTTTTGCCCATGCCATCGATCTAACCGAACCAAAGAGAAAAAAATTAATATATTAATTATCTTATTAAAAAAAAAATTAAAAATAGATTATCGAAGTGAAAAAATAAAGAATAATAGTTTAGGATAATAATTTATATTTAAATAATTAAAATATCAAAATTATGTTTATGCTAAGATTTCATAAAATTAAAATAGTGATATTTTTTTTAAACTCACAAGCAGGGAAACAAAATAAATTTCATTTTCCTCGGTTTCTTTTTTCTCATAAATTTATTTTTTCCTTTCTCTCTCCAAACTCACAGAAACAGTTGCAATTTGAGGGGGTAAAAACGTCATTCAGTGAAAACTTACTCGGATCAAAACCCGATTCTGACCGAATTGCCTGCGTCTCTGTTTTGTTGTGTTATACAGTCTTGCAGTTTGAAGCTCTATGAAGATCCACACAGGGACGCAATGAAGACAGAGAATTGTTAAATTCATATATATACATATACATATATTCATAAATATACGAAAATGGGAACGACAACGGCGTTAGCACCGGGATTATCACGGAAGCTCAAGAAGGTGCTGGAGACTCGTACCGACAGTCCAGATCTGCTGGCGTCACTTAACACCGTCTCCACTTTTTATACTGAAAATACCCCTGTGGCTCGGAGAAACCTCCGATCAACCATCGAGAAGCGAGCTTTGTCCATCAACCAGGAATTCCTTCTTGCATCTGATACCGCCCAGCAGGTTCAATTTCACATTTTTCTTTCCCTCTCTACACTGCTCTTTTCTCTCTGTACAGAACTGAGATTGATTGCTTTTGATGTTCGTTTTTGAAAGGCCTTGGATCGGGTGGAGGGAGAGATTAATGCACTTACTGATTGCTGTGACAAGTACGTTCATGATTTTGTTGTTTTATTAATAGGATTGTTTTGTTGTTTCAGTTGAAACAATTTGGTAAAACAAATGGAGTAAGCAATTGATGTATAATCCTACAGCAGTTCATGTTCTGTTGAAATCAGCTGAGTCCGAGCACGTAATTTGGGTTTGTCAAGGGAGAGTAACGATATATGACTTGTAGTGGATTTGAATTGTAGGATGTTTGGACATCAAAATTTACTTTAGGATTTGATGATGCTCTATCCTTCGGGTAATTGAACTCCGACCCTACTGGACCTGCACAACATGTTCTAAGGGTGGTTAATGGCTTTGGGGCTTTGGGCTGCAGTGAAACGGGCCGCAATGAAATGTCTCCAGTGTAGATATTGTTGGGAATATCCAGCCCATATATGCTTATTTTGAAACCACATGTTGACTCAAAAGGTTAACCTATTAGGTTTATGTTTATGGTCCATTAGAGCATATATGTTCTCAATCTTTCTACTTGTTTTCTGATGTGGGATTTTACTATCACGCGGTACCTCAACAATTTTCCCCTTATCGCGTGATCTCTCCATCCACATCGACACCAAGCTCCCCCTTGAATTTTAACCACACTCTACTCTTTTGACCATTAGCCCCATCATTTTTTCTAGTTGACGAGCCACCCCCCTTCATTATCTCTTGTTTGATTCACCAAGAGCCTCTGTTAAGCCCATCAAATCTCCCCGTCGGACAAGCTTATTTCTCAATATCTCTTGTTTGATCCACCAAAGAGCTTACCAAAGAGCCTCTCAGATAGTCCACCCCTTGCTTAAAGAGTACATAATCCACCTAGAAACATTTATAACTCATTGAGCCTAACCCATCAAGTCTCTACCTAATGACGAGCCCACTCTTCAATATCTCTTGTCAAGAGTCAACCAAGAGCCTCTGCTAGAAGAGTCAACTACTTGTTCAATGAATTATTTTTCGTCCATTATGCGCAGTTCATACCATATCCATAACCCAATCCCATTACCATGACTTTGATACTAGTTGTTGGGAATATCCAACCCATATATGCTTATTTGAAACCATATCTTGACTCAAAAGGTTAACCTATTAGGTCTATGGTCCATTAGAGTATATATGTCATTGATTTTCAACTTGTGTTCCGACGTGTCATGTGTGACTTTACTATCACGTAGTACTTTAACAGATATTAGATATTAGTAAGTGGGGGAAGAAAGATAAAATACCAATCTATGTTTTCAAGTGTAAAGAGTGTAATTTTATCAATGTATGTTGTGAGAGTTCTTTTTATAGGTGTAGGTAGTGGAATCTGTCCTTTTGGTGCGTCCCATCAATTGGTAGTTGGGACCAACTCATGTGAGTGGTGCAGACAAGTCCCATCTAAGGAAAATTGGTGTCAACGTCTTGTGGGGCTTGGGGATGTGATTTCGGCGCCCGGTTTTCAATATTAGATAGATCCGTCGGGTCGTAAACTTTGGACCTCCACTTTTGAGCCTAATGCGTGGGCTTTCATCTCATACCCTAACATTGCCCCCACTCCCTTGTATAAAGTTCTTTGGTAGTCCTTCGGTTGAGGTGTGCTATCTGGACAATATTTATGTGCTAAGTGTCTTTGGGGTCTCGTTCAAAGATGGTTCGTATTCGGCGGTTATAAACGCGTTACAAGGAGAACATGTGTTTAATACATGCGTTTAATTTGCCGTTCGTTGGGCTTCGTGGACATGATTGCGCTGTAGGTGGCGTTTTGTATGCCCGATATGAGTTAATGTCGAATTAATCTCAACTGTTTATTTCTAAAACGATGGTTTGATCTCAGCTGTTGAGGACATTTATAAATAGTGAAGTGGTATCACACACTTTTTACTTTTGCCTTTTACTCTGCCTTTTCTTTCGCTTAAGATCTCACTAAATCCCTCTTAGAACTTGAGTTTCCCATCAAGTTTGTCTTTTTCCGATCACTTTGCTCAAGTAAGTTCTCTAAACTGGCTAGTTTTTCATTCTGTACATTTTCCTCCTTATTTTTGTTGGTTTCTTTGCATTGATCTGGGCCTAGCTAGACTTGTTTGGATTTTGTTCATCGTACTTTCCGTCGTAAATGGCTAAAACAGTTAGGATTCCTTGTTCCTTAGGTAGGGCCGATTTTCCCACCGACAAAAGGCCTAGACCTAATCATGCCTTTCGGGATGATGAAAGTATGGAGAGTGAAAGATCCCAGTGATGCTCGAGCCGAAGGGTAGGAATGAACTAACCACTTTTGTAAGGGAGAGTACTTTGACCCTTAGGACGTTCGATGTAGAGGATTGGGAGAGGTAAAGGGAGACGCTTCCTTGACTAAACAAGTTACGGAAGTCCTTAGAACTGCCTCCCTTCATCCATGAAACGCAGGCGTGTAGATTTGACGCCAGGTCCTTAGTTATCCCCCCTAGTATAGCCTTAGGATGCCAACGTCAGAGAGAGGATGGACCGCCTCGAAGGTTGATGGTTTGGGATTCTCGTCATACATTTTTGTTACGACCTAAGGTTTTCCCTCCACTTTTTCATTTGAGATCTTCTTCGGGACTTTTTTAAATTTAGCATCGGGCAATTAGTGCCGAATTCTATCTTCCTCCTAAAACACGTTTATAGCTCATTGTAAGGAGGGGAATTTGAATCCCACTTCTCGCATCTTCTTTTACATGTTCAAGTTCTAAGAACCTAGACGAAAGGGTTTTATCAACTGCTCTGTTAGGATGGGGACCTTGACTTGGTGATCACCCCTCTGAGTAACAAGGGATGGCATGATATGGTCTTCATCAGAGCTGGTGAAGTGGCTTCTTTACCCCGATTTGTGGACCCCCAATGATCCCGAATCTCCAATGGTATGGGCTGAAAGTCCACACATTAGGCCCAAAAGTGGAGGTTCAAAGTCTATGATCCGATGGACTTACCTAATATCGGGGAACTGGGCGCTGAAGTCACATCCCCAACACCACACCACACCAGTTGTTCTTGGATGAAACTTATCTGCACCGCCCACATGGGTTGGTCCCACCTATCCATTGATGAGACATACTGAAGGGACATATTTCACTATCTATACCTATAAAAGAACTCTTCCACAACATTGGTAAGATTACACGCTGTTTACACTTATCCTATATTAATATTCTACTTTCTTCTCCACTTATTAATATCTACATTGGAGACGTTTCACAGCGGTCCAAAGCCATTAACCATCGCGAAAACGTGTTGTGCTGACCTGGTAGACCCGGGGTTCAGCTGGAGACGATTACTCGAAGATAGAGCATCGTCGGGCTAGTTTTCTTACAATGTCGATCGGGAAAGATAGATCATCTTTTCCCCGACCTCGAAGGATAGAGCATCATTATGATTCTTGTGCAAGTTTGAAGATCAAATTGGTAGAAAGGGCTAGAATTATGGAGCTAAGATTTAGTTAAGAAATGCACATATAATTTATTAATTATATAGTACAATATATTGGAAGGACATTATAAAGATATTCCTATACGCTCTAAATGAAATTTCCTTATTAAAAGGGAAGATGAATATGAATTTCTTTTTCTGTTCTTTCTTACAAAGATAATTCTTTTACACAAATGAAAGACACGACATATCTAGACATTAAGATTTGTTGGACTCTCTAAGAAGTACCGAATAATTGTCCAATAGGAATAATTTTTTTCAAAGTATGAACACACTGAGAGTATCAAAAGTATCTGAGCTACCTAGGGATTTGGGATCAACTATGAAGAATAAACAGGATTGTCAACCATGAAGCATAAGGAAGTGGAGGATTCATTTTTGGTTTGATGAATGGTGTGGTGGACTGTGGAGGAAAACCCTTGTATAGTTCTCTTCCCAAGGCTTTCTAAAATATTTGTGATTTGGGGATTTTGCTGTCTGTATCTTTTTCTTTCTTTCCTATTTTTGTTCTTTTGTTTTGTTTTTCTCTTTTGGGATGAGGGTGTTTTTGTTGGAATTGTATCTTTATAAGTGGTCTTAATGATTAGGAGTTAGACTGCAACTGCTTTCTTCAAGAGGCTTTATGCATTGGCATGGAGAGGGGGTGGATATGATGGTTTGGAATTTGGATGGCTGACAGGGACTTATAAGTATTTCTACAATATGCTAAAATGATTGTTCCCGGGGCTAAGGCTCCTGTAAAAAGCTGGGTCTTGGAAAATTCAGAATTTAGAGGTATGCAGCGGTACCTCAATTACTGAGAGGCTGTTTCATTGAACTTTAGCCCGTGACCAAGCATTCAACAAGTGAGGATTTGACCATGGTGCCAAGCACAACCTTCAAAAAGATAACTTGTTGCTGCTAGGATTCAAATCGAGCCCAGATCTCCACGGCCACATCATGGAATTCTCAATATCTAAAATATGCTATCCAACTAAATCAAGTTTTGGCTTCCTACGGTGGGTGACTTTATTTGGTTAGGGAAGCTGCTAGGGCAGCATTCATAATTGGTTACATCTAGAGAAAGGTGTTAATGTGCAGCACATGAATGGGTGCTAACAAGTTTTTGATGCTGAAGCCTTTCTGTTGGACCATTGTCCATTGCGTTGGTGGGAGGCTTTTGCCAACAATATTGAAATTAGAAAAGGACGAAACCCTAATTATTCTTGATTCATGCGTTTTGCCTGTTTGCGAACTGGTGGAGCGAGGAGTTTTTTCAAGCCATGGAAGAGTGCTATTGTGATTATGTTACGGTGGATGTATAACATGTTTAGTGATACCAGAATTCACTAGTATGCTAGTAGTGAATGGGGTTTTGGTTTAACATCTTAAATGAAATGATACCAGAATTCACTAGCATGCTAGTAGTGAATTGGGTTTTGGTTTGAACATTTTAAAACATGGTACACTTCCTTTTTCAAACATAAAATTGGCACTCTTGAGCACTTTCACCCTTTTCTCTCTATTTTTATCTTTTACAAGATGAAATATACATACCAAAGAAAATGAAAAGCCAAAAAGACAGTTGTCTAAGTAAAAGATTGAACAACAGCAGCATGCATCTGTAGATTAGGGTATGATAGGATGCTATTATTTCCCAGCTTCTTCTTTCTGCTTTTCTATATAAGAAACTGAAAAGATTATATATACAACACTTGGGTATTCTATTTATTTTAGTTACTTCTTTAATGAAAAACCATGTCTATGTTTAGAAACTCTTTTAACTATAAATCTCATTGAAGTTAGGTACCTCAACATACAAAATCCTAGATCACATGGTGATGGTGTACTATATCACATTATGTGAACCAAAAATGTTGAGTTTTAAGTAACATTGAAGTTGAACAGGTTGCTTTTAGGTCAGATGGGCACAGATTTATCTGAAATATGACACCATGATTTGAGTGGTAGTAAGGATAAGGGTTTGCTTTGTCTGAAGAGTGACTGCACTTGTTGTAATGTTCAGAAGTTGGTGCAAATTTTGCAGGGAGAAGGTAAAGGGTGTGTAGGAATCATGCTTTGCGTAGGCGTGTACCAGCGGAGAAATTTCTTTAAAGGGAATGCCACATGTTGAAGTGGGAGATAGTTTTGTAAATGGGTCCAGTTAGTACCAAATAAAGGTTAATAATAACTAATTTAGGGCTCCATATATATTTCACCACATCTACTCCCCAAATTATTTGATTTTATAAAGCTGAAGGTCAACCACCTTGGTCCCAAATGAATGTGGGGTTGATTCATGTTCCACTCTCAATAGCTCAATGTAATATATAATTAGATTCTTTGGAACATGGGGCTCCTAAATTTTTCATTTTAGATCGGGCATCTAAATTCATGATATAATTGTTCTGTTAACCAAAATATGCTCTATGTAAAGTTATTATTTGTTATTTTGCTTATTACATAAAGTTGAGGCGGCTACTTAATTTAGACTTGCGGGAGAAAACCTTGAATTATCTTGTTTGAGGGTTCTGCCTGGTGTTTTTGTTTTTTCCAACTTACAAACTTACTCCATTAGGTTTTGAATAGAGTTACATGAGCTGAATTTTGCATAATGTTAAATTGACTTGTTGGTTTATATAGGAAATTTCTCTTAAAACCATGTATTGGGACTTAGATTTTACCTTTCAGAATCGCGAAGGCTTTAAGCAGTTGCAGTTCTACCACTGGTGATATTATCAGTACCACGGAAAGGCTCAAGCATGATCTTGAAATCACTACACAGAGGCAAGAGATTGTATCATGCTTCCTACGTGATTATCAGCTTTCCAATGATGAGGTGATAGTGTGATCCCTAAATGTCATGTAGCGCTCAAACATAGACTTGAAAGTATGCTCAGGTTGTACTCGATATATTAATTGGTGGAGGTTGTTCCTTCTATAGATAAATGCACTTAGAGAAGAAGACTTGAATGAGAACTTTTTTAAGGCACTTTCTCATGTTCAAGAGATCCATGCCAACTGCAAAGTACTCCTCAGAACACATCACCAGGTACTCTCTCTCTCTGTGTATCTGTCTCTGTCTGTGTGTGGCTGTCTCTCTCTATTTGTGTCTGTTGCGCGTGTGTAAGTTTGTGCTTCTTCCATTACACATCCCCTGTGAGACAATTCCTTTGCATTTTGATATACTGGAGATCTTGTCATTTACGTTTCTACTTATCACAAAAAGAATATTGTTAATGTAGGATTCTGTTAAATGTTTGATCCTGCCTTAATAGAGACTGGACTTAGTTCCTAGGATTAAGTCCCTGAATATTAAATCCATAGTAACTGTAACATAATGGTAAGTTGTTGAAATGCAGCAGAAGAATGAGATGGTTTCTCAAATTTTTCTATTAAACAGAAGGAGTGCTTGTTACCAAAAAGATAAAAAAAGGGTGAAAAAAGAGGCACAATGAGGATGGGAGGTGTAGAAAGGTATACTACAACGTATATCTATCAATATATTAATTTAAACTCGTTTGACAAATTATATGGAAACTTTTGGATTTAGTTGGGAGAAGTAGTCTTCCTTTTATCATCTCTAAAAATGCATATGAATCAGAAATTATTATTTTTTGGTTTAACATATAATACAGTGCCAATTTAGAAGATTTTTTTTTCCTTTTATTATTATTATTTTTTGTTAACAAGAAAGAAATTTATTAAAAAAGAGGGGAATAAAAGAAGTCCTCAGAGCAAAGGAATAGAAGAGTTTGTATGCTTTTGTTTGTAGTATGTCATTTTATGCTTATACTAAATTCCTTTGAAACATAATAATTTTTTTCCCTTTGGGTAAAGAATAGATTTTCATTAGAAAGAAGAGGAATTACAAAAAAGGAAGACAAGAGTCCTCATAGGAAAAAAAAACTTAAAAAATAAAGAAAATCTAGTGAAGCACTGCTCGGCTGCTCGCCAATCTCGATGAACATCAGAAATTGCTATTCCTCTGAAAGCTCCAATTGCCGAAGCCCATATCAATGCTAGAAATGAAACCCTATCCTAAAGAAGAGAAATAGGTAGACAAGTATCATTGAATATTGTAGCATTTCTTTCGGTGAATATGCCCCACAAATTGGCAAAACAAGAACACCTCCAAAGGATCTTGGCATGTAAAGCCCCCAAAATCGAGACTATCTCAATTTCTGATCTTGTGCGTTAGATACTATCTTGATTCATCTTTACATCATAATTAGATGTAATAACAGCTAAAATGTCAGAAAATTAAAACTTTCTCTATCTTTCTTCTATTCCCTGAATGATAGAATGACAACCTTTATGATTCTTCTTGTTTCCAAATCATATTTATTTTTATGATTTGATGAATATTTATTTTTATGATTTTATTTCATCAGAGTAACTATGTGTGTATACAACTCATTCTTCCATACAAATTCTTTCTTATATAGTATTATCACTATATTACTTTACATTACAAAGTAATCACTACGATACATTCTCATCTCAAAATAATTATTCTTTATTTATTGAATATTTCAAACTTTACATAATAGCACTTTACACACATTGTGAATTGTCATCACAAGTAAATACAATCTCATTCAAAAGAAATATTTCTTCTTTACACACTCCTCTAAACTTTATCATCTGAACAACTAGAGTTTTCATCGCAATTGTAACCTGCAAATTATTGCAAAAATAAGCATGACGACTCAACAAATCTAACAGTTTTCATGTTTCACATAGCACATAATTTCATGCGCTCATTTCATATCTTATAATTTTTCTACTATGCATATCAAATATCACATATAGATTGAGTTCCATAACTCAATCAACATTAGTCATAATTTGACTTTTACAATTCATAATGCATAGCATGTAATTTAACATACTTACGAAGATCTTACACAATATCAAGTTCATATAACACAAAGGAATTGAAAGACTTGACTTGCGATTTGATTACAACTTATAGCTTAACATCACCTCAGGGTCCTACACAAATTAAGTGTACATACATACCATATCAGTCATACATTCTTTAATGTTTATACTCAAATTATATTAACTTAGTGCAGTTACTTAGTCTACTTTTACTCTTGCTCTTTTCTAAGATTTATTTCATTTATCTTGCTAATCCCTTAGTAGTCTTTACTTTAAACAAGTCATATACATCATGAAGATACTTAATTCACCTACATTCTTAGTTTTGTTCTTCATATTGCTTATTTCATTTACCAAATCTCATTTGATTTAGTCCTTTCTTGCTTGGATAACGCTGGCCACTATATATTTTAGGTATATAGCAGTAGGGCTAAAATATATACTCCAATATCCTTTCCGCAAAATAAACTCAGCTCGTCTTTTATAACATTAGTCTTTTTGGAAAATCTCTTATCCACTTAACTTGATGTAGTCAAAACATTCTTTGATCAATCAAATATCATAGGACTCATGCATTCCTTCATAAAAGACTTAATTACACACGCTCCCAGGTTCAGATAGCAAATACAACCTCTTGGAAGCTTTGCAGCACGGTGCGGCCGCACTGCAATTTAGCCCATGAGTGGCGCTACCGCGCTACTCTTGCTGAGGTTCTTAACTGAGCTATTTCTTGCTATGCTCAACCCTTAACAAGCTAGGTTCATTCCAAAACAAAACTACCTTATTATACCCATGATTTGGGGTCATGTCAACATGATTGGTCTCTAAATACATGGACCACAACAATTTCACAAAAGCAATTCATTTTCAATTCCTGCAGATCCGTGCGGCCGTGCTGGTTTTATACTTGGAAGTGGCGCACAGGCTCTGTTTTGGTCTGCTATATGCAGAACCCAAAATCAAGCATTATGGTTCTTATCCTTTTGCTTCCTAACTTCCATATTATAAGTTCAGGCCACCAGAGACAAGTTTCTAATTCTAAATCATGAATCACAACATCATTTACAGCCACCAATTTTCTTAATTTTCACAATCTTAGAGAAACTCCTTTACTTGGGCATTTTAACAGTCTACTTGTGGGCATAGATTTAATACTCACTCTCTATATAGTTTCAAGTATGATTTAATTCCAGATTTCATTTAGAAATCATCACAAGTACACAAACATCAAATGAATTCTTATTACCAAACAAAAGATGCAAATTACCTTTTGATTGCTATTTCTTGCTTGAATTGATTCAATTCTTTCTCTTAATCAGATGCTAATTATATACTTCTTCATTATTCCTAGTTCCACCTTCTAATTGAATTTGATAGATTTACAGAAACTTGAGAGTTTCCTTGTTGATCAAACAAAAATTGAGAGCTGAAGACTTGGCTTGGATTTTATAAAGATCCTATACTTGCTCAGCACTCCCTTGCTTTGCTCTGCACGAAATCTTGCCCCTCACTCCTAATTCTTTGCCCATACTTATTAGCCTTGATCAATACAATTTAGGCTTGCTGAGTACTGAGCCTTTCAGTTCATGTTATTTCCTTATAACTCAGTTTCTCATGCCTTGCAGCCCACAAAATACATACACTACTTAATACGCATATATAATACATTATATTAAAAATGGATTATTTATTATCTCCAATAAAATGAAGGTTATAAAATTAAATAAGGCAATAATTTTACCATATTAAAATAATTTAATATTATAAATTATTTTTAATTAACTTATTTAATGAATATAATAATTTTGCATCATTAAATTTAATCATCTCCTTCCCTTTTATAAATTGTTTTTAATAACTTATTTATATGCATAACAAATATATAATAATATTTTTGCTCATTTTCTTTTCCCCTTTATAAGTTGTTTTCAACAATTTTCTTACATATAATAAATATATAATAATAATATATTTATTTATTCACAAAAAATTACATATTGCACAACACAAATTTACTTATGCAGTCCAATATCACATAATAAGAATTTTATTAATTTAAATTCTTATTTTAATATACTTCGAAAATTCGAAACATCACATTTTGTGATTTTTATGTTACAAGAAGCTAGGTCTTTATTTAGAAACTATAGAGGCTATATTTAAGGAACCCATATTTTTCTTTTAGGGACCAAAATAATGTGTTGCTATGTGTTAAAAACAAACAGGGATGACAATTATGTGGTGCAGTTTTGGTTTTTTGGTGATTTGGAACTGCAATCTTGAACCAGAATTGCACTGCATCGGTAGCGATTCAAGATTTTTATATACCAAAACCGCATCGATCGATTTATATTTTGAACCACACCGCAACGCATCAACTTGCACCGGTCAAAATTATTAATATTTTTGATTTAATATTTATTAAATTAGTTTAATATTTTAACAACACATTATAATAACATTTATTAAAATAACTCAAAAAATATTAACAAGTAATATAAGAATGTATGTTCAATTAAAATTTTGATAACATTGTTATAATTTTAACATTATTATAGTTTTAATACATATCAACTATATGTAAAAATATTTATAAATTAACTTTTGATATGTAAAAGTATAAAAATAATTTAAATATATGTTTAGAGGCAAATATCACAATAGCACCACACCGGTTTAATTGTTTTTGCACCAAAACTGCATTGACAAGGCTAACGGTTTGGATAAAAATTGGTCGATTCGATGCGGTTTGATCGGTTTCGGATCGGTTGCGGTTCAAATTGCCATCCCTAGATGCGAATTTATTTGCAATAGACTGTGCCTTGAAGTTTTGTCTTGAGCAAGTCTTCTGCAATGATGTTTTCATTTTATTGGTGTATGGATAATTTGAATAAAACCAGGACGTTCTTATCAAAGGTTCTCGAGGTTACAATCTTTTTAGCTGATTTTTTAGTTGAACATCAGATTTGCGGGATAAATACTTTTTTGATCACTGTACTTTAGGTCAACTTACAAATGAGCCACTAAACTTTTTTTTTCTTACAGTCAACTCACTGAACTTTAATTTTCTTACAAACCGTTACAAAAACTGTTAAAGTCCGGTTAACTTTTTACGGTTTGACCAATATAATGTTGAGTTGTAAAAAAAACGCCGATGTGGCAATAATAATCCAAAGTGGAATATAATAATAATAATAATAATAATAATAATAATAATAATAATAATAATAATAATAATTTTGATAATAATAATAATAATAATAATAATAATAATTCTGAAAATAATTTCGATAATAATAATAATAATTTCGATAATAATAATAATAATAATAATAATTCTGAAAATAATTTCGATAATAATAATTATAATAATAATTTGAAAATAAATTTGATAATAATAATAATAATAATAATAATAATAATAATAATAATAATAATTTTGCTAATAATAATAATAATTCTGAAAATAATTTCGATAATAATAATATTTATAATTTTTATGGTTTATAATTTCCTTAATTATATTTTCTAATAATTACATAAAAACTCATTTGATATTAATTATAAAAATAATTAAATATATATAGTTTTTTTATTTATATTTTATTTTAAATGATTTTCTTTCATTTTCTCCATAAAATTTGTTCATTTCCACATAAGCGTTAAACTCATGCATAAAAATTTCATGTCAACTTTCTCTCTCCTATATGTCAAGTTCTGTTAAAAGTCTAAGAACTTGACGGTTTTTGTAACGGTTTGTAAGAAAACTAAAGTTCAGTGAGTTGACTGTAAAAATAATAATTTAGTAACTAATTTGTAAGTTGACGTAAAGTACAGTGACCAAAAACACATTTATCCCTAAGATTTGCTTGCTTGATTAATATTTTTAATATAAGCGGGACAAGGCTTTGATGATTCCACTTGTGTTGTATTTGGCTCCCATTCTTTAACTCTTAGTTCACAGTCTTTTCCTCTCACTTTTAATAATTTATTGATTACAAATTTATTAGTCTTTATATGTTGCAACTCACTATAAGATCCTTGACAGCGTGCAGGTTTGGAGCTCATGGATATGATGGCTGTGTACCAAGAAGGAGCCTATGAGCGCCTGTGCAGGTAAGTTTACTAAAATCAACACATACTTGAACAAATTGAAGTTTCCCTTTCTTGTTCGTTGGTATTAGCATGTATTTTCCTGGTGCTGTGTCTTGATCTCTAAACCCATAACCATCACCTAGGGAATATCTTCCAAAAGCTCTGTTCTAAAAATCCCCGCCTAGGTCCGCTTAGGCCCCGCCTAGGCGCTAGGCCCCCTCTTGGCGCCCCGCCTAGGACCTAGGCCCCCACTTGGCGCCTCTAAGCCCCTAGGTGCCTCACCTAGGTCCAAGGCGACAAAAAAATCCCTCTATAAAATTAGGCGGGTTCTAGGCGGAGAGATTTTTTTATTTTAATAACTATCCAAACCAAATCTTGATATATTTATTTTTCTAATGATTACCATATTCATAATATGAAGTTGTAGCATATCAAATCACAACAAGAAGTGAACATTATCAAGTCAAAATGGATAATTTTATTATAGTTGTAATTTTTTGAACTTGTACCAACTTCAAATTATATAAATGAGAATACATTTGTAATATTTAGTTTAATTCAATTTTATAATTCTTAAATTTATGTTTAGTTTCTTAAGTTTTAATATTGAATTAAATTCTTGAAATTTTAAAATTTATTATTTAATAGCAATCTTATTTATAAATAAAACTAATACGTTAAAAATTTGTTTAAACTTTGAACAATTGCATGTTTGTGTTTGAACTTTGACACTAGCAATATAGATATGTGTTTGAAATTTGACATTAGCAATATGGATATGTGTTTGAACTTTAAGAAAAGGCCTTTATTATCTTTATTATAGATTGTTTTGCTTTATATTATTATTTTGTTTGGATAAATTAAGATAAAATATTAAAATTACCTTAAAATAAAAAATCCCGCCTAGGCCCCCTAGGCGCTAGGCCCCCCTCGGCCGCCCGCCTCCCGCCTAGCGCCTTTTAGAACATTGTCCAAAAGTGTGTCGAACTTACTTTAAACTTTTAGTTCCTTCAGTTATTTTGATGATTATGATCCCATTAGCTTCCGATCTCAATAGCTTTTTAGGAACTTACTTTACTTTCAGTAGGTTGTGTGTAATGGGAAGTTTGTCACAGTGGAAAAGTGAAGGAATGCAAGGGCAGGAATAAAGTCTAAGGAGCAACTTTCCGTAGTTGGTGTCCTATGAAGGGAAGTGGAGGGAAGGAATGGAGGAGGGATGACAATTTCCTTTTGCCATCTAAAATATCTGCCCAAAATGGGTTGAGAAGTGGATGGAGAGAAGATGATAGTTGGGAAGACATAAAGATTAGTTTCTACTTTGATAAATAATTAAGATGAGAATTCTCTTGCACATTAAACAGCAAGCTACGGAATTAGAGTGTAAAATTGAAAGAACTCTAACCATGAAATATTTGTTGAACAGTAAAAAAAGGGCATCACCCTTATTTTCCTTTCTGGCTGTCGTGCTCAGCGAGTCAACATAAAATGAGAGAAAGATGGCTTCCCTTTCCTACAAACAGAAATTTCTTTTCCTTCCCTGTACTAATCCCTCTAGAATAGAGTATTCTGAAGATTGGTACTTGCTATGTGAAACTCTTTCCCATCTACCGAAGGAAAATATTAAAACAAAAGTTTTCTATCAACATTCAGCTGCAAGTTATTTATTTATACTTGTGTTCCGCAACAGCCAGGGCCATTTAGTTTGTTTTTTTATATTTAAATTTTGGTAACTTCATTCAGGTGGGTTCAGGCTGAATGTCGAAGATTGGGTGACACCGACAATCCTGAAGTTGGTGAACTTTTAAAAACAGCAGTTCGCTGCCTTAAAGAGAGGCCTGTACTTTTCAAGTACTGTGCAGAAGAGGTAGTTACAATGTGAAATCTAGAACCTCAAATAACAAAGGTTATTGATTTTTCTCAATTTGTATTCACACATAGTTCTAATCTTTAGGTGGCAAATATGAGACATAATGCATTGTTCAGAAGGTTTATAAGTGCGCTTACACGTGGAGGACCTGGTGGAATGCCCAGGCCAATTGAAGTGCATGCTCATGATCCCTTACGTTACGTAGGTGACATGCTTGGCTGGCTCCATCAGGTATGATGCAAACTAGTTTGGCTTCTTCTTCTACTCTTATGATGTTCTGGTGTTACAGTACCATCTGAATGTTTGTGAAAGAATATATTTAAATGTAGATTATTCTTTTTGCTATCAACGCAGGCGTTGGCATCAGAAAGAGAACTTGTCTTTGTATTGCTTGATCCAGATGCAATGGTAGATACAGGACCAACTGCACGCCGATTTTCAAAGGGTACTGATTCAGGAAAGGCAGACTCTGACTTGACATTCGTTCTAGACAGGATATTTGAAGGAGTTTGTCGGCCATTTAAAGTGAGAGTTGAACAAGTTCTGCAGTCTCAACCAAATCTTATAATTTCATATAAACTTAGTAATACCCTGGAATTCTACAGCCACACTGTGAGTTGAACCATAATCATCAGAGTCGTCATTTTAATGTCCTTTAGGAGTTTCTCTTTGTCTTGACCTTTATTTTTCTTACAGATATCAGATCTGTTAGGAAGAGAGACGGCTCTTTGTAATACACTTTGGGCACTCAAGGATGCTGCTCAGAAAACATATTTTGACATTCTAAAAACTCGAGGAGAGAAACTTTTACGATATCCTCCCCTGGTTGCTGTTGATCTTTCCCCACCACCTGCAGTGAGGGAAGGAGTCTCTGTTTTGCTTGAAATAATCGAGATTCATGACAGCATAATGGTTCCTGCATCAGGAAAAAAACCCAACTTCGGTCCAGTTATATCTGCTTTACTAGATCCTATTATTCAGGTTTGTTGTACTAGATATTTGATGATTTCATCTAGTTATAGTTGATGGACATACTTTTCTTGACCTGATGTTTACTAACACAAAATACTTGATGTTTCTGCAAAATGACTGGCCAATAAGTCAAAATTTTACACACCTATATGTGTGTGTGTGTGTGTGTGTGTGCGCACTCGTGTGTGCGCGCATGTGTGAGTGAGTGTGTGCCTGAGTAAATAAACTAAAAGTACAAGAACAGTGAATGGTGTTTCTATTTTTGAGAGGGGGATAACAACAATAACACGGATGTTTCTGAAAATTTTACATTCAACATTTTCACTTGAGTTTTGCATTTGGGTTGGGATGCTTTTAACTTAGCTATATGTTTGTTTCACTTATTTTGCTGTGAAATGTGACCTTTGGATTGTTAAAGTTGGTTAATTATCTGAAGACCAGATTGCTTAAATAGTATGGTGGCATCTTAGTAAGAAAAATAATCTGTTTATACAATCTTATTATTTATTTTTCTACCGTAGATGTGCGAGCAAGCGGCCGAGGCGCGCAAGTCAAAGGGATCCATTCAGTCATCAAGAAGAAGTAGAACGAGTTCTGACCCAAGCCAATTCAGTAAATCATCTGTTGATGCTATGTTGGCACATAGCAGGTCCTCCCATGCATCTCAGGTATGTTTCTGCATGCTTTGCGTTGCCTTTTTATAAATACTTCCACTTTTTGATATCGAAATCTTTCAGTGCTTATCTTAAGTTTCATTGATTCTTTTTGCAATTCTATTGGGACAGTGTAACAAAACAACATTTACTTGTGCATTATGTATAGAGTGCCATGGCCATGCATTAGCACTATCCTATGAAAATTATAGATTGAATTATCAGAAACGTCTCAGGAAAACTCATCAAATCTCGAAAGAGTCTTAAACTATATGAATTTCATTTTATTTTAACAAGGTTTAAATATGGGTGTTGATGACATGATTTTGTATTTTCCGCTAATCCTTACATGAAGTAAAAACTTTGGGGTTTTTTCAAAGGAAGGAAATCACTTCTATGGCCTACTTTTGATTTATTCTGCAGACAATGTTTCTCCTACTGGTCTCGTTCAAGTATTATACTTTCTGTATAGTAGCAGGCCAATACCAACATGGCTAAATGTAGTTTCCTACTTGTCTTCATTCAGGTTATTCCTAGGTTCCCTGTTATCCTACTTGATATTACTTGAGCTAAACTCAATTCTTTTTAACATGTTACTTCTTGATTATCGGAATTTGTATCATGAAGCATATTATGTAAAAGTTAATAATTTTTGGTATATAAATCATGAGAGATTGCTACATTATTCCCAGTACTCTTGATACCCTTCCTCATTGTATTCCATGTCCAGCATAAATTTTTTGAACATCTCATGATCATTTAAACATGAAATTTAGTTTCAATAATATTTTGGTGGGTTTTATCCTCCTAACCGTGCAGTTGATGCTTATGGAACAAGTGTGTAGTTGATAATTTATATGGTGCTTTTATTTTCATATCCAATTCTCCATATTGTGTTATTTCTATATGTCCAAAGACAATGATGTGACGATTATTACCAGAATATAACATTTGGTACGGGAATTCCTGCAGACTTCTGAAACCCCCTCCAAGATTTTTCTCATCAACTGCTTATCTGCAATCCAACAACCATTGTTGGGACATGAGGTTGCATCCGAATATGTGATGAAGCTTGGGGTGATGATAGATACTCACTTGCATGGTCTTGTGGGAAAAGAAGTTGATGCCGTTTTAAGAAGATGCGGTTTGTCAGACAAGATGCCACACTTTAGTAATTTGTTAAACAGCGAGTCACTGCCGTTAGCAGAGATAGAGGAGACATCTCCCGTCTCTCTTTCAGAGTGCTTGAAAGCTTTCTTCGGGCTTGTTTTGGGAAGTGAAAGTTCGCTACCAGAATTTGAGCAGATGCAGGTTCCAAAGCTGCGATCCCAAGCTTGTGTTCAGTTGGCCAGATTGCTGGCTGAAGCTTATGAACTTATTTACAAGGCAATCATGGATCCCAAGAATAGTTATCCAGATCCCAAGTCATTGGCAAGGCATCCCCCGGACCAGATAAGGACAATTTTAGGAATATGATAATGCTAAAATACTAAATCTGTATTATTTTTGTGAGGGAGAAAAAGGGGGGAATGGGCTAGAAACTAAGTTGTTATCTTTTGACATTTCAAGAAACAAAACATTGGGATTTTAAGTAGAGTAGTTTGAAAGTCTCTTGTTGGTCTATTTTGTCTTAACACCCGTAAATTGTTTATTTTTAATTTTCTATATATAATTGGAATATATTCTTTATACAATTTTACATATTTTTGGTAAATGTTGGTGTTCACGGACTTTTACCATTTGCGACGATTAAGCCCTTTTCGTTTTAATATATGTTATTTCTTTAAAAGGATTTTTATTTGTGGTCTTTCTACCATTGTAATTTTTTTTTTTTTATCATTGTAACGTATTTCAGTTTTAATAAATAATAAATTTAGTCATTTGAACTATTTCTTGAAGAAAAAAGAAAAGAAGAAACCTTTGATGATTGGTAAGGGGCGAAGTAGATTTAGTGACCTTGATGATTCTAAATAAAAAACATCATAAAAACTTACAATTGTAATTGATTTGAGATAATCTTGGTCATTAAAATGTATCTTAGTCTCTTGTCAATTACTCCACCCGTCTTTAATTATTTGACGTTTTAGAGTTTTTTATTTGTCTCTAATTATTTGATGTTTGTTCAAATTTAGAAGAATTAATTATAATTTTTTCAAAATTACCCCTCATTACTCTGCCTATTTTTTTGATACTTTAAACTCTTTCTCTCTCCTTATCCTAATAAAATTCTCATTATCCCAACAAAAGATTTCAGGGTATTATAGACAATTGAGTACTATATTTAATACTTTTCAATTATTATCTTAATTCTTGTGTCCACCTCTAAAATATCAAATAATATTAGGGATGGAGGGAGTATCTAATTATAACTCAGTTGTCTAGTTATTTGTTTGTTAAATGGGAGTATTTTTGTGATATCAAATATCCAGTTTTTAATTTAATAAAGTGAACATAGTATTTTATATGGTTAAATGGCAAAAATACATTCAATAAAGAGGTGCATGATTAGCATTTAATACAAAATTTTTTGATCAAATTTTATTTTATTATTTTATTATTTTATTATTTTATTATTTTTGTAAGTGTTCACATTGAGGTGTTAGTGTTACAATAAAAGTAGTTGAAACTTTGTTAGGATCTAGTGAGAAACTTCGGGAAAAGTCCAAAAGGAAAACTAGGGAGTATCTAGGAACTTTACCTTCAATCTGTAATGTCTGCTGATTCATTTAGTTGGTTTCATATATTTGTTTTTATTCGCTATTTATGTATTCTTTTGTGTTTTTATACTTATTAAATGAAGTTCTTACTGTTTACCATAAAACAAAAACAAAATACATAATTGTAATTTTTTTACAAGTGTCCCCACACCTTGGTGTGGGACTAATCCTGCTCGAGCCGGGTGAGATCACTCGGATGATAAAGTTCTTCCTATCGAAATTTAACGCAGCTGCATTCTCAAATTCGAACTGAGAACCTTAGTTAAGTTAGAACAACTTATTTATCAGTTGATCTACGGACTCCGAGGTATAATTATAATTGCATATCTATATTAAACTGTAATATAAATGATTAAGAAGCTTCATAAAATTTTATATTTTGCTTCCATCAAATTTCTTAGTCTCAAACTTACCCTAGTTGTTGACTCTTAGTTATTAATGAATAATATTAGAGACATAAATTATTTTATAAATTATTAAAATATTTATAAAATAATTTATGTCTGTAATTATTAATAACAAAGTTTCTTTTACCTATTAAAAAAAAATCCATTATGGTATCAAGTATCAACCAACCACTTAGTGCTCCGACCATTATAAATCCTTGACTTCTAAGTATAGATGGAACAATATGGGACCATTTGTGTTGGATAAGGCAATTATTGGCAGGGACACTTGAAGTCTTTTATGTTTGTTTGTAAAAATGATGAATGTGATAAAATTATTTATATTGATTTATTATTATTTTGAATTATTTTATTTCATATTTAGTTTGTTACTTAATTCCTAAACTATTTTTGATTATTTTAAAGGTCAATTGATATCATAATATTATATTTTCACTTGGGACTATAATTACTCGTAAAATGTCCTTAGAAATGATCAAACATAGTCCATGACATTAAATAACGAACTAATTATGAAATAAAATATATAGTTTAAAGTGATAATAAATTAGTACAAATAATCCTATCTAATCCATCATTTTTACATAGAAACATAACTTTATAAACATGTAATGGAAATTATATATCATGAAAAATAACAGTCCCACAAGCAATGCTAATAAAGAGAAAACAACAAATGATAAAAGACATGGTAAAAAAAGATTTAGCACTATAAGAAAAACATGTCTCATACATGTTTGCTGTTGAAGGTAAATATAAGAAGATTTGAGGGAACATTTTGTCCTTCAAATCACATCCAAAAAGATTAAGATTTCCATTTAAGTCAAGTACTAAAAAGCATAAAGGGAAAAGAACCCCACCACTTGCATTTTCCTTCTTTCCACCACAAAAGAGATTTTTTTATATAAAAAAAAAGTCCATGACTATAGAATGCATTGAATCTTATACACAGTTCATGAAATTAGACCTAACTTTCTTGTATATAAATTTATAGATCCCGGAATCAAATAACATCAACAATAAGCTAAGGGACCCTTATAAAGTCCACCTTACAAAAGTTAATCACTACAAAACCAAGAGAAAAAAGGTACTACAATAAATAAAGTAATGATCAACCTAGCTAGAAGGTGCACTTAGTGGCTCTAAGGCTATCACAATAATCATTCGAGTAATTCTTTTTTGCTACGAAAACCTCAATACAAACGTACGCGGCAGTAGAATCATATTCAACAGTAAAAGAGACCAACTTTTTGTTGTTGCTGAATTACAGATTTATTCAAGTTGTCAGCTAGTTTCACAGTAACCCTTATCCTTAATTATCAAGGTGAAAACTTGCTTTCTTATAATTGTCACTTAGTGTCAATTTTGTTTCTTGAGTTGACATTTTCTCAATTTCGTGTTGAGCGATAGTCGTGCGTCTGTTTGATGAGGATACTGGTATTTTATATCGAAAGATAAACAAAAATACCCTCATTAAAAGACACATAACTACCACATGACACGAAGTTGAGGAAACGCCAAACCATGAAATAAAATTGATAATATGTTCCAGCTATAAGGATCCAAGTAATCACTTAATTTGGTAATTAAGGAGTTACTGTATGTAATTCAGCCTTTTTTTCTCAAGGTATATTAACGCTCATAGCTTCACTATTGTGCTTTGCTGATGAATTTTCTAAACTATGATCATCAGATTCCTGTAAATCATAGGGCTGATCATGCGGCGCAATGGCAAGGGACAAGGATGGATTGTAAGAGTACCAACGGGACCAGAACAAATAGTTGAAGAAGTTTACAAGGCTAAGAGCAGCTAACAACCAGTAAAAAAGGTCTAACCTATCTTTGTTAAGGTCATTATAACTTAGCCAGCCACCACCAGAAGAGCTTGACGACGTAGTTTTATTCACCAAAGACACCAAAAGAGAGCTAAAAAAAAACCCGAATGAGTACGAGCAATAAGTCATAGCTGTTAAAAAGGATTGCATTCCTTCTAATGACTGTTTGTAAAAAAACTCAATTAGCCCTACTGCTGTGAACATTTCTGATAGCCCGAAAATAAGAAATTGTGGAGCAATCCAAAAAATTGATAGTTTTTCTTGTAACTTTAAGGCCGAGTTCCTTCTCTTGTGTTCCACTAGTGCAGCTGCAACCATTGAGAAAGTCGCGATAAAAAGCCCTATCCCAACCCTTTGGAGAGGAGAGATACCCGAATCTCTTTTGGTGATTTTTCGGACCATTGGGACGAAAAATGTCTCATAAAGTGGGACAAGAAATATCAGCATAATGTATGGGATTGCTTGGAGAGATGCAGGAGGGATTTGGAGGGTTTTTGTGAGGGTTGTGTTCATGGTAGTTCCTTGTTGGACTGAGAATGTTTGGAGCTGAGCTAAAATGGTGTTGAAGATTATAGTGCAGGCAAATATAGGAACAACTGAGATTAGGATCTTCACTTGTTCAACTTGAGATACTGTGCATAATCTCCATGGAGTTTCGTTTGTTTGACCATTTTCTTCTTGGATTTTTATGCAGGCCTTGTCGAGGAACCTACAATTTTTAAGAAATGTTATGTTTAAAAAAATATTAGGCTTAAATACACTTTAACCATGTAATGATGTCGTATTTTAGAATTTAATTTTAAGACATTGAACTAGTATCCCTAATTTTTTATATATAAATATTTTTTGCTACCAGGATGTAATAATTGATAGAAGTAATGATTTAATCCCAAATATCTTCGAAAATATAAAAGTTGTAGTCATGTGTGTATGACGAAGAAAAAGAGAAAAATAGAGTTATTATAAACAATATACCCTTAAAAGACTTAATTTTTATTTATTAATTTTGACTGACCTGATTCCTACAAAAAAAAAATACAATCAGGAGGCCAAAAGATTTTATTTATAGTAATTCAGAAACATTAAGGTTCAATGCCTTAAAATTAAAATATTAAAATTCTAAAATTTAAAAATTTTAAAAGTTTAAAGTGTATTTAAACTTACAAAAATATTATGAACCATTTACTATTCATCCTATCATTATGTTTTGATAAATACATGTTTGTCACTCACATGCAAAGTTATGAAACACTAAAGAAATGAAAAAAGCTTTGTTCTTTAATTATGTGGTTTACCAAAACATTTTTCAGGTTAAAGCATACATGCACCACCTGAATTTTTCTGTATGGAGAAGAGTGCTGACGGTGGATGACGTGGCAGAACCGCGTTCGAGCATGATGGTTTGGCTTCCATGAAGCATATTTGAGTTTGAAGGACAGACTTGCTTTCTCTTTGTAATTGAAGCTACAAACACCTTTAAGAGAAGGAAATGAAATAAAATTTAGTATAAAGTTCATACATGATCCCTTAAAACTGAAACTTGTACAAGAAAATATACGGAACCCAAAAAATTTACAAAATTTTATATTTGTTATGTGTGTATATATATATATATATATATATATATATTAAATAAACCTAGATTTCACTTTACCCTATTGACATGGCCATAATAGGCATGAGTCCAGAGAAAAAAGGGCATATCATACTTTTATAGAGAGAGAAATGCAAAACTTTTCCACGTGTTATGATGTTTTCAACCATTGAATTTACTAATTAGCAAATCTCTCCTCAAAGTAGAATTATTAGTACAAAAATATACCTTTTAAGGATAATTAGCCATGAGTATAAATTTGCACTACATAGAATACCACGAGGTAACAATTTGTTATTTTACAGTTTGGTATTATATCTATACAAAGTGATAAACTTTAAAGGCGTTTTGGAGTTGGGAGTTCTAGTTCACATCGACAAAAAGGTGCTGATGGTTCCTCCGAAAAAAAGTAACAGTTTGCTATATTATAAAGCCAGTACCATATGGTGGCAAATGGTTCCTCCAACAAAAAAAGGTCCTTGTAAATGAGAAAGATATCGAAATAATTACATACTTGTGCAATTGGTGTGAAAATACTTCCTCGAGGCCGCTTGTTCCTATAAAGAAAAGTTCCTGATATTAAGCTGATTAATCCCACAGTCATGGCAGCCGCAGAAACTCCAAAACCAACGTCCATGCCGGAATGAGTTTGAACCCAAACGAGAACGGTTAGGGCAACAAGCTCGCCGGTGGAGAAGGCGAAATAGGCACAATTGAAGTAAGTAGAGAGCTTTTTGGATTGCTTGGTGTCATCCTTTCTAAATTGATCAGCTCCAAGAGAGATTATGTTTGGCTTCAGACATCCACTACCTAGAGCTACCAAGTACAGGGCTACAAAGAATATCAAAGCCTTGTAGCCCTTTGCTTCGGAACATTTCCCTGCACTTGATACCATGTTGCACTTAGGTGGCTTTAGTTGGGGGAAATGGGCTTGGATGGATAGTAGTATAAAACCCTACAAAGCAAAAATCAAATACACTTATAATGAGAAGTAAGGAGTTTTAACTCAAGTGGTATCAGATCATCTCTTAAGTTGGAATGACTAATACTTCTCGTGTCTCGGGGCGGGGGATGCATTATATTTCATGCCACCCACTATAATAATTATTTCATGTTTCTTTTTAATTGATGTTTCAAAAGAAAATACAAAAATAAGAAATGTAATTAATATTGTGTCATCGATTAAATTGAATTAAAATCTTAGTAGTACCCTTCTAAAGATGATTGAGAAATAAATTAGTATTTAATTTACGAATAATATGGAAAACTAAGCCAGTATTAATTCTTTTTTAATTTACAAACAATAAATAAAAAGACAAATTTTACTCTAAAAACGACAGATAAAAAAGAACGAAGAGAGTAATAAGATAAAAGCATCATAGAGAGAGAGAGGAAGAATTACAGAGAGCTCAACGAATCCGAAGATGAGCATTGTAGCAAAGCTCCCAAGATAAGAATCAGAAAGGAAGCCACCAAGGAGGGAGAGGAGGAAAACAGTCCCAACAAAGTTTGTTACAACGTTGGCTGCCTTTGACAAAGGATAGTGCATGTCATTGAACACGTAGGTTATGAGGTTGTTCCCAACAGCAGCAATTGCCATCATCTCAAATGCCTGAAGGCCTGAATCATCCACCAACAACACTAATATGATATAAATTTAATATATATGATATAGTTAAGGAATGAATGAGCACCCACTATCAAATGAATGCAAACTCCATTGGTACCTTCTATATATTATATAATATATAGTTACTAAATTTAAGGATAGTGCTAAGTAAATAAATTTGCACAACCAATCTGTTTGCTCATAAAATAGACTGGATTTGAATTACATGCAGTTTAAATTAGATAGTCCACTTGGACAGTCTTATAGCAACAAGTTGTTGTGTATAGCAGAGAGTTGCATGTATATAATATATACTTGTATAACAAAGGACATCTGATATACAATAATTTGCTATACAAGTGCAACTCATCATTTTTATAAACTGTCCAAAGGAACTGTCCATTTTGAACTACTTGAAATCAGGATCCAATTCAGTTGTTTAGAAAGAGAGAGAAAAAAAGAGAGAGACCAAGAACAAATACAGCAGCAGCCATTCCACCATGGTTGTTAGGCTTGGAGGGTTTGCCTCTCCAATCAACAGAGATCTCCTCCCCACATCCTGCAGGCACTGATTCCCTTTTGAAATTATTTCTTGTCCCTTCTCCATCCATCACTATATTAATTTGCTTGAACTTTGGTTGACAAAAGAATATCTACACTATATATTTTGAAAAACAAAAGATAACCCTAAATATATATAGCTCTAGTCTCTCTTCACAAAGGCAAAGACTAAATTATATGGGGATTCTTAGACAAAAACACAAGTGGGTTCTGCCTAGTTTTTATAATTTTATCCGGCATCTCCATGGCACCATCTTTCCGTCATCTGTAAGTTGACTTTTGGCAGTGGTCTGTCCCACATGCCTAAAAATTCAGCTTAGCACAGACCCATAATCACTAAAAAGGCACGTATGCAAAAATAGGGCTTAAATACAACATAAAGCTTTATGTTTTTTTTTTCGCATTTTAAAACTTGAATTATTTTATTTTAAGACATTGAATTTAATGTTCTTAAATTTTAATAAATAAAGTTTACTAGCCACTGGATTAGCATATCTTGTCGGATTAATTAAGTCAGGTTAGTGAATATGAAATGACAATTTAGTCTCTTAATAAGGATATATCGTTTATATTGTCTCAATTATTTTTCTCTTATTTGTTATCTTATAAATTAATGCACACTAATCATGTGTCTATATTCTTAAAAATATTTAAGAGTAAAATTATTCAAAATACACTTAGTGCCTCACTCTAGTCAATTATTAAAAGTCGGTGGCTGGAAAGTTTGATTTATAGAAATTTATGAATATTAAAACTTAATGTCTTACAATATGGTTTTAATTTTAAAATGTAAAAAATTTAAAAGGAAAGAAAAGAAAGACTAGAATAGAAGGGTTTGTCGTATCACTTTCCATCTCACTGCTGCTAGGTGGCTTGGATACATGAACTGTAATTGTCCCCTAACACTAGCCCATTAATTCATGAATCATAATCATTCTTGTAGGAGCTAGGTCACGGTGCCCCACTATTTCTATGCTGTTTTCTGTAACCTTCATTATATTTTATGAGAAATTTGCTTGTATATACAAGGTTTAAATATAAATTAGTATCCTAAATTATAGGTTATATTTTATTTCGGTGATCTATCTTTTAATTTTGTATTGAACTATTAATTTTTTCAATCAGAATAATTAAAACCTCACGTCGAGAAATTCACGACGCGCTACTCAAGGAGGCCGTAAGCTGGTGTGACTAAAAAAATAATTTTTTAATTATGAATTAAACAAATTTGATATAATAGAGGATAAAATAGTCCAGCAACAATTCAGACAAAACAAACATTAACTTAAAATCTTCAGAAAACCTTCACCACAATAGATCTAAAGCAAGCCCCAACTCAGTCCGAAAAAACTAGCTCAAGAACTGCAAATCTATTATTCCGTCGAAGAAATACTAAAAACGATTCCGGCACGACATTCCTTCAATTTCTTCTACCCATCATCCAAGGCAAATGCAATTTTCCCATCTGATGTCATACTTAAAACATAAATCCTTCTGTCGTCTTCGTTCATGCCATCAAGGAATAAAACAAATAATTAGAAGTCAATATATAAATTCTCTTCAAACTATATTAATCCAAAAATCTCTCACACATACAAATGGAAGAATGATTGAACCCTTTTTGGCTACTAAGGAAAAGGTGAAATATAAATCTCAGCCTACCTAATCCAAATTACTAAATCAAGCAACACTGAAATTTAAAGTTAATTGTATTGCAAAATATTGAAAATCCACCATTTAAAATTCAATCTTTTAAACTTTCTAATACTTTCTTAGCAATAATCAAAAAAATAAGCTACACAAACAAACTCTATTAGATTAGCTAAAAATTATCATTTCTATATCGGTGTTGCTGAATAACTCACCCTAAATCAAGAATCCCCCTCAAAATTACAACCTTCGCCAGAAAATGAAGACTCCAAGCTAAACAAAAACCTCAATTTGGATGAAATCTAGACTGTTCAGAGATTGATAGCGAGGAGAGAGAAAAAGCTTTAGAAAAACATTTGCTGAGTTTTTTAATTTTTGGTGTATTTTTTTTAATATAGATAGAAGAGAGAGAAAGAGATAAATGAATTGTTGCTGGACCATGTATTTTACCCTCTATTATATCCATTTGTTTAATCCATAATTAAATTTTTTTTGCCACTTTTGAATTTTTTTTATGCTACCTACATAAATAGACGCATCAAACAATTTCGACGTGATGTGTTCAATTATTGCAATTAGAAAAAATTAATAGTTCAATCATTTAATTGACAAAATTAAAAGGTGGATCACCGAAGTGAAATATGGCTTATAATTTAGGATACTAATTCATATTTAAGCCTATATACAAATACTTGACCCACGTAGTGATCTTTGGCTCTGTAGTATGTATGACTCAACTTATGATAATTATAAGATTGAAAGTTTGATACTTGACATGTCAAAGAAGAGAGCAGATCTTTTGTCTCTATTTTCTCTGTCCTTTTATGTTCCTTCATTTAAATTTTGACATTTGACCTTTTATTTAATTTTACAGTTAATTGGTGTTAAGTAAAAAGTTAGATGTTAAAATTTAAGTGGGGGGACGCAAAAGAGACGAAAAATGGAGGCAGAGGATATGCTCTCGTCAAAGAAATAGTGTGTGAATTTAAAAAATTATTAATATAAAATTATATATTTATATATATAGAGGGAGAAAAATGATAAGGAAAATTTTTGCCTAAAAATATTCAATCTTAGAGCTCATCATACACTTTATTAAAAAGCTAGAAGAGAGAGAGAGAGATAAAGAGAGAGAGAGAGAGAGTTCAACAACTTGAAGTAGAGAAGATAGGAAGGAAATCAAACATAAGTTGAGCAATAAAAGAACCAAAAATCAATGATAGAAAAGCAAAACTAGGAAGGTATAAACCCTAAATTCATCCTTTATTTAACTCTTTTTTTTTTTGTAAAATGTCTGGAGTTATGTAAATAAACATGTATCAGACTTGTTTACGCTTAAAGATGTTGGATTTTTGTAGTATATAAGTTATTAGATCATGGAATTTTTTGAAGGAAAACAAAAAAACCTATAAAAGAACTAAAACTAGCTAGGTCAGAAAACCCTAAAATTTAACCTAGAGGTATATGGAAGGTTTTGTCCAAAAATGAATAAAAGTGGACTTAAGATGAAGGAATTATGACCAAAACGAAAACTGAAAATTTAAAATTTAAAATTTAAACTGCAATAACTTGAGTTTTAAAACTTAGATTGGGATGAAATTTTGGGTGGAGGTAAAGTTAGATGCATAGACGATTCTGTCTAAATTTCATGAGTTTTGAGCAAATTTTTAATTTTAATAAATATTACAATTTCAGACAACAAATGACCTAAAATAAATACTATTTTTTTTTTGAAAAAATCAAAAAAGAATCTGAAATGAAATTAACAAAGTGGGATCAGAAGGAGAAAAATAATAAAAGGGTTAAAAGGGTTTTAAAAAGAAAGTAGTGTTTAAGAAATTATGAAAAAAATAATTTAAATGTTATCGGAAAATGCATAATATAATTTAATGGTGAAAACTTGTTAAAATAAACATGTAAGCTTTTGTAAGGATAAAATGGTCATTTTGAGAGTAAAATTATAAAAATGTGTTTAGGTTGGTACTCGAGAATAAGTTATGATAACTGAAATTTTTAAAACGAGGTTATAAATAGTTACGGTATTCATTAAAGAAATCATTATGAATGGTGTAGGTGAAACTTGGGGACAAAAAGTGAATTAAACAAGGAATGAACACTAGAATTAGGCATGTTCCCGCACTCCTGTGCATTTAAATTTTGACCATTTATAAACTGTAAATTTTGCTGAAAATTAGCTTCTTGGATTGTCTATTAAAGAGTTTATGCCATTTGTCGGCTAAACTCATTTGTTATGTTTCTATCAATTTATTAAAATATTCATGATTCTTGATGTTATGTTAATCCAATCTAAATTATTTTGGTGTGAACTCTGATTATGGCCGAGTAGAACATCCCTAGAAATAGGGGATAAATTTATTGTCGGGTAACGACATATGCAGTAAAAATACGACATGGAGATGGTGTTATATGTAATATGAAGTATTGTTATGTTGATCCCCTAATGATACTCTATGGAGAGTTCACAGTCTTTGTGATTGTTGAACATTATTAGTGTTCTTAGTCCATGATTGATGAACATTTATATAGTTCATGGTCCCTACGACCACTCAATTGAATTTCAATTACCCCTTTGGCAATACGATAAGCTTTGAGATCTGTTTGTTCAACAAGTCGAAAAATTCGTTTCAAAATTTTATAAAGAAATATTTTGATTCCGAAATTCCAAATGTAACTCTATTTTTTAATCACAAGTATTAAATTCAATCATAATTGTTATTCCGATATTTAAATTTTTTATATTTGTTGAGCAAATTTGTTACTCACTCTTTTGCAAATTATATTTACAACTAAAGTGGAAAGACCTGAGGGTCAAGTATCAAAGATAAAGTGAAAGACAAAGTGACAGAGGAAGATTAGAAGAATTATAATGTATCGATTAATTAATAATTAATAATTAATAATGTAATATTTTAGAATAGATGTATTATAAACGAAATGCAAGTAAGACATAAGAAATTGTATGACTTAATTATACAAATAATGTAATAATAGTATTATAAATTAATTTGTATTTATTAGTTTGTTGTGGTACTGATGTGAATAAATAGTGAGTATCAAGTCTATAGTAGCGAGTTCTCATATTTGAGGCGTCACATGATCATATTAGTATTTCTTTTTTCATTATCATTTCAAATGACCATCTGTATTAAAATATCGCCTAACATACAACAAATAAGTTAACTTTCCTTAAACTCATTTATCATAAATTAAGAAATTGTTTGATAAAATTGAATGAAATATTCTAAATGCTTAAGAATCTTTGAATGAATTGAATGATAAAATTGAATGAAATATTCTAAATGCTTATGTATGTATTTGAAAATGAATATTGAATGAGAACATGTGTTTGATAGTTGATCATGTATCTAAGAAATTAAAAAAAATTGATATTTTATAAATAAATTTGATAGTTACACAAGTATTTTCTCACATAAATAATAAATGGGATTCATCTCATGTGAGAGAGGAACTTGTGGAATTATAAAAAATTTACTTATGAACCGTTGTTTTCGTTTTTAACCGTTTAAATTCTTTATTGATTAAATTTGTTGTATGATTATAATTAAGTACGTAGTCTTATTTAAGTTGAATGAACTTTTAAATAATCTTTTTATGAAAATTAATTTAGTATAATATTAACTATCTAATTATAATATCTAGGGTTAATAATATACAGTAAAATTGTATTTATATAGTCACGTGGCCTGAGCTCGGGACCATTCTGATTATTTCTGTTAAATTTTCTCGTAAAGATCGATTTCGATTACTTGTTACTCCTTCTGTCCTTTAAAGAATATCTAAAGGTTATTTTACACATAAAATTAGAAAGAATAGGGAGCAGAGAGTAGAAAAACTTATAAATTTATCCGCATTCATATACCATCCGCATTCATGACAATTAGTTGTTGAGAGAAACAAAAAAAAAAAAAATCATAACATAACATCTTGTAGCCGCATGTTATTATTCATGTTATTATTTTGTAATATTATTAATACTAATATTAATATTTTATAATATTAATATTTATAATATTAATATTAATAATAATATTTTATAATATTATTAATACTATTATTAATATTTTGTAATATTAATATTAATATTAATAATAGTAATAACTAATATAAATATTAATACTAATATTACTATTATTCTTATTAATATAAATATTAATAATATTGATATTAATAGTATTAATATTACTAACTAATTTATATTATTCTTAAAAAATTTTGGATTCAATTCTGCTCTGCATGTTTGTTTTCATAGTTGATCTATTCTGTTAGTTCCCAGTGACACAATAGTTATCTAGAAGGGGAGGTTGAATAAATATTTTAAAATCTTTTCTTTTCAAAATACTTGTCAGATTTGTTAATAAATTAACTACAGCGGAATATATGATTTGTTTGTTCCCCTTTAAGATAAACTAAGTTTATAGGTGATAAGCAGTTATGACAGATATTGTAACGATCGAGGAATTTTGTAATTAATTTAAATATTTATTGAATTGAATAAATATTTTGTTAAATTTATTTATTGAGAAAAAAATAAATAATGAGATGGAATGATGGTGCAAGAATTTAGTAAATAAATTGATTAATGTTAATTAAATTGAATAATGGTAATTTTTATTTGAAGATTTAATTTAATAAAATAATTAAATTAAATGAATTGTTTAATATTTAAAAAAATAATTAAATTAAATAAAGTAATATTTAAGTCTAATTTGTTAATTGAATTAGATATATAATTATTTATTAATCATAAGTATAATTATAAAAAAAATATAATTTTTATAATTATAAGTGTAAGCTAATTAAATTGGTTACATGTGTGACAAGTAAAAACTATATAATATAAGGATTATCAAAATAAATTGAAATGGGAGAATTTGTGTGTAGCCAAACAAGGCCTTGTGGCCTTTGGCTTATTTTAACTGACACAGACGTATTGTATTTTTTTACCGGTTGTACGTGGGGGAAGTGGGAGTAAATTTATATGTTTGCGTATAATTCCTAAAGGCTAAGTTCAGAGAATTTGGAGAAGGAGGAAGGAAACACAGAGAATAGAGAGAGAGAGAGAGAGAGAGAGTTTGGTAAAGAAGAGAGAATCATAGAGAGAAAGAGAAGGGTTTGATAATCGTTTTGCTAAATTAAGGTATAACTTCCTCCAATTTTAACTTGTATTTTTGAAATTTCTATTGATAGTTATGTTGGATTGATACATATACATGTATGTAGGGTTTATAATCTGTCAATCATCATATGTGAGTGCTATTTAATGATTAAAATACATGAAATTGGGTTTGTAGTAGAAGATTTAAAAATAATGTTATATGTATGAAAAAAGGCTTAAGAAAGTACAAAATTGATGCTCAATATGTGATATAATCTATAAATTGGTGTTAGATTGTGTTAGTATGTCAAAAAATGAAAGTAACGTAGTTTGCATCGTGTCAATTGGTTAAGAAACGAAGTCGTGGCGATCGAATTCGCTAAAAGTGTTAAAGGTGATGAAATTGGGAAAATTGTGATGTTGATTCTTTAAAATTGGTTATATAAAGTGTTTATGTTGATTAGTATGAAGAATTGCATGTTTATAAATGTTATTACAAAGTTTAAGTTATTGGGCTTGTGAAATTCTGTGGAGATTGGGTTGATTTTGGTGACCTTTGAGAACGAGAGATGTCGTAATTTTATTCTGGGTATGGCGCAATTGCCGGCATTTTATTAGTAAAAGGCAAGAATTGGCCAGTATGGTTTTTCAAGTCGATCACGGTAAATAAGCTCTTAGCAAGTACCACTGTTTCAAGGAAATAAGAATTGCTGCCGTATGTCTCCGAGCCTAAGCAATGAATTCTGTTTGTTTGTGGGTTGTAATACAAGTGAAAGTAGTATGCATACAAGCCAATCATGTATGATGATAAAGCATATACTTTGTAATCAATCTTATTTATTTATTAATAAAAGAATTATTAAAGGCATTTATTATCTACATAGTGCTGTTTTATAAATATGTGATAAACCCATAGTTTTAAGCAATGCTTTTAGAATCATAATGAGATCATGCTAATGAGATCTAAATTCTTAGATAGCTTAAAACTAAAAAATGTTCCCAATCAATGGATTACTAAAAAGGGATTAGTGAATCCGGATAGATTGGGTACGACGACGTTGCTTGCTCGTTGGATGAGGATGATTGATCTCATGATCATTTTGTGGAGACACTAAAGCAAGTATGTATGTGCTTATTAGAGAATAAGTTCATCGAACATGACTTGCTAAGGAATACCTAATGGAGTTTTACTTGCCCGTCAATAGAATTCTGTAGTGATAGTAGTACAAATGATCTCAGATTGAGATCATCATATTATCTTATATATAATGAATTACACTTTGACTTATTCCTTAAGACTCTTAGAGTATATCAAAGGGTATGCTTAGGTGTAATAAGTTATATATGAAGATAATGAATGATCAATAAAGAATCTACCACTTCTAGTAAAAGAAGAGAAATGTCTATGTGATTCGATAAATGACAACCCAGAATCCTTGGTTAAGGTGGAATGAAATTAGAAAGTAGTTTCTAATTTGCATTCATTAGAGTTGTGCATTTAGGAATCGAAATACATATAATTAAATAAAATAAGACTTGTGAAGTAATTTCATGTCTTATATTTAATTGGGACATCAGATGGTGGAAGGATTGAATTGTATGGTAACTATTAACTCAAAAGTTCTTTTATGATTAATGTTGAAATCTATATTATCTGGAAAGTCGTTGATTGCTAGGGAGGCTTATCTCTATTGTAGAATAAATATTATTTATTTAAATAAATTAATAGTTTAATTTATTTATTTAAATAAGGTTAGAATTATTCTAATTGATTTATTCACAACTAGGTTTAATATGGAGAACCTAAAGGGTAACACCATAAAAGGAAGAATAATTATTTAAGAAGTTAATGGCATAATCGTAATAATATGTTAAGTATATTTAATTTAATCTATGGTGATAGAATAAATTAAATAGCTTAATATTTATTATTTAATATTTTAAAATATTAAAAATAAATTAATAAGAGGAGTCTTATTAATATTATTACAATTATTATTATTTTAATTTTGAAAGAGTTTAGAAATTAATTTAATATAAGTACTCTCATTTATTTCTAATAGGATTAGGAGGGAAAATTAGTTAAAGGAGTTTAATTAATTATCCCTAATAGGATTAGGGAGCCCATTTAATTAAAAGAGTTTAATTAAATAAATAATACCTTATTTTAATAGGATTACCTGATATCTTTATAAGAGGAGTCTTATATCAGATATCAAAAGATACGTAATTCCAATAATTGGAGAGTACGCCCCTTTTAATTTCTATAGAGATAGGAAAAACTAGGGTTTGAGCCAATACACCATTCTTCTTGAAAATTCTTCTTCCTTGGTGGATCACCTCTAGAGGCCATACACTTGGGTGGCTTACATTGATCAAAGGAAGGAATCTACCCGGAGATTCAAGGAGATCGCGAAAAAGTAGGAGGTGAACTCGTATCTGAGGAAGCTCGTTTCTACAAGGGTATGATTCCATAACTTCTTATTCTTCGTTTTAATTAATAATATGCATAAAGGATGATCCGGGTCATTGGTTTGTGAAAAATTTTAAAATCTGATTTTATTTTGCTTCCGCTATTTTTGTAATTTGATTGTTGCTTTGATTTTCACAAAACATTACAACAAGGACCTAATTTGGCTTGGCATGCATGATAATGATGTTAAAACATAACATGGACTACAATAACAGATTGAAGTGTAATGTAATATCAAAATATGGAAATTTTAATTTATCACTTGAATAAGTTATGTAATGAACAAAGGTGATGTTTTCAAAAGTTAGAGATAAATGATAAAGTTTATGTTAGTTTATAGTGAGATTTCAGATTCGCTAAAATGGTTAACCAACATGGTTAGACATTATGACAAGGTTATGGTTTAAATGGTGGGTTAAACCCATAAAGCTAATGTTGATGCAACTAATTGTTATTGCGATTTCAATAATATGTGTAGGGTAATTGGCGAACATTATTATACTTGTAGTGTAACATTTAGATGTTTGTGCACAATACATGGTACAAAATTTGATCCCCTAAGCACGCGTTAAGAAGGGTCTGTATAGTCTAAATGACTGTTAAGGTTGGGTAATAATACCTAAGTACCGGGGACATAGTTCGCGGTCTTAAGACCCTAAGATATTTAATTCGAACTTGTTTTCTATTTTTGATTCGTAGAATAAGTTCACCATTTTTCAGCATTCGTTGTTCACTCTCATGTTATTATTATTGTTAATCTTTATATTAGTGAACAATTATTTGCTCACTCTTGCATTTAACACTGCAGCTAAAGTTGAGAAAGTCGATGAGCCATCTACTAGCAAAGAAAAGGGCAAGATGTCCAAGTGTTGAAGATTTATGAGAATTTATTTAAGTGAATTATGTTATAAGACTTATTTTATTTTGTGATGTATTCCGCAGACTTATGTAATATTTTAAGGTTAGATTACCTGGGATTGTTTTTAAGATGATGTAACCCTTTAAGGGGAAAGATTATTGTTTAAGTTATTTTATGTCTTTATCCTTTATTATGGGTAGTTAGATATAATTATTTTTGATAGTGAGCACCAAATCCTGTGGGAATGGAGTACCCGAATTTGGGAGTGTCACAGATTTAGTTATCTAGAAGGGGGGTTGAATAGATATTTTAAAACTTTTTCCTTTTCAAAATACTTGTCAGATTTGTTAATAAATTAACTACAGCGGAATATATGATTTGTTTATTCTCATTTAAGATAAACTAAGTTTATATGTGACAAGTAGTTATGACAGATATAGCAGTTATAATAGATATATATAAGACACAGTGATTTTAAGTGGTTCAGAGCACTCAAGGCTCCTAGTCCATTATTCTACTCCATGAGTAGAAAATCCACTAAGGATATCTTTACAATCTTTGAAACACTTAGTGCGAGACCCCAAATTTTATGAATAAAGATTTAAATTTCTCAAAATATTTTTTTTGAATATTATGGTGTGGATTTGATATAATATTATAGTTGTGGGTAATATTTATAAATTTTGCAAAGTATGCAAGTTGTTATATAATATTCGATTGGTTGGGGAATATTCTTTTTGTCGGGGATTATCCGTACGACCACTACAATAAAAAGGCTTATCAATGATCGACTATCATCGATCAAGACTCGGCCGCAGATAATATCTTCATGATCGAAAGTCGCGGTCGACGATAGTCGTCAGATAAAATCTGGTCATTGGGATGCACATCGTGACCACTATTAGCGACCGAGATATCTGCGATCGCTTTGAAGCGTAATCAAATGACAAATCTGATTCATTGAATCGAAGTCAAGCATGGTCCAGGCGAAAGTCGACGTGGTCACGTGTCGTGACCATTATATCGCTGACGCGACGGTCGGCCGATAGTATCTCGTCGCTAATAACGTTCAATGACCGTGACGCGGTCGCCGATATGAAAAAACATTCTGACCTGATTTTTTTTTGTTTTTGTAATTCCCAAAAACTGTGCACTGCTTTCTACCGCTTTATCCCAACACACATACACACCAAGATAAACAACATACAAAACAATATAAACATCCATCGTCCACCAACACATACACCAAACTAGTATATAAACCTTTAAAAACCAATATGATTTGAATAAATATAATAACATTTCAAAACTTGTTTAAGTAACATATATACAAACATCCAAATAATGAATATACAAGTTCAAGGTTATATCAAGCGTCATCCCCTCCTTGATCACCTTGTAATTAACAAAATAATAAAACAAGTTACAAATATAATAAATATGTTGATCATTGGTATATATTACGACAATACATACAACAAATTGATTTTATACCTCGTCGCCATCCCCACGCCATCCTTCTGCTGGCCGCTGCCATCGCTTTGACTAACTCCTCGGGATCAAGAGCCCCTGTGTGCCCGCCCAAAGATCTTCGAAGATTTCGATCTTGTATATAGCTCTCACACGATCATTCGGAGTATGAACAACCTGGATGACTCGATGACCGTGGAAGATCGGGTAGCAGAGTCGCTGAGCCATCAAGGATGGGCGTCGTCGTTGTCCTTGACCTTTAATGTAGTTCTTCTTCACAATAGACGCCTCTCCCACAACTCTTGATCAATAGGCGGACGTGGAGTGCCTTCGGGATAGCATTCATTCAATAAACGTTTATAAGTATCTCCGTCATCATGTTAACACTTAAATAGTTAAAATAATATTTTGTAAGTATTAATAAACAAGATCAAAGTTATTAAAACTTATTACCGCTTATCCTGGATAGCCTCGAGCGGAACCATCACGGTGTGTGGCGCACGCACATCCATCCCCAATGGATAGGTGACCTTGAGACCGAGACTCCTATACAAAAACAAAGACAATATTACTAAGTAAAATGGGATATTTTCTACAATTCATGATTGTAAACATATTAAAACTTGTAAATACGCATGCAGGCGTTGATATGTTTTTAGCTGTGAAATACCGCCATACCAGATGTTCCTTTAGCCTTTTTCGCCATCGGATACACCCGAGGCTCTGTGGTGGTGGCGATCTTTCGTCTTTTCACCCGACTCTCACTTTCCATTGGTACACATCTCAAATTTATATGGATGGGTGCACCACCACCAGTGGCTATGCTGCGCATATAATCCTCTCCCCAGCCGGATGGTCGATCTTGGCATTGTGAATGACTTTTTGTCGTTCTTTATTCAAGTTGTCCTTAGTGCGGACCGCGACTTTTGCCGTAATAATGTCTCGAATCATCTGAAACTGCGCGCCCTCCCATCTATACCGCTTTCGCAAATAAAAAACAATAATAACATTACTAAATAATTATCCTTTGAATATTATATTAATATTATTTCATCATAATTAAAAAAACATACCGAAATTTCGCCAAAAAAGATCCTTGTGGGCGATAGGTGTCGCCTAACGTAATCACAGTGTGTAGCCAATTACGTAAACACATTGTGATATGCACTTGACGATCTTATTATCCTAAAAAATCACTATAATATACAACATCAATTAGCATATATTAAAGCAATTTATATCTAAGTTATAATATTTGTGAACATTTTTCAAACTTATACTTATAATACTTTAAAAAATTTGCCATAGTCTTCCTATAATATAGACTAGCCACATGCACGACGGCATGCATATATGGACATTTCTAGGCACCCAAGACACAAACCAAGAGAAATATACAAATTTTCAATACAATAAGACCAAAACAAAACATTACCAATATAATATCAATCAAAACATTACCAATATACAATAAATAGAATCTTAAATGCTTTTATATAAATGATATATGCGGGAGACGACGTATTATTTTGAGGAGGGCGAATCTGAATAAGAATCCGATCATCGGGATTAGTAGGGCCTTGGGCACATTATTAGGCCCCCTACCCAAGCAAGCGCTTTTTCATACCGCTTGAAGCCATCTGTATATTACAAATTTCAAGATGTTATTAGAGTCATATTTGATTACATGTATATATGACAATAAACATGATGATGATATAAACATGTATATATATGAATATAAAATGACAATAAACAAAAGTTGCATTTAAATAGTTTAGTACATAAACATGACAATGATATAAAAAACATGTATTGCTAAACATACATTTCATGAGTTCAAGTGTCAATGTCTCGATTCGAGAATCATCAGATACGTGTTGCAGATTCATAACCATCATCCGCGCTTGATTACGTGTCGATTCGATCAATAACTCTTCCTCCTCGAAGATCAATGTCATCCGACACAAGTATTGACTCGGGATCTAATTCATGTGGTTCATCTCCACCATCTAACTGGATTACTTCATTGTCGTCCTCCACATTTATTATAATCGACTATGAAGCATCCGCGCTTCGTAAATCTCCCCATCAACTAATACTACACGACTACTGGCGGGAGTATAAATTACAACTTGCCAATCAGAGGGCGGTCTATCCCTTTTCCTAACAGGACTAGGAGTGTAGTATACTTTGTCTTTGTTTGAGTTGGTAAAACAAACGGTTCGTTGGAGTACGCAGACTCCTATGGAGGTCAATATCGGCGATTCCATGTCATCACAACACGTATCCCTTTTTCTCGAATCAAACCAACGGCACTTGAACAAGTGAATATGACCCCAGACGTGTTCCTTATGCACGACAACTCTACGATTTCCTCCAACTCCCCATAAAAGGCACGACCAAGCTCATTGTAACAATCTCCTTGGACACACACTCCGAGTTCGTTGTTCTTTTACCGCGCCCATATGCCTTTGTGTGAAATTCACAACCATTTATTTTGTAACCATTATGGTGACTTGATCCTTATGCGGTCCCATAGCTAGGACTTGTACATTAGCCGGAATCGTTGATCCCTCAGTCAATCGGCTAATCCCTCAGTCATTAGCCGGACTTGTACTTGTCTGGTCCCATAGGCATGAGTCTCTCCATGAACACATGACAGTCATAACTCTTCATCCCTTGCAATTTCCCACCCGTAACACACCTTGCAATGTTTGACGATATCCATCGGTAGTTTCAGAGACTTAACCCATGTGCACACATCTTCAACTTGCTTTTTGGACAATGTGTACCTTTGTGATGCGGTTTGACAATCTTACCATTAGGAGATTCATAAAGTTCTAATCCAGGACGCTTACAAATATCTTTCATGTCCAAACGTGCCTTATCGTTATCTTTTGTCTTCCCCGTAACATTCATCACAGTGTTAAACACATTGTCAAACACATTCTTCTCAATATGCATCACATCTAGATTACGATGAATCAAATTTGTAGACCAATAAGGCAATTCCCAAAAGATGCTTCTCCGAACCCAGTTATGAGATTCACCAAACCCATTGATTATGTTTCGCGATCAACCTTACCAAATGGGATAACCGCAATCTCATCACACGATCTCGCATCTCCGCTCCCGACAATCGCGGTGCGAGGCATATCATTATCTACTTTCCCTTTCTCAAGTGTTCTCTATTTCTTCAAACGGGTGATCTCTAAGAAGAACCCACGCGACGACAGTCCAAACCAACAAGGCTTTCGACCTTTTGATAGATTAAACGACTTTGTATGCTCCATACAATACGGACAAGCCAACTTCCGTGTGTACTCCATCCGCCTAACATACCATAAGTTTGGGAAGTCACTTATAGTCCACATAACCACGCCTCTAAGGTTGAAATTTGTTTTTCGTTGCAACATCCCAAGTCAGTACTCCATCCTCCCACAATACCTTTAACTCGTCTATAAGAGGTCTCAAGTAAACATCTAAGTTCTTTCCGGGACACTTAGGACCGGGAATCACAAAGTGAAAGAAATAAGTATGGTTATTTTATACACATCCAAGGAGGCAAGTTAGACGGAGTAACAATCACTGAGCCAACATGAGTACGGAATAAATTTGAGTGGCCAACATACTTATAACTATATGACTTGAGCATACTTGTAAGCATGCATTATATGATTAACATTTAAGCATACTTCTAAGCATATGACTTAAGCATACTTGTAACCTATATGACTTGAGCATACTTGTAAGCATATGATTAACATGTTTGAGTATCTTGGAGATTCATTCATATCAACTAGTGTGCTAAGGCGCCTAACATGTTTTAAGATTATACCCCTCACCATTCCCTTTCTATAATCTTTTATGTTTTGGGATAGTCACAACATGATTGAGCAATTTATAGCTTTTATAACATTTTATAGCTTTATTCTTGTATAATTAAGTGTTAAATACCCTTTGTTTTTTCTGTTATAGCCAAAAGGTCTCTTTATTGACTAAGTGTGTCTAGTTACCTTCTTTGTTGCACTAACAGTTCCTTAGCACTGTCTATTTTGGCTTAACAGTCCCCTAATAGCTTAGCATGCTAACAACCAAGCTTGGCTTGGCCTTGTGAGGCTTGGCTAAGCTTGGCGTAGCCTCGTGTGGCCTCGCGGCCCCAAGCCCAGCCCATCAGCTCTAACATCCCCTTAATAGGCTCTAGTGGATCACCAATAGGCTCGTTAATAGTATAAATGTTCGCAACTACCCGACCAATAAAAAATTTCGCGAGTCTCCCTATAATATGGACTAGCCACACGCACGCATTACACGTATATATCACGGTCATTTCTAGGCACCCAAGACACAAACCAAGAGTCCACATGGCGATCTTGCATAAGTATAAGTAATGTGAAGAAAAGCCTAACTATTACCCATAGACGATCTTGAATAAGTATAGTTCTCATATAGGCATAGATTTGACTATAATTTCATAAACAATCCACATGTAGGCAAAAAGAAACCTTTAGGCATTCAAACAACTTTAAAATTATGATAATAAAAGGTACTTTAGGCATGATTAAGTACTAAATTATACTAACAAATCCCCAAGCCTTCCATTATAAATATTATTACATCAAATAATTGTTATAAATATCAATACCTATAATATGATGGCTATACAAATCGAATGAAAATAAAAGAAGAAATAGAGCAAACAAACTTATCGACGTAGAGTCTCAAAGTGATAAACTGTTGTGTTGAGGATACACTTTTTTTGAAAGCCCCTTCCTAGAACCTCTTTATATCGCAAATTATATCACATAAATCGATTGACGTTATAATGCGGTTGACTCAACTAAATCGCAATGAACACATAATGATAATATCGTAAATGATAACAATTGAAAAGTTTCATTGAACAATACCCTAAGATTCCTAATCGCAAAAATATTCCCAATGCTTCCTTCCAATATCTATTTGAACAATACCAAAATCAAACTATTCCAATCTAGCATACATATCAATCAAAACATTACCAATAAGCTAATTTCTATATATAGAACAAATAACACAATCAATGTAACCAATTCCATAACAACCAAGCTTTGCCCTCGTGAGGTTGGCTAAGCTTGGCGTAGCCTCACGTGGCCTCGCCGCCCCAAGCCCAAATTCCATCCGCTCTAACATCCCCTTAATAGGCTCTAGTGGATCACCAATAGGCTCGTTAATAGTATAAATGTTCGCAAATAACCCGACCAATAAAAAAAATTTCGCCAGAGTCTCCCCGTAATATGGACTAACCACATGCACGCATTTACATGTATATAAGGTCATTTCTAGAACACAAGACATAAACCAACAATCCATATGAGATACCATAGGAATTGGATGGAAATTATGAACTTATCGAATCCCAATGCTCATAAAAAGAATTACTATCCGCAAAACGCTTTTTAATCAGAGATTTACTACAAAAGAGTTTTGCGGTATCCACAAAGATGAGGATCAAACTTGTAAACTTTGAAACCCAATCATTTTTCGTGGGAGCAATTATTCACGCTTTGATTCACATTATGATGTCAATGTCAAGTTCTCGCCTACAAATGATTTTTTTCACAACGACCAATATAATTGGTTAAACTACAAACATAAACATGGGATTCACGAGTCTATATCACGTGTAATGACTTCCTATAATAACCAAACTGTTACTACCTCTATTGCACAAAAAGAATCCCAAAATATAAATTTTATACTAACTACAATCTAATACATTCATCCTATTACCCAAATCAAGTTACCCAAAATATAAATTTTATACTAACTCCATCCTATCACTAATCAAGTTACCCAAACCGACATAAATTAACAAAATCAAATTACCCAAAATCACGTATTACCCAAATAAATTTTACTCTAATCAAAACTTATAAACCAATCATAATCATATTACCCAAAATATAATTTAAGCATGATAGCCATATTCATTCATTCAACTCTTTGCAATAAATTAACTCTTAAAACACAAATTCGTAGCAAACATACTGATTTGGAGAAGAACGAACAAAAATAACAAACAACAAAAAAAATTAAAGAAGAAGAACTTAAAAAGTAGTTTTTACCTCTACAATTAGTCTCTAATTTGAAGAAGAATGAACGAAAACTGCTTCTCCTTCTTCTCTTCTCCCCCCTTTCTCCCTCTTCTCTCTATTTCTGTGACCTCCTTCTTTTTTTTTCCCTTCCGTGTTCTGTGTCGAGCGAACTGGTTACTGAATTCATTTAGTTTGATCAGCGACCGCTATCTGCGACCGCATGCGGTCGCTGAATTTTAATGACATGGACTTATCGGTGATCGCGACGCGGTCACGATTTCAAGTGGTCGCGACAAAAAATTGGCGCCAACATTTCAAACCAAAATTTTGGTGGCAAATTTATACTTATTGATCGATCAATGATCGCGATGCGTCATTGTTAAAACATTAGCGACTAGATTACGTTTGGTCCGCAGACGATGATGATCGTTGTGATTAATATCGGTGATCGATGGTGCTGATCGCCGATCATCGTTGGTCGCTGATAGTCTTTTTTCTTGTAGTGGACGACACAATCATTGGTGGACCCTACAACGCAAGTATTGTCGTAGTTAGAAAATGACAAAATTATCTTTTATAAAAATAACTACGAAAAGTGTTACCGTTAAAACCGCTGTTGAACTACCCGATAATAAAAGATAAAGAATACCCGTGGTTGCATAAGAGTAGCACACAGATTGATTATTGATGCTTACGTAAGAAGTCACTCAGTTATACTCAATTATTGCTAATTGCAGCATCATATCTCTCATATTATTGATTCAATTATTATCACAGTATCTGTAATAACCGAGATTTTCTATGTAATTTAACAATTTCAATAAACGAACTTATGTGAAATTCTTATGTGATAATTATTTACTACATGTATCTATGTTTACTTATATGTTATGTGATGAGATGTGTTTGAATGGTTGGTTCCGTTTAATTCAACTATTTAAAATGGGTAAGAATGGAATTAATGCTATTAATTTCGTGGGATGACTTTAAAACACGACTTTGAGTTTGGAGCGGAATTTAGTGATGCGGACAACGTATTTGAGTCCGGAACATCGAAATTAGTCAAGATAGACTGTAACCACAAAAATGCATCACGGTTGACTTTTTGGTCAAAGTCAACCGGTTGACTTTTTAGGAGAAAAGTCAACTACGAATTTTAAAGTTGAGTTTGACAAAACGGATATCTCCATGACGCCCGGGACGTCGACTTTAGTAGGAATCGATATAAGTATCGACACGTTTGACTACGGAGGGCAAAATGGTCAAAATGACTTGTTAATTGATTAAATGATTATTATAATATTTATACTCAAGTGCAAAGCAAATTGGGGAATCCACGTGATCATCAAATTGGGACAATAAAAGGAGCATATTCGTATATATTATGGTAGTAAGGAGGGAGTGAGTTTATTTTTCTTTATAACACCAAAACCTTTCATTTTTGTAACTCATACCCATAATTAGACTAAAATAATGAATGGGGAGTGTAATGGTAACTGATCATGGGGGAGTGTAATGGGCTGGAGAATTCAGTTCATTACACCATATATGATGTATATACATTACATCTAAACTCATTCTCCTCTTTCACAACAATATTCCAACCAAGAGAGCAAAAGAGAAAGAAAAGAGAGAATTGTGAGTGAGAGCTTGGAAGAAACGAGTTCTGGAGATTTTGGGAGAGTCTAGCAATCAATAAGAAGCATTAGAAGCAATCAAAACAAGAGGAATTCGTCCATAAGGTAAGCATTCAAGCTATTTTCTATGTTCCTAAGTAAAATAGTGGAGAAAATGCATGAATTAGTATGGTTATTGGTTTGTCTTGTTTTGTAATGCCATGTTTGGGTATGATTCTGCTATGTGGCGGTTAAGGAAGGAAAAATCTGGTGTAAACATGTTACTAATTCGTATAGAATCAAGAAATCATGCCATGTATGCTAACTATTTGATAAAATGCCTCTTAGTTGCTAATTTGATGAAAACATGAAAAGTTAGAGAATTGAATGGTTGTAACATGTATATATATGTTATTAGAAGTGGTCTGGATAATAGGAATCAAAACCCATGCATGCTAGAATCAAAATCATGATTTTCTCAAAAGTTGGGTTAAACTAGTTTGCATGATTTTTCAGGATTTTTGGTCACTCGAAATCATGTCTTAGATAATCCATTTGTTGCATGTAATAATTTTGTAAAATAGTATGTAGCATGAGGTATAACATGTCCAAATTTCATTCGGATCGAAGCTATATTGAGTGAGATATGAAAATCGTAAGGTCGCGAAATAAACATGTTAGAAACTGAAAAAAATTGTGAACTGCTGACCCTAAGGACAAATTCGGGGCTAGCTACAGTTTCCAGAAAATTTTGGGCTTTTGGGTTATTATAGTACACTGAATAAGCTTTCCATAGACTCCGGAACGGACTAATTCCAACTTCGGAGCAAGGAGTTATGACTTTTGAAAGTAGTTGCATCAAATCTGTCCAACAAATTCGGAGCAGTCTCCTTGAACGGAATTTCTGGAATTTTGTGCTTGGAATTTGAAGATGGTCCATGAACGAAAGTTGTATCCCCAGAAGTTAGCTTCGTGTGGGCGCAAGAATCGCTCAAAAATGTTTTAAAACGAATTAGTTATGACTGTTTTAGCGAGGTATGGTAAAGCTGAGAAAAAAAAATGTAAAAACTGTTATGTTTGGGCATTTTTAAGTTCTGTTTTGGGCTGCCTATGATATCTAAAATGGGTGGCATATATTTTCTAAATATATTCTATTATGATGCTTATAGCATATCCAATAGGAGACCCTTTTACTTCAAACTAGATTGTGTATGAATGGTGATTAACGAGACACGTGTGATTAGGTTATGTGAAGGTTAATCGCTAGCGTTAGTTATAACAGGCTTATCAGACAAGTTTCTTAACCCTAATTTCTTTTGGGTATTTATTAAATCCTTACTAATATTATCGCAGTAAGGGTAAGTATTGGACTTGTGTTAGTTATTTATTTCGCAAGTTTCTTTTCGTTGAAAAGTCATACGAACTTCAATTATCTTGCAAGCTTATCGATGATTATTAGGTTATTATTTTAATCGTCATATGTTTAAATTTCATTTCATTATCGAATCGTTTCTAAGTATGTTCTCGGCCTTTGTTTCCTGGCTAGTTTTTATTGATGAAAAAGTGATTTAAAACAAATCTTTGAAGCTATTAAATGTTTACCGATCTAAATTGCTTTAGTGTATCTCACATGATTACTAAGATGAACAACCCGAATAAACGGGCAAATAGATGTCGGGAAAATAGTCCCATTTCGCTTATGCAAAACTTAAAACTTGATACTTGTGCACAACGTAGGTACAATAAGTGATCACTGGCGTGATTTTGCGGAGGTATTTACGATCTATTGGATTGTTAAACCGTCGATGATTTTGATGAAAGAAAATATGTTCGTGGTATTTTACACCCTTAGTATGATATTGAAAATTCTTAAATTTCCATTCTTGATGTTCCTATTTAACACTTGACAATCATTTCAACTGTTGAGGTTTAGCTATTCAACCGCTTTCACCTCGATGTATGTTTTCAAATTTTCAGATATACTTCTTTGGGCAATTCGTGCTCATTCTTGCTTAAACCTTTCAGTTAAGGGTGAGAAGGCTGAGGGTTCGGGCAAGGACAAAGGAAAGTCCAAGATGAAGTGATGCTAATGGTTATGTAATAAATTAATTATTTCCGCATATGTGTAATGTAGCGTTAAACGCTAAGACTAAGTTCCAGTATGTTTTAAAGTTGTAAAGACTTGGGATGTTATTTCGACTATTTATGTAATTGGTAATATAATATTATTATTATTGTTAAAGTTACTTAGATAGATGATGTTGTATGTTGTATCGTGAGCACCAAGTCCTGTAATCGATGTTACACGGATTTGGGGGCGTCACAGTATCATCTGCATAATATTTTATATTATTAAATCAATAATTGAGACAACAAAGTTATTCATATTATTATTTGCAATATCGACAATGTCTGTAAAGTTACGCTCGAGAGAGGTTTGGTCACCTAATCATGGCGCCAATAAGGAGAAATCCTTATTTAAAAAGCCCCTCTTTCGCAGAACGCGACTCGGTTGTTAAATATTATGAGTTATAATATTAATGATGAATAAGTTTGAGTTGATTAAAGATAAAATTGATAGTTCCATTGTGTTGGGATTATTAGTGTTAGTGGAAATCGATATTTATTTCGATAATAATTGATGTCTGGAAGTTATATTAACCAATTGGGTAATTAATCGGATAAATGAGCTATTAATTGCTATTAATTCACATGCTTATAACTATTTGTTCACATGTGTGCATTTATTGATTCACATTCATGTACTATTAGGGGAGTGATGCAAGATTGATAATACTTGCATTTACTAAGTTAAAATAGAGGTATAGATGGAGTACTATACTGTAATTTGTATTTTCACATGTATAGAACTATTGATTCACATGATTGAACTATTGATTCACATGATGTACTATTAGGGGAGGTGGTGCAAGTTTGATAATACTTGTCGGACTAAATTAAAAATGAAAGAAAAGATAAAGGTATTATACTGTAATATTACGAGCCCCAAAACGTGCAATTATCGAAACTATATTTTCCTATAAATAGAAGCTCATTCTTCCTTCATTTCTCACCAATTCACTAAAGCTATAGAGCAATTATTATAGAGAGAAATTATAGAGAGAAAGAAGAAGAGAAGTTTGCTACCTCGTATTCATGAAGAGAGCTATTGTTATTCCATTCCTTATTATTCTGTTGGAATAACCTGTATACGTGGACTACCGTATACATGGTGAAATTCTTCTGTTATTCCATTCTTTATTATTATGTTGGAATAACCTGTCTATGTGAAGTACTGCATCCACGGTGAAATTCTTCTATTATTCCATTCTATATTATTCTGTCGGAATATCCTGTCTGTGCGTTTACGCATGACATGGTTCCATTATTTATTATTCTATTGGAATAACTCCGTCTGCATGTGATTCATCGCATGCATGGTGAATTCGTTGTTATTCCATTCTTTATTATTCATTGGGAATAACCTCATCGTGCGCTATCATCGATGCATGGTGAATTCTTCTGTTATTCCATTATTTATTATTCTATTGGAATAACTTGTCTATATGGATTACCACATGCATGGTGAATGATCCTTTGTATTCATTCCTTATTAAATTGTGGAAATGATCTGTATACGTGGATTACCGCATGGAGGGTGAAAATCCATTTGCAGTTTCGTATATTCTATTATACTCGGGTATTCGGGGCACTTTTCGTGTTGGATGACTATTTACGAGTTACAATTCACGGGTTACTATTCACCCAAATTACTATTCACTCTAGTATTATTCACTCAGGTATTCGGGGCACTTTTCGTGTCAAGGTACTATTCACGAGTTACTATTCATGGGTTACTATTCACCCAAATTACTATTCACTTTAGTATTATTCACTCGGGTAGTTGGGGTACTTTTCATGTCGGGGTACTATTCACGAGAATTACTATTCACAGGGAACTATTCACGGGGTACTATTCACCCGAAAAATATATTTCTTTTTTGTCCAAATTATTTTTGATACAGAAATATTATTCTTGAATTTTCTTTGCATAAAGCAAAAGATCATGTTGACAATTTAGATATTTTTAAACTCTGGATAAATTTAAAGTCTTTATATTTATCCTTGATTTTCGTTTGATTAATTCTTATATCATTGTCATCATCCTCATGCTTATATTGTGATGAATATCTTTGGCTTACGTGCATAGATGGACTGTTGATTGGTATGATTATGACCAATGATCATTTGGTATAATCATGACCCGTAATGGTATAAATGATGTGGTAAAAGTCCTCATTGGCCCGTAGTGCATTGATAGATAGTTGTTGGTATGATTATGACCATGGATTATTCAGTATAATCATGACCATTGATGATTACATGAATATCCTTGGCTCGTAGTGCAGGGATGATTCGATGACGTGGTTTATTTATTAAGTTGAGTCTCAGCGATAAAGTTGATGAAAACCTTTTTAAATCATAGAAGATAGTAGATATCATGCTCTATTTGACTCTTCTAATGGATTTCTTATTCCGCTGCGATTGTTGATCTAAAACTTGTTGTCTATTATATTCTATCGGTTGTTAAACTATCAAGGCTAAGGATAATTTATTTCGCATTATCTTAGTCATAATATTTCTTCTTTGGGCTAGTTGAGCTCACCCTTTTGCTTTTATTGTTCTCTTCTGTGAAATGAGAACATATTTGGGATGAGTCGTGGAATGGAGTGATGGTCGGGATAAATGGCTTTTAGTAGTCCTCACTATTCTATGAAATAGTATGATAATAATTGTAATGAGGACTCCATTGAGAGTGGATATTGTCTAGAAGGCAATATTCTTGTTTAAACTCTCATCTTATGTTTGGTCATATTGTACACGACAATTGTATAATTAAGTTTGTATTTGATTTATGTACCATGCCTCATTCCATTAGGCAAACACCGCTACCCTTTAACGAGCTTTGAACCAATGACTCCTAGACCATGAAAGACCTTAGGGCGCTAGGTGTTAAGACACCCCTACGGGCGTACTTACTCAAGTAGCCAGGGCCCCGAAATAAGACTAGCCACGTTATTGCTATATATATATATTTTTAATTTTTAATTTTTTAATTTTTATATACAGCATACCCATGTGTCCCCAAAGTTTGAATGACAATATTTTATACAGTCTAAGTCCATTTTCCACATTTTTCTCTTTTTTAAAACCACATTTTCTATTAAGAAATGCAACACATCATTCTTATGCCTACAAGCAATTGTGAACACGGTAGTGCAAACCGAAAGTATCTAAACAGCATCATGAATTACATCATGTAAAACATTATATCTAAGCTCAAGTTATCCAAAATATTCAATAATCCTTCAAAATTCACTTTCATCATCGGCTAGACAAAATTTCCATAAAGCTAGTATTTTTGAGACATACACTACACATAAAATGCAACTAAACATATACTAACACAAGTAATAATGACTAAAACCAAAAAAATTCATAAATTTTATCTAACCATAAACATGCAAAATTTAAACTTAAACATGCAATCAAACTATATGCAACTAACTATATGCAACAACTACTCACTACAACCTAATACCCCCAAACTTAAAATAAACAATGCCCTCATTGTAATTAAAAGTGAAAGAATACTCCCCTAAGTGGCAATGTTATCTCCGTTCGCCTCCTCATGATCCGATGGTATATCAGGCGATGGCTAAGTTAGATATTATATAGTTAGAAACTGAGTGTGGGCTTCTAACTGTCCGAATGCTTGAGTCAGAAATTCAAAAAATTTAGCAATTTTTTTTTGTGTGATCGTTATGGTGGTGACCATGCCAGTTGTTTGGATTAGTAGTTGCGGCATGCGCTGACCTTTACTACGGTAATCTTCAGTTTTTGTTTGACTCCTGTTTGATCCTGAATGCTTATAGCAATTGGATTGAACCTGAGAGGAGAAACAATAAAACTATTATTAAGACTTACCACTATCTAACATCTACTAAATATGGAAATGTAAATAAGAATTAAACAAGGAGGAAGAAAGATTGGATGGGGTGCCTCCCATCGAGCGCTCGGTTTATAGTCCGTTAGCTGGACTCTTTTCTTGACACCGCTATCCAATTCCTCTACGATAAGCTAGGAACCCTCCATCCATTAGAACTACAATGTGCGTAGGTAGGTTCCCCATCTTGCGTGTCTGTGAATTAAAACATCCTAGCATATTTCCTGTACATGATGCCCCCCAGTTCTATTGCATAGCTAGGTGCTCCTTCCGTTGTATCTGTGAATAGATTTTTGCATTGAGGCATGACAGATACAACAAGATTTTCTTCTTCTATTATCTCTTCCTCAGCCCACCATGGTTTGTAAGAGGCCTCATAATCGCGGAAATTCTGGCTTTGGATGTGACTACCAAGGGGACATGGATGTGCAAATTTCACTAAATTTTTCAACTCTAACTGAGAAGGCACTTGGGGTATTATACAAGTTGGCTCATGTTCTTCATTTTCCATTCCCCCAGTTGTCTCCTCAATGTCCACTCCTTTCAGTTCATTCAGTGGCATGTACACTTCTGGCTCTCTATCAGTTTCATCGTCCATGTCATAACACCAATTGTTTGGAGGGCGATTGTTCAAGGCTTCGAATATTTGATCCATATGATTCTGTAGATTTTGAATTAACCTATCTTGCTCAATCATCTTCTCCTCAGTTGATGCTACAAATTTGAACCACAAATCCTCCAATCTTGAATTATCTTGTTTAGTTTCAAAATCCATGTTTTGAGGACCATTCATTGAAGAGTTAATGAGTTGTTCCATCTGTCTATTAAGATTTTGGCTTGATAACTCCTAACTCATCATCATCTCTTCATGGTCTGCTATGCTTTTTGACATGAATTCCTTCAACTCCGAATTTTCTTCTTGTTGCATTGGAGGTGGATATGAGAAATCTGATGGATATGTTGGACTTGGAATGCAGTATTGATCTTGATAGTTATAACCCCATTCATAATCTGGGTGATACCCCCAACCTTGTTGATAATCAGGATAAACATCGTCGTTGAAGTAATCACCCCCAAACTACACTTTTCCAACCTTGATGTTGCACTGATAACTCGGATACTCGCCAGCACAGTATTCACATGTAACTACTATCTCTCGAGTGCGTTGGGCAAGAATATCCAACCTCTCCGAAAGTGTTGCAATTTGTGCTGACAATGTAGAAAATACATTGAGTCCCTCAGTGCTTGTGTCCCTTGGTTGAATCATATTTGCATAAGGCCATTGATAAACGAAGTCATCCATGGTACCTGAAAAGAGAAAAATATAGGAAAATAATTAAAATAAAATAAAATGTTTAAATTAAGACTAATTTGATTGAAATTAATGTTGGCAAAAATTTATTAAGCTAATTCCCCGGTAAATGCGCCAAAAACTTGTTGGTCGTTTTACCGATCAATATATGCGTGGAAGTATACACAGTCAACAAGTAATAAAGAGTAAGTAAAGTATCGTTCCCACGGAGAATTAACTAATAAAGTTTACCAAGCACTAACCCATAACCATTTCAATCTTATTTAAATAAATGATACAATATAGTGATGAAAACTATGAAATTAAATAATACTAACTATCCCTAGAATGAGACTAGATAATGAAGACTTGAGATTACAATTTCCCCTATTGAATCATTCAAATCCACACACTTCATGATATGCCAAATTACTTGTACCGGATTGTTAGTCGAGAACACGAAAGTAAAGTACAACTATATCTCAATGTACCATACTGATATCACATATAATCCACAGTTGATAGAATACACATGAATACCCACATTACCTAAACCACTATATGTCTATGTGATTTACAAATAATTAGGGTTTAAGCCCAAATTCTCAATTGACTACGAGTGGTGCTTCGGTATATGTCTATCCTAAGCACAAATCATACATCCTATCATAATGTAGCACATACAATCAAACGCTATCAAGATCAAATCTAAACCCATACTTCGTCTTTCAAGTTCATATGGGTTATCATAGTAATTGATGGCCAATCAACTACGTAAATAAGCATGAATCTTAATAGACAATCCCATAGCAATCAATAAGGTTAACAATGAAGTATATCGAAATAAACTAAGCAATAGATTCCATTGTAATCTCAAAATAGAGTTTAGCTCATCATAGAATCAAAATCCATCAGCCACAATAGATTACACATTGAGAAATAAAGATAGAAGTAAAGAGAAGTTAGGGAATTAGGAATGCAAATCTGATCTCTCTTGCTCCAATTCTGAATTTCCTATGCTCTCCAATTACTTCAATCTTCAACTCTAATCTAATCTAGGGTTCTAATCTAATCTAGAAAGAAAGAGAAGAATAGAGCATATGTCATCTAGATTAATCCCCCAAGGGTGGAATATATTTTTCATAATGAAAATACGTCTAGTATATCAGCCCTAATTGAACCCCCTTCTTATAATTTAAAAATTAAAATAAAATAAATCAACAGCCTCAGATGTCGCATTGTTTTGGTATAGGTGTCTCCTTTAGAATCGCTGCGGCAGTGCCATGAGTGTAAATTCTGCTCAAGCCGGGTGATCGCGTGGGCGCGCGTGTTTAAGCTTCTAAGTAGTCAATGGCGGCCACGCAGACTTCTGCTTTGATTTCGTGGTTCGTCATTACTGCTAGCGACTCTTGCTTTGTCTTCTTTGCTCCTAATTCTTTGGCATGCCACTCATCCTTCATCCATCCTCAGTTGCACATCTCCAATTGTTCCTTGCGTCATGCTTTCATTAGCCTCATGCCATCTACCATCGCCAATCTATGTCATTTCCTACACTTTTACACCAAAGGAGTTCTCAGTACATGCAATGCAAAATATTACGAAATGCAACTAAAAACACACTAAAATGTACTTGAGATGGGCTTAGTTCGCGTGAATTGATATCCAATAAGTAGGTATAAAACTCACTTATCAATATCCTGTCTGTGTGTTTACGCATGACCTGGTTCCATTCTTTATTATTCTGTCAGAATATCCTGTCTGTGCATTTACGCATGACCTGGTTCCATTATTTATTATTCTGTTGGAATAACTTGTCTGTGCGGTCTATCGCACACATGGTGAATTCTGTTGTTATTCCATTCTTTATTATTCTGTTGGGAATAACCTGTCTGTGCGGTCTATAGCATGCATGGTGAATTCTTCTGTTATTACATTCTTTATTATTCTGTTGGAATAACTTGTTTATGTGGATTACCACATGCATGGTGAATGGTCCTTTGTATTTATTCCATATTAAATTGTGGAAATGATCTGTATACGTGGATTACCGCATGGCGGGTAAAAATCCATTTGTAGTTTTGTATATTCTATTATACTCGGGTATTCGGGGCACTTTTCATGTCGGAGTACTCTTTACGAGCTACTATTCACCCAAATTACTATTCACTCTAGTATTATTCACTTGGGTATTCGAGGCACTTTTTGTGTCAGGGTACTATTCATGGGTTACTATTCACCTAAATTACTATTCACTCTAGTATTATTCACTCGGGTAGTTGGGGTACTTTTCATGTCGGGGTACTATTCACGAGAAGTACTATTCATAGGGTATTCACGGGATACTATTCACCCGAAAAATATATTTCTTTTCTGTCCAAATTATTTTTGATACATAAATATTATTCTTGAATTATATTGTACAAAACAGTATCATGTTGACAATTTGGATATTTTTAAACTCTGGATAAATTTAAAGTCTTTAATATTTATCCTTGATTTCGTTTGATTAATTCTTATATCATTGTCTTCATCCTCATGCTTATATTGTGATGAATATCTTTGGCTTACGTGCATAGATGGATTGTTGATTGGTATGATTATGACCAAAGATCATTTGGTATAATCATGACCCGTAATGCTATAAATGATGTGGTAAAAGTCCTCATTGGCCCGTAGTGCATTGATGGACAGTTGTTGGTATGATTATGACCATGGATTATTCGGTATAATCATGACCATTGATGATTACATGAATATCCTTGGCCCGTAGTGCAAGGATGATTCGATGATGTGGTTTATTTATTAAGCTGAGTTTCAGCGATAAAGTTGATGAAAACCTTTTTAAATCATAGAAGATAGTAGATATCATGCTCTATTTGACTCTTCTAATGGATTTCTTATTCCGTTGCAGTTGTTGATCTAAAGCTTGTTGTCTATTATATTCTATCAGTTGTTAAACTATTGAAGGCTAAGGATAATTTATTCTGCATTATCTTAGTCATAATATTTCTTACTGGGCTAGTTGAGCTCACCCTTTTGCTTTTATTGTTCTCTTCAGGAAATGAGAACATAGCTGGGATGAGTCAGGGAATGGAGTGATGGTCCAGGATAAATGGCTTTAGTAGTCCTCACTATTCTATGAAATAGTGTGATAATAATTGTAATGAGGACTCCATTGAGAGTGGATATTGTCTTGAAGGCAATATTCTTGTTTAAACTCTCAGCTTATGTTTGGTCGTATTGTACATGACAGTTGTATAATTAAGTTTGTATTTGATTTATGTACCATGTATTTGGCGACTCAAGATGGGTGATGTATACCTGTTTTGGGGGTGTCACAGTTGGTATCAAAGCTTAGGGATATGACCCCTGGCTGAGATGTGAGACTAGAACTAGGAGGGGAGAGGCATGTTAATCCTTCGCTAGTATGACCTACCTAAGCTTATGTGTTATTTAATTGGTCGGTTAGAATATAGGGATAATATGTGGCATGTCAATTAACCTTTGTTTTGAAGATGTATTCTAGAATGATATCTGAAATACAGGAGATGAGCAATGGGAAAATCATGATAGAGAGGAAATAATTGGGAAGGTACAATCTGAAAAGAAAGCAAGGTATTTTCATCTCTTCGAACTACCAGGTACGTAAATTTCGAGGGCGAAATTTCATAAGGAGGGGAGATTGTAAGACCCCAAATTTTATGAATAAAGATTTAATTTTCTCAAAATATTTTTTTTATATTATAGTGTGGATTTGAGATAATGTTATAGTTGTGGGTAATATTTATAAATTTTTGCAAAGTAAGCAAGTTGTTATAAAATATTCGTTGTGTCAGGGAATATTCGTTTTAATAGGGAATATTCGTACGACGACACAATCATTGGTGGTCCCCACAACGAAAGTATTGTCGTATTTAGAAAATGACAGAATTATCTTTTTATAAACATAACAGTGAAAGTTTTACCGTTAAACTATTGACCTACCCAGTAGTAAAAGTACAGAAATACGCGTGGTTGCATAGTAGCACACGGTATTGATTATTGATGCTGACGTAAGAAGTCACTCAGTTATACTCAATTATTGCTACAGTAATTGCTGCATCATATCTCTCATATTATTGATTCAATTATTGTCACAATATCATTTGCATAATATTTTATATTATTAAATCAATAATTGAGACGACAAAGTTATTCATATTATTATTTGTAATATTGACAATGTCTAGAAGTTCTGTCAAGAAGAGGTTTGGTCACCTAATTGCGTGCCAATAATGAGAAATCCTTATCGGAAAGCCCCCTCTTTCCTGGGAACGACCTGGTTGTTAAATATTATGAGTTATAATATTAATGATGAATAAGTTCGTGTTGATTAAATATTAAATATTGTGAGTTATAATATTAAATATTGTGAGTTATAATATTAATGATGAAATTGATAGTTCCATTGTGTTGGGATTATTAGTGTTAGTGGAAATCGACATTTATTTCGATAATAATTGATGTCTGGAAGTTATATTGACCAATCGGGTAATTAATCGGATAAATGAGCAATTAATTGCTATTAATTCACATGCTTATAACTATTTATTCACATGTGTGTACTATTGATTCACATTCATGTACTATTAGGGGAGGCTTTTCGTAATGAATTTTTTTTGAGCCTCCTGATTCTGCTGAAGAATGATAACTGTTTCCCTATGCTTCTTGGTAGATTAGAAGTGAATTTGATCCCTTTCATTTATGCTTTGGATCATTTCCTTGATGATCTCCCGTAGCTTCTTTGTGAGCTCAGAGCTTAGGTTGCTAGGAAGAGTGTTGGCAACATCGATCAAGTGGTTTAACCGTTGATGAACGAGTAAAGTGTGAGTTTCCAGATCATCTTAAATTTTTGTAGTCACTTTCTGCGATGCACGAGACAACTCAGATTTGGTGGGAAGAACTGAGAAAAGTTCAAGAATTTTTTGAGTGTTTGTAAGAGAGGCTTTTGTATTTTGTTCTTGTAGATTTGGGAGAGCAAGAGAAAGATCGAAATAATTGTTGTTTGAGGAAGAAGGAATGTCTGAATGAGGTGTAGGATTAGAGGTTTGAGTTGGGGGAGATGATACTATTGAAGATGGTAGAGCAGGTGACTCCACGATTTGGGTAGGAGCAATGTTTGTGGTGTCATGTTGTGCTGTTTTCGTGGTGTTAAAGGTGGTTGAAGATTGTACTAACATGAAGTTAGGTTTATTTGGTTCATCAGTTACAGAATTTTGGGATTCTGTAGCTAGAAATTAGTTTAGTGGGTGAAGAACCACTTCTAACCATCTTGGAAGTTCATAAAATTGATTGAAGTTTAATGGGGGACAGTGGTTAACTATGAAAGAGATGGGAATAGATTTTACCTCACGCTTAGTCTCTGAAGAAGAATGATTTCTGATCAGCTTCGGAGAAAAATTGAGGCTGCTTGGGAATCCATGCTAGTACTAAAATCGCTGGATAAGCTTTATAAGCCCAGAACATGTGATCCCAGGAGTTGAGAATCACGGCTCTGTGATAGGACATCATTGGTAAGTAGGAGAATAACTGATTATATTTGTCTCTCCTATATCCATTCCAGCCTACTGCAATAATCTCAACTTCTTCATCCTCTTCTTCTTCCCTGTCTTCATCACCTTTATTTGAAATTTCCACCACATCCATCATCTTCTCATTTCCTCTTTGTTCTTCAGCCCCTTCCACCTCCATTGCTTCGACACTTTCCATTTCCATAGCTTCAGAGACTACGATTTCTTGAGGGGCTGAGGGGGCTTCATGAACATCTTCTAGCAGCTCCCCCTCAGCTGTAGCATTCGCTTGCTCAGGTTCTTCTAACACCCCCCCCCTCAGCTGGAGCACTTCCTTGTTCAGGTGCTTGAAGAAGCTCCCCCTTAGTATGAATCATAGTCTGATCAAATGCAGTAGGGGTTATTGCACTGTTAAGGTTTACTATCATATCAGCAATGATCTTGGTCTTATCCAAAGAATCAGTTGTTTGGGGCTCAGATCTTGGTTCAACCTTCTCAGCAACAATTCTTCTTTCTTCCTCCTTCAAGACTTCTTTATTGTCAAGAATATATTTCTTGAAAAGCTTTCTCTTTGTTCTCTTGGGCTTAGCCACATCCTCAGTATTCTCTTCAACTTCAGCTCTGACAGTTTGTTCAGGCTAAGATACTGTTGTAGCATACTTCTCTAGAATGATGGTAATTCTAGACTCCACGATCGGTAATGACTCCACGATCATGGTGAATGATGACTTCTTTGATTGATGGATGCGTTTCTTCTTCAGAGGCTCAGAATAACCTTTAGCCTTATCCTTACCATGCTTCTTCTTCTTCATCTCCTTTAGAACTTCTTCTGGTGATTCGGTCACTTTTAGGGTGAGTTCCCTTTGTGTGAGGAGACCTTGAATCTCTTTGCCCGAACCTCCTTGAGGCGCATCAGTGGTTGAGCCTTGAGGATCTTCTATTATTTGAACATTTTTATTTAATTTCTTCTTACCCTTACTCTTTCTGACCAGAGCTGTGGGTTCCTCTTGATTGACTTCTTCTTCCTCAGCTTTCTTCACAACTGACATATTTCCCTGCAGAACCAATTTCTTCACTTCACCAGTCCTTCCACTAGACTCAGACATCATCTTCACATTTTCTGTAGGGTTTCTTTTCCAATTTTGAAATAATTATTGGGTCATCGTTCTGTTGGGGTTGATGGGTTCTCCTTCCTTGTCTCTGATTTTGTCTCCCAGGGCAGTTTGCAGATTTATGCGAATTAATCTCCCATAGAGCATTTTTCCAGATCTCTTCGTCTTCTTTGAGTTGAGCATCCACTTCCCAATCCATTCTAGGAGCAAGGCTCCATAGTTGAGTTGAATTTTGAAGCAGATTGATGTCATGAGCTTCAGTTGGTTCTCATTCATCAAGTCGTGGCCAGAGCTTTTGCAGCATATGCATTTCCTAACAATAACAGCCAAAAATTCATACTTTTGGGGAAAAATTTTCTTCTTGTAGCCCTTAACACTTTGAGACTTCTTGTGGTGCATCTTCCTTAGACCTTCATTAAAGTCGATGACACTCAAAGATGAAAAGCCCTTTGATTTAAAACCTAGGGCTAGGTTTATATCTTCAGCTTTGAGTCGAATCTGCTCCCCCTTGACCCTTGTAGTGATGATGTCATTTTTGAAGACTCCATTGCAGTATAATTCTTTCATCAGCTTCAGGTAAATCCTTGTGCTGGTGCTTAGAGCTTCTTCGAGACCAGCTTTCTTTAGAAGTGTCAAAACTTTATGGAACTGTGGGTCAACTATCTTGAATTTGTCGAAGCATAGTTGGTAACCAGATACAACATTGGAAGTAGCCATTGATTACTATAATTTTCCTTAACCAAATAGAAATTAGTTGAGTGCTCTGAAAGCTAGTGTTTCTTTAGAGAGAGAATGAAAGGAATGAGCTTTTGAAATTCAAAGGTGAACCGTCAAAAGACATTTTTCAAAATGTATTTATAACTTCCCTCCTCACGATCTATAGAGTAGGACACGTGTCGAGTTCTGCAGGGCTCCACGATTTTAAGTAATATAAAAAGTACTGATCTACCCTTAGCTCCCCCTAAGCTAGTGGATCCTTTAAGACGACTACGATCATTGAGGTTTCTCTACGATTGTTGAGTACACTGCTAAACCTGCTCCACGATCATTGTCTCTTCGGGTTCTTGTGATGTACTCTGAATTAACATCCCTTCTGGGTTAAGGTAGCTCAGGAAGGGCCAACCTCTTAGTCTAAAACTAAGGGTCAGGTTTGTCCCTGAGGCACTTATCAGAAGGGCTTCTTAGTCTTGATAGAATTATTGTCATCACAGTGGGTTTTCTCTGCCATGTCGAGACTGCTCCATGATCGTGGTTTCTCTTAGTCATCTCTACGATTTTAACATAGCCTTTTATCTTCATGGTTAGCACCAACTAAAGCATAGAGTTTATGGTTGTAGATTTAGTATACCTAACTCATTTATCAATTTATTAAATCTGGATTCATCTAAGGGTTTTGAAAAGACATCAGCAAGTTGATTTTCAGTAGGGATGTATTATAAAGATATAGTTCCATTTTGTACATGATCCCTAATAAATGGTATCATATTTCTATATGCTTAGTCCTAGAATGCATGACAGGATTATGTGTAATTTCTATGGCACTTGTGTTATCACAATTAATAAGTATAGACTTGAAGTCAAACCCATAGTCTGTTAGCTGGTTCTTCATTTATAAGATTTGAGCACAACAGCTGCCTGCAACAATGTATTCAGCTTCTGCTGTTGAGGTTGATACTGAATTTTTCTATTTCCTAAACCAGGACACAAGTCTGTTTCCTAGCAGTTGACAAGTGTCACACTGGTACTTTTTCTATCAATTTTGCAGCCTTCAAAATTAGCATCTGAATATCCTGCCAGTTCAAAGGAGGACTCCTTTGGAAACCAAAGTCCCAACTGAGATGTGCCTTTGAGATACCTAAAAATTCTCTTTACAGCAGTTAAGTGTGATTCCTTAGGATTAGCTTAAAATCTAGCACATATACATGTTACAAACATTATGTCTAGTCTACTGGTAGTTAGATACAAAAGAGAACCTATCATACCTTTGTATTGAGCAATGTCAATACATTTACCTTTCTCATCTTTGTCAAGCTTAGTTGCTGGAGCAATTGGTGTTTTTATAGGAGAGGCTGATTCCATGCCATACTTCTTAAGTAAGTCTTTAATGTACTTGGCTTGGTTAATGAAGATACCTTCATCAGTCTGCTTCACTTGCAGTCCAAGGAAGAAATTTAGCTCACCCATCATGCTCATGTCAAACTTGCTCTGCATAAGCTTGGCAAATATCTTGCACAGATTTTCATCAGTAGAACCGAAGATAATATCATCTACATATATTTAAACTAGTAAAACTTTATCTTTGTGCTTCCTAAGAATTAATGTGATATCTACTCTACCTCTAGTGAATCCTTTTTCAACAAAAAAGTTAATTAGTGTTTCATACCATGCTCTAGGTGCTTATTTAAGTCCATATAAGGCTTCTTCTAATCTATAGACATAATTAGAGAGATTTGGATTAATGAAACCTAGAGGTTGCTCCACATATACTTCTTCTTGAAGTTCACCATTCAGAAATGCACTCTTAACATCCATCTGGAAAACTTTGAACTTTATGTGGGCAGTAAAGGCAAGGATTATCTTGATAGCTTCTAGTCTGACAACATGTGCGAAGGTCTCGTCGTAGTCGATGCCTTCTTCTTGGGAATAACCTTTGGCCACTAGTCTTTCCATGTTCCTTGTGATCACCCCATCTTCATCTATTTTATTTTTGAAGACCCATTTGGTGCCAATAACTGGGTGACTTCTTGGTCTAGGAACTAATCTCTAGAATTTGCTTCTTTCAAACTGATCCAGCTCCTCTTGCATGGCTTCTATCCAACTCGAATCTTCCATAGCTTCTTCCATCTTCTTGGGTTCCATTTGGGACAGAAAGCTCGGATAGAAACACTCATTCTGGGTGGTAGATCTCGTCTTGACTCTTGCATTTGGATCTCTAATGATTAAGTCTTGAGTGTGATCTCTTTCCCATCTGTTCCCTGTTGGAACATCTATTCTGGTGCCTTGTTTTCTAAATTCTTCAAGCTCAACTTTTGTCTCTTATTGCAGAGGTTCGTCGTCTGGTGTAACTCTCTCCATGATCTCTCTTTCAGGCTCAACGATTTCATCTTCTGGGGCTGCGATCGTGGTGTTGGGTTCGACCACCTCATTCATAGTGTATGGGTCAATGATCGCAGTGCCTTTTGGTACAAACATGTCTAAGTCTGTTTCATTAAAGATGATGTGAATCGAGTCTTCAACACTTAGCGTCTTCTTTTTGAAAACTCTATAGGCCTTGCTGTCTGTGGCATATCCAAAAATGATTCCTTCCTCTGACTTGGGTTGAAACTTAGTCAGATATTGTTTTCCATTGTTGAGAATGTAGAATGCACAACCAAACACATGGAAATAACTAAAATTTGGCTTTCTTCCTATCCACAGCTTGTAAGGAGTCTTCTTTAGTGTAGAGTGAACAAGAGACCTGTTCTGAGTGTAGCACATAGAGTTGATAGCTTCTGCCCAGAAGTATTTAGGTAGATGGGGTGCTGCTAGTAGAGTCCTTTTAGCTTCAATCAACGTTTTGTTCTTCCATTCAGCTACTCTGTTTTGCTGTGGAGTTCGTGGAGCTGAGAAGTTGTGACTGATGCTATTGTCTGCAAAAAATTGATCCATCTCAGAGAGGTCAAACTCTCTTCCATGATCACTCCTTATAGCATTGATCTTCTCTCCTTTTTTGTTCATCACCAGTTTGAACATCTTGATGAGTTGGGAGCTTGGTTCATCTTTAAAATTTAAAAAGAACACTCATGTGAATCTAGTGTAGTCATCCACTACGACCAACAAGTATCTCTTCCCTCCAAGGCTTACAGTTGGAATTGGCCCAAAAAGATCCATGTAAAGTAACTGTAGGGGCTTATCAATTGAGTTGACTGCTTTGCCTTTGAATGAGCTTTTAGTTTTCTTTCCAATCTAAAAAGCGTTGCATGGCCTTTCTTTGTCGAAGTTGAGCTTGGGTAAACCTACTACTAGATCTTTGGAAGCCAGTTTTGACTTACTCTTGAAGTTGAGATGAGACAACCTTCTATGCCATAGTCAGCTCATTTCTTCAGATTGTCACGCCCCCAAAATAGGTCTACACGACCCATTCTGAGTCGCCAGATATCATACTATAAAAATCAAATACAAATTTCATTTATACTAATCGTTGAACGTCGTAAGTATTAATCGACCACAATTAAACTATGAGTTTTAATACAAATGTATGTAACTCTCATGGTGCCTCGACCACAACCTTACAATGGTACGTTACATAAAAGTACAGTCAAAAATTATTTTAGAAATTAAAATCTTTGGGAAGTGCTCAAGGAAACCTTCATACATGGGAGGCCATGCGTCTAGGTTATGATAGATATCATATGTCCACATAATTATCCTTGGTTGACCCAATAGACCCCAAAGAAAAACGAGAAGATTACTATCATGTTCTTTCCAATGGTGAGTCTTCTCTTGATATATAACTATCTCCCACCATTCGCAATTGAAAATTATATTTCAACCAAACTCCAAGATCATATAGGTAGTGCTCGTAGATATACTCAACAAGTGGATGTGCACAACCCTATCTTATCGGTTCACCAAAATTAAATATCAAATGACGTATACAATACGACACACTTATCTAAAGTTCTCAATAAAATTTTTCTATACTATTTAGGGAGAACCTCAACAGCTATAGACCACCGTTTTATTCTCCTATTACCCCTGCTCGACCCAGCTACACTCTTATTACCTGAAAGGAATTGTGAAGCAAAAAGGGTAAGCATAACTAGCCCAGTAAAGAATATCATGACTAAAGATAATTTACATCATCAATAGCATTCATCAGTAATAAATTAGAGATTAAGAACATATGGTAGACAATAAAACTTTTCAACTATAGTTGCAGCGGAACGAGCAATCCATTAGAAGAGTCAAATAGACCATCAAGTCTATTATCTTCTCCATGTTAAAAGTCCACCAATAATATTTTATCCCTGTAACATTAATCAATAATTCCTGTCCACAATCATATGAATAACTCATAATCATAATTGTGATTCTAAATTCCTCTTCGCACCAGGACGAAGATAATTTTCATCACCTATCTTCACCTGAAACATCAAAAATCATGGTTATACCAAATCACAATTCTTGCTCATAATCATACTAATAAATTTATCTTTGCACTACGACCAAAGATATTCATTAACAATTCATCTTTGCACTACAGGCCAAAGACATACAACTGTATTTTAGAAGAGTCAAGTAGAACATGATATCTACTATCTTTTACGAATGAACAGTGTATAATCAATATTTTATCGCTGAGACTCAACTTAATAAATAAACCACATCATCGAATCATCCCTGCACTACGGCCAAGGATATTCATGTAATCATCAATGGTCATGATTATACCGAATAATCCCTGGTTATAATCATACCAATAACTGTCCATGAATGCACTACGGGCCAATGAGGACTTTTACCACATCATGTATAACATTACGTGTCATGATTATACCGAATGATCCCTGGTCATAATCATCCCAATAAACAGTTCATCTATGCACATAAGCCAAAGATACTCATCAATCAATAGTTCATCTTTGCACGTAAGCCAAAGATATACAACTGTAAAATCAATAATCAACAGTCCATCTTTCCACGTAAGCCAAATATATACAACTGTAAAACCAATAATCAACAGTCCATCTTTGCACGTAAGCCAAAGATATACAACTGTAAAACCAATAATCAACAGTCCATCTTTGCACGTAAGCCAAAGATGACTTTCATCAGAATATAAGTATGAGGATGATGACAATGATATAAGCATTAATCAAACGAAATCAAAGATAAATATTAAAGACTTTAAATTTATCTAGAGTTTAAAAATATCCAAATTGTCAACATAATACTGCTTTGTGGAGTAAAATTCAAGAATAATATTCATGTACCAAACATAATTTGGACAGAAAAGAATTATATTTTTCGGGTAAATAGTACCCTGCAATAGTACCCTATGAATAGTACTTCGAGAATAGTACTTCGTGAATAGTACCCCGGCATGAAAAGTATCCCAAATACTCGAGTGAATAATATTCGGGTGAATAGTAATTTGGGTGAATAGTAACCCGTGAATAGTAACTCGTGAATAGTACTCCAACACGAAAAGTGCCCCGAATACCCGAGTGAATAATACTAGAGTGAATAGTAACCGGGTGAATAGTAACTGATGAATAGTAACTCATAAAAAAAAGTACCAAAGAAAATGATATTCCATGACGAGTACAAAAGAAATGATATCTCATACGAGTTTAATAGATTATCTTAAATCGCAAATGGATTTTCACACCGCCATGCGGTAATCCACGTCAGGCAGATCATTTCCACAATTTAATAAAGAATGAATACGAAGGATCATTCACCATGCATGCGGTAATCCACATAAACAGGTTATTCCAACAAAATAATAAAGAATGGAATAACAAAAGAATTCACCAGGCATGCGATAAACCTCACACACAAAAGTTATTCCAATGTAATAATAAAGAATGGAACTGAAGTCACAGTAATCCGCATGCAGACGGGATATTCAATGTAATAATTGTGACGCCCCCAAAATAGGTATACATCACCCATTCTAAGTTGTCAATACATGGTACAGAAACAACTACAACTTTATTATTACAACAGTAAAACTGCGAGTTTGAATACAAATATTACCTTCTAGACAAAATCTATACTCAAATAAATCCTCATCACATTTATTGATACATTATTTTACAAAAATGGTGAGGACTACTAAACAACTCTCTCTAGAACCTTCATTCCATACCCTGACTCGTACTTGCTATATTCTCGCATCCTGAGAAGAAAAATGGAACAAAAAGGAAAAGGGTAAGCTCAACTAGCCCAGTAAAGAATATTATGACTAAGATAATATACAACAAATTATCGTTAGTCTTCAACAGAGAAAAATCTAATAAAATACAATAGACAACAAGTTTTAAATCAATATTCGCAGCGGAAATAATAATTCATTAGAAGAGTTAAGTAGAGAATGCAAACTACTATCTTCTATGTATGAATTTAAAAGTTCATCGTCTATCTTTTATCCCTGTAAAATCAATCAATATATATCTAGAATCAAATATTCATCTTTGCACCTTTCAAAGCCAAAGATATTCATCGATTGGTCATGTTCATCTAAACACTGCTCATCTTTGCACTACGGGCCAAAGATATTTATCGAAATCATTCATCTTTGCACTACAGTGCCAAAGATATTCAATAATATCATCATTTAAGACCGAGGATGATGAAAATATTTTTAAAGAAACGAATCCAAAGTGAAACAAAATGACAAGGATTAAGGATTAAGGATTCGTACTTTGTTTTATCCATGTCCAACAATACCTCAAAAATAATCATAGTGGTGTAAAATTCAAGAATGATCAAAAACATGGATACAATCAAAGCTAGTATCCGTAATAGATATTTTTGAACGAAAAGGAAAATTTTCATTTTTCGATGAATAAGGCCAGATTCGTGAATAAGATCAGTATAACGTGGATAGGCTTGGTATCGTGAATAAGTAAACCCGACACTAAAAGTTTCAAATTTGATTAAAAAGTTCAGATCAATACTTGAAGATAATGATATTAGAATAAATAATATCATTAAAAAATAATATCCCTTACCTCGAAAAATCAAGACTTCTAATTTGAAACAGGATATAAGGCTATGACTTGAACTTGCATCGTATAGCAATACTCAAAATATACTCAAAATACTCACAAGAATACGCCGATAATATAGAGAGAAAACTTGATTTCGGTGTAATTTTCAATTCTAACCTAAGCACCCTATTTATAGGAAAATGCTTAGAACATCAAAGTAGAAAATTTAATATAATATTAATATATAAATTAAATTTTCCTACGCCTAACCTTCCAAGAATGAATTCACTCATTCAACACACATGTAACACAACATAATGAAAAAACGCGTTTTGTTTTTTAAAATATTTTAAACTTCCAAATATCAATTATTTTGAACTTCGTAACTTCAATAATTCACAATAAATAGCCCTTTTGTCGGAAAATTCAAACTCATGAATTTTATAGGAAATTCAATTTCTACAACTTTACGGAAGAAAGTTTTACCAAATTCCAAATGTAAATTGATCGAAATCCACAAACGGGCAATTTTATTGTGCTATAATCAAATTTCACCAAGAAATGGGGTCCACCGACATATATAAAACATGCGTTAAATATTTTGGTAACAAAATACTCCTCCTCCACATATACTCATATATCCCACATTCATCGTAAAAATATCATCATTATTATATTATTAAAATATAATAATATATTTAAATCAATTATTTTATCAAAAAGATAAAATTTCAATTTTCAACAATTGTCACATTAAAATTTTCTCCATCTATATCCACATAAAATTAATATTTTCCTCATCATATGAATTAATAATTAATTATTCACAAATAATATTACAGAATCACAATATCGACAACCAAACCGGTTCGTGAAAGAGGGCTTTCAAATAAAAATTTCTCCTCATCGCACAAGCAATTAGGTGACCAAACCTCTCCTTGTATGTAACTTTCTAGACATTGCCAATAATGTTATCTAATAATATTATTAGATAATATGAATTATTGCTTCGATAATGAAAAATAACGTGTAATGACAATTATTGAAACAACAAAGAATATAAAATATCAACGCAATAATTATTAAATCAATAAAATAAAATATCGAATAAAGAATTATCGTAACCATTATTGAGTAGTGCCTTCTTACGTAAGAATCAATAATTGGTGCAATACTGCAGTGCTACTTTGTGTGTTAACCCTTCGAGTATTTTAACAAGATAATTCTTGAATAACTTCTGCAGTTATTTTTAAACAACTTATATTTGTCGTTTTCTTCATCCAATCGCTTTTCGTTATGGGGCCCACATTAAGGTCAATGCGTAAATGCATTTAATATTCCCCGACGGTAAGAATATTCCACGACCAAACGAATATTCCCGCAAAAATAAATATTTTATAACCACCGCTTATTTTGAAATATTTGCGTATTTTACCCATAACTATCCACATTAATCAAATCAACCCTTACTATTTCAAAATAATAAATAGAAAAATTAAATTTCATTAATAATAAGTTGGGGTCTTATAATAATAAAGAAGCGGAACTGTGTCATGCGTAATCCGCATGCATGTGATATTCCAACAAATTAATAAAGAATAGAATAACAATGAATTCATCCAGCATATACGATAGATCGCATGCACGAGTTATTCCAATGTAATAATAAAGAATAGAACCCGTCATGCGTAATTCGTACAAACAGGATATTCCAACAAAATAATAAAGAATGGAATAACAACAGAATTCACCAGGCATGCGATAGATCCGCATGCATGAGTTATTCCAACAAAATAATAAAGAATGGAATAATGAAGAATTTCACCATGTATGCGGTACTTGATGCATAGGCGAGTTATTCCAACATAATAAAAAGAATGGAATAACAACCTTCTACAGTATTGAAAGAAAATAACTCTTTTCATGAATACGAAAGAATAATACCCTTACCTTAGAAGAAAACTCGGATAATTGGAATAGTGAGGTAGCACACTTCTCTTCTTCTTTCTCTCTATAATTTCTCTCTATAATAATTGCTCTATAGCTTTAGTGAATTAGTGAGAATGAAGGAAGAATTAGCTTCTATTTATAGGAAAATATAGTTTTATAATCGCTTGCGTTTAAGCTCAAAATATTACAGTATAATACCTTCATCTTTTCTTTCATTTTTAATTTAGTCCTGCAAGTATTATCAAACTTGCACCACCTCCCCTAATAGTATATCATGTGACTCAATAGTAAATCATGTGACTCAATAGTTCTAAACATTTGAAAAAATTAATTATAGTATAGTACCTTCATCTATACCTCCATTTTTAATTTAGTCATGCAAGTATTATCAATCTTGCACCAACTCCCCTAATAGTAAATGAATGTGAATCAATATTACACACATGTGAACAAATAGTTATAATCATGTGAATCAATAACAATTAATTGCTCATTTATCCGGTTAATTACCCGATTGGTCAATATAACCTCCAGACATCAATTATTATCGAAATAAATGTCAATTTCCACCAACACTAATAATCCCAACACAATGGAACTATCAATTTCATCTTTAATCAAAACGAACTTATTCATCATTAATATTATAATTCATAATATTTAACAACCAAGTCGCTTCGTGGAAGAGGGCTTTCCGATAAGGATTTCTCCATATTGGCGGCGCCATAATTAGTGGTGACCAAACCTCTCATCGATGAACTTTTAGACATTGTCAATATTGCAAAAATAATAATATGAATAACTTTTGTCATCTCAATTATTGATTTAATAATATAACATATTATACAAATGATCTTTGTGACAATAATTGAATCAATAATATGAGAGATATGATGCAACAATTACTGTAGCAATAATTGAGTATAACTGAGTGACTTTCTTACGTAAGCATCAATAATCAATACCGTGTGCTACTATGCAACCAAGCGTATTACTATACTTTTATCACCGATTATTTTATGAAAACTTTCTTACTTTGAAAAATTTTCAAATATCACCCTTAACTTTAACCTTTTATCAATTTAACTATTTACTAAAATAGAAAAAATTGAATTCTTTTATTTCATAAAATTTGGGGTCTCACACAGAGGCTTTATCAAGATAGCATATTGTCTCATTAGAACTCATTTGAGCAAGATTAACAGTGTAGACAGCCCCTTCTCTTGTTCCGGTCAGCTTTATAAAAGAGGTCTTCAGATCTCTGACTTGACACTGATTGTTGAGGAACCTGACTTGATGAACCTTTTCACAGAGTTGGTTGATGCTCAGAAGATTGTACTTTAGTCCTTCCACATAGGCTACTTTGCTGAAAGACACTACACCATTCCCACCGAGCCATATCCTCTTTTCTTACCAAAATTGTTGTCTCCAAAGATGACTGTTGGACCCTCCTTCTCTGTGAAGTTAGATAGGAGGGCTTTGTTCCCGATCATGTGCCTTGAGCATCTACTGTCCAGATACCAAGTTGTTATCGTGGAGCTCTGTTCCTGCAGTAAGGTTAAACTTTCATTTTGGTACTCAGACTTGCATGGGTCCTACCTTGTTAGTACCCTTGGGGACCCAAATCTGTTTAACTTTAGTTTTATTATGCAGAGGATTATAGTAAAATTTTTCAGCCTTATGACCATATTTATCACATACAAAGCATCTATCATAATGCATGCTTGTGTGTGTGTGTGTGGATTCTTTCTCCATTTGGACTTATATGGATTCTTGGTGGTCTTTCCCTTATATTGATTCTTCTTTTTCCATTCATCCTTTTGATTCATGATTTATTATGAGTGAAACTCAACTCTACTATTCCTTCCCGGTTGGTTCGTGAAGTTGGTTTTACTTGACTCCACGATTCTTCAAGGTTGAAGAGTAGTGACTAAGTTACTCTTCTCTTTTCTGAACCCCAGGCCAGCATGGGATCCGTTATGTCTTGGAACATGAATTGGATCAGAAGAGCAGGGATGCACTGGTTCTTCCTTCTGTGAGGATTTCATAAATGTAATGCTTCTATTGAAATTTAAAGCACTACTAATGTTAGTTTCCTTTAGCTTTTCCACATATGATTCTGCAGTAGATTCCCCAAACCCTAAACATGTTCCGTCAGATGCACTTCTCTGACTGGAGATCAGGGAGTCCATGGATGAAGATGATCTATTCCACATTAAGATTGTCTTTTCTAGTTCTTTAATCTTAGAGGTTAGATTTGACTCTCTTTGTGTATTGAGTTCATTGGTCTGTCTTAAGATTTTATTCTCACCCTCAAATTTAGAGAGAGAAGTGGTACTTAGAAATGCTGTCTCCAGTTCTACTTGAACTTTTTCTTTCTTTTTTTGAAGAAGAGAATAATCTTTAGACAAAACTCTGAACCACTTCATATATAGATTCAGATTAGATGTTATGCCATGTAGTACAGTTCTTAAATCATCAATGTCTATATCAGTAGAGTTAAAGTTGAATACCTCATCGATGCTTACTTCATAATGGTCAGTGCTTTTCTTGTCCTTTGCATTTTTGTTTATTAGTCATAGATTTACTACTTGAGTCTCTTCAACATCTCCAGACTCAGGAGTTGTGTCGTTGTCTGAGTCACTCCACGATCCTCCAGCCATAAGACCTTTGTCTTTCTTCTAGAGCTTTTTGTAGCCTTTGAACTCCTTCTTTGGATTTGTTTTCCTCTTCAGCTCTTTTCTAAGAGGTTTGTTGCAGTTTGCAATAAAATGGTCAGGCTTCTTGCAGTTGTAGCATAAGTCGTTGATATGCTCCTGGCTGTTGTTGTTGTTGAATCTCTTAGGTCTGCTGCTTCTGCCTTTCCGCATAAACCTTTTGAGTCTTCTTACCAGCATTGCAATGTGCTCATCATCATCTTCCTCATAGTCAGATTCATTTTTAGCATGAGCTTTGTAGATGGTTTCTGTTTCCTTGAGAGCAACTCCTTTGTCCTTCTTTCTTCCTTTAGATAGAGTCTCTGTACGTTGGGTCAGCTCTAGTTCGTAGGTAAGAAGGTTGCCATAGAGTTGTTGAACTGTCATTTCATGGAGGTTCTTTGATTCTCTGATGGCAGTGATTTTGGCATACCATAGACCTCATGAACTTTATGATAAGATCTTTATTTGGATAGATCTTTCCAAAAGCTCAAAGAGAGTTGAGCAGAACATTGAATCTCTCATAGGTAGAAGTGACGTTTTCTCCTGGAACATGGGTGAACATCTCATACTGTAGAGTCAGAAGAGATTGCTTGATTTCTCTGACTTCTTCTGTTCCTTCATGCAGAATGAGCAATGCTTCCCAGATATCCTTGGCAGTTTTGATGTTGACCATGTTTTCGAACAGATCATCTTCTAAAGACTGGAATAAAATGTTCTTGATCTTTTTGTCTAGTTGGACAGCTCTCTTTTCGTTCTCAGTCCATCTTGATCTGAATTCTGTTTGGATCATCTGGAGTTGGTGCAAGCTTTGTTGACTGTATGGCCCATTCATAACGGTTTCAAATAGCTCTTCAACTATTGAATCCTTATAGGCTTGCATACGAACTTTCCAGTTGGTAAATTTGTCTTTGTTGCACATTGATGTCTTGCTCCCTCCACCGGTCTTGGACTCTCTTATCAGTTGTGTCATTGGATCTACTCAAGCTTTGCAGGCTTATTAAGAGAACCTTCTGTGATACCAATTGTTAGTTCCCAGTGACACAATAGTTATCTAGAAGGGGGGGTTGAATAGATATTTTAAAACTTTTTCCTTTACAAAATACTTGTCCGATTTGTTAATAAATTAACTACAGCGGAATATATGATTTGTTTGTTCCCTTTAAGATAAACTAAGTTTATAGGTGATAAGCAGTTATGACAGATATAGCAGTTATAACAGATATATATAAGACACAGTGATTTTAAGTAGTTCAAAGCACTCAAGGCTTGTGACGCCCCCAAAATAGGTGTACATCACCCATTCCGAGTCACCAAATATATGGTACAGAAACAACTACAACTTTATTAATATAATTGTCATGCAAAATACGACAACACATAAACTGTGAGTTTAAAATATAAATATTGTCTTCTAGACAATATCCACACTCAAATAAGTCCTCATCACAATTATTGATACACTATTTTACAAAATAGTGAGGACTACTATAACAACTGCCTTGGAACATCACTCCACACCCCGACTATTCCCCGCTATATTCTCGCTTCCTGAGAAGAAAAATGGAACAAAAAGGAAAATGGTGAGCTCAACTAGCCCAGTAAAGAATATTATGACTAAGATAATATAGAACAAATTATTGTTAGTCCTCAACAGGGAAAAATCTGATAGAATACAATAGACAACAAGTTTTAAATCAATATTCGCAGCGGAAATAACAATTCATTAGAAGAGTTATGTAGAGAATGAAATCTACTTTCTTCTATAAATTTAAAAGTTTATCATCAATATTTTATCCCTGTAACATCAATCAATATACATCTTGAATCAAATATTCATCTTTGCACTACAGACCAAAGATATTCATTAGTTGGTCATGTTCATCTCAACACCTGTTCATCTTTGCACTATGGGCAAAAGATATTCATCAGAAAATCATTCATCTTTGGACTACAGGCCAAAGATATTCAATTATATCATCATTTAAGACTGAGGATGATGAAAAATATTTTAAAGAAAATGAATCCAGTGAGACAAAAGAATAAATATTAGGGATTCGTACTTTGGTTTATCCATGTTCAAAAATACCCCATAATATACCATAGTGGAGTAAAATTCAAGTATAAAGATCAAACATGGATACAATCAAAGATAGTAACAAAAATAGACATCTGGGACAAAGAAGAGAACATTTCATTTTTTGGTGAATAGTGCCGTATTCGTGAATAGTGCCGTGTACGTGAATAGTAATCCAAACACAAAAAGACAATGATTTCACAAGAAAAATCTTACCAATAATCCGGCATAATGATATTGAAAGAAATAATATCATTTATAAAAATAACATCCCTTACCTCAAAAGAACAGTACTTCTGGCTGGAATACCGGTTATAGTGCTGAAGGAAACTTGCACCGTATAGCAACACTCAAAGTATTAAAATATTCACAAGAATACGCTCGATAATATAGAGAGAGAAAACTTCAATTTCTGGTGTAATTTTCAATTCTAACCTAAGCACCCTATTTATAGAAAAATGCTTAGAACACCAAAGTAGAAAATTTAATAAAATAATATATTTATAAAAATTTCACGCCAACCTCATGACAAATCTGAATTCAGCCACCAGTGGGGCCCACAATAATGACAAAATAATTCATAATAAATAGCTCTTTTATCAGAAAAATTCAAATTTTATGTCCATTCCATAGGAAATTCAATTCTCTACAACTTTGTAAGTTTAAGTTTTTCCAAATTCCAAGCAAAAATTGACCGAAATCCACATACGGACGATTTTACGACCTATAATCCAATTTCAGTCACAAAATGGGGCCCACAAACATGTTTTAAACATTTTTTTGTAACAAAAACACTCTTCCTCCTCATTTATTCATATATCACACATTCATTGTAAAATATCACCATTATTATATTATTATAATATAATAATATATTTAAATGAATAATTTTATCAGAAAATATAAAATATCAATTTTTAACAATTGTCACATTAAAAATTTTCTCCATCTATATCCACATAAAATGAATATTTTCCTTAACATATAAATCAATAATTAATTATTCATAAATAATATTAGAATCACAATCTCGACAAAATGTGCCATTCTCAAGAAAAGAGGGGCTTTCAATAAGGATTTCTCCTTCTTGGCGTGCAATTAGGTGACCAAACCTCTCCTTAGATGTAACTTTCTAGAACCATCATCAATAATGCTATCTAATAATATTATTTAAATAATATGAATTATTGATCTGATAATGGGAAATACTGTGTAGTGACAATTATTAAAATAACAATAATATAAATTTTAACGTAGCAATTATTGAATCAATAAAATAAAATATTGAACAATAATTACTGTAACAATTATTGAGTAGTGCCTTCTTACGTAAGAATCAATAATTGGTTCAATACCATGTGCTACTGTGTTTAAACCACCAAGTATTCCAACAGTGTTAACGATAACAACTACACCATTATTTATAAAAACTTATACTTGTCGTTTTCTTTATCCAATCGCTTTCTGTTATGGGGCCCACACAAGGCTGCGCCGTCGTACGAATATTCCCCGATAGTAAGAATATTCCACGACCAAACGAATATTCTTCGACAACAATAAATATTTTATAACCACTTGTTTATTTAAGATATTTGTGCATTTTATCTATAACTTACCACATTAATCAAATCAACCCTTACTATTTCAAAATAATAAATAGAGGAAATTCAATTTTATTTATAATAAGTTGGGGTTTTACAACCTCCCCTCCTTATGAAATTTTGTCCTCGAAATTGACGTACGTACCTGGTGTTTCGAAAAGGTGAGAATACCTTGCTTTCATTTCCGTTTCCAACTCCCAGGTCATTTTCTCAATAGCATGGTTCCTCCACAAAACTTTAACTTATGGTATAACCTTTGTGCGTAGGACATGCTCCTTCCTATCCAAGATCTTGACAGGTACCTCCTCGTACGCTAAATCTTTGACTATTTCGTCTGGTTCTAACTCAATAACGTGGTTCGGGTCTAATTATAAAATTAACTGTCTATCAATGCACTACGGTCCAATGAGGACTTTTACCACATCATTTATAACATTACGGGTCATGATTATACCGAATGATCCCTAGTCATAATCATACAAATCAACAGTCCATCTATGCACGTAAGCCAAAGATGACTTTCATCACAATATAAGCATGATGATGATGACAATGATATAAGCATTAATCAAACGAAATCAAGGATAAATTTTAAAGACTTTAAATTTATCTAGAGTTTAAAAATATCCAAATTGTCAACATGATACTTCTTTGTGGAGTAAAATTCAAGAATAATATTCATGTATCAAAATTAATTTGGACAGAAAAGAAGTATATTTTTCGGGTGAATAATACACCGTGAATAGTACCATGTGAATAGTACTTTGGGAATAGTACCTCGTGAATAGTATCCCGACATGAAAAGTACCCCAAATATCCGAGTGAATAATATTTGGGTGAATAGTAATTGGGTGAATAGTAACCCGTGAATAGTAATTCGTAAATAGTACTTCAGCATGAAAAGTGCCCCGAATACCCGAGTGAATAATATTTGAGTGAATAGTAATCAGGTGAATAGTAACCCGTAAATAGTAACTCATGAATAGTATTCCGTCATGAAAAGATCAATAATTATCAAGAAAGCTCAGAATAATATTTCCATGAAAAGATACTGGATGAAGCGCAAATATCAAGGATATTTTACTAATTTCATGGAGTATAGAAGCCAAAACTTCAACAAAATGAGTATAGAATTCAAAATCTGAAACGAAATAATATTGCTTACATACTATAGAGTATGGAAGAAAATATTATTTCAAGCGAATATTGAACAAAAATAACATCCCTTGAATGAAAATAATATTCCAACTAATATTTAACAAAGATAATATTCCTACGAATATTGAACGTTCGCTCAATATTCATACGAATACGAAAAATAATATCTCTTCAGAATATGAAATAAATAATACCCCTTACGACTGTTGAACGAAAATAATATTCCTACGAATATTGAACGAAATGATATTCCTTACGAATATTGAACAAAAATAATATTCATACGAATACGAAAAATAATATCTCTTCAGAATATGAAATAAATAATACCCCTTACGACTGTTGAACGAAAATAATATTCCTACGAATATTAAACGAAATAATATTCCTTACAAATATTGAACAAAAATAATATTTATACGAATACGAAAAATAATATCTCTTCAGAATATGAAATAAATAATACCCCTTACCTCAGAAGAAGACTGGATACTGGAATAGTGAAGTAGCAGACTTTTCTTCTTCTTTCTCTCTATAGCTTCTCTCTCTATAATTGCTCTTCTGAGTCTTAGTGAATTGGTGAAAATGAAGGAAGAATGAGCTTCTATTTATAGGAAAATATAGTTTCGATAATTGCACGTTTTGGGGCTCGAAATATTACAGTATAATACCTTCATCTTTTCTTTCATTTTAAATTTAGTACTGCAAGTGTTATCAAACTTGCACCACCTTCCCTAATAGTACATCATGTGAATTAATAGTACAATCATGTGACTCAATAGTTCTATACATGTGAAAAAATAATTACAGTATAGTACTGTGACGCCCCCAAAATTAGGTATACATCACCCATCTTGGGTCGCCACTGACATGGTACAGAATTTAAATACAACTTACTAACATAACTGTCGTGTACAATACGACATAAGCTGCGTGAGTTTAAATACAAATATCATCTACTAGATATTATACAAACTCAAAAAGGAGTCCTCATTATTAATTATTATCACACTATTTCACGAATAGTGAGGACTACTAATGCTATCTTCAGGACCATCACTCGTTTCCCCGACTCGTCCCGGCTATATTCTCATTTCTCAAGAGAGAAAGTGAAAGAAAGGGTGAGCTCAACTATCCCAAGAAGAAATATTATGACTAAGATAATGTAGAATAAATTATCAATAGTCTTCAACAATGTTAAACCGATAAAATACAATTGACAACCGGTTTAATCTGCAATAGAATATGCAATCCATTAAAAGAGTCAAGTAGAAAATAAAGTCTACTATCTTTTAGGTTTTAAAGGTTTTTCATCATCGTTATATTTGAGACTCGACTTTAATAAATATTCCACATCATCGAATCACCCCGCACACTACTTCGCCAAGGATATTCTTTAGTATCACGACCACAATTATTCATGCACTACGGGCCAAGAATATTTGTGTATTCATTAATGGTCATGATCATGCCAACAATCGTCCATCAATGCACTCTACCCATCGAGGATTTTTACCACATCATTTGTAACATTACGGCCATGATTACACCGAATAGTCTCGGTCATAATCATACCAAGTCCATCTATGCACTACTGTGCCACAGATGACTTTAAAAAAAATATAAACATGAGGATGATGACAATGATATAAGAATTCAATAAAACAAGTTCAAGAATTATTTTATCCGGGAATTATTAACGTCCAAATTATCAATATGATCTTTGTTTTGTAGAGTAAAATTCAAGAATGATCGAAGAATATTTTCATGAAAAGATATCTTTGGATGAAACGCAAATATTAAGGATATTCCACTAATTTCATGGAGTATAGAAGTCAAAGTTTTAACCAATTTGGGTATAATAAAGAATGGAATAACAAAAGAAATCACCATGCATGCAATAGACCGCATGCATGAAAAGTTATTCCAATGAATAATAAATAACGGAACGGTGTCGTGAAATTCACAACCGGCTGTGATGTTCCAAATGTAATAATAAAGATGGAACCGGATCCGGTGTAAAACACATGTATAGGATATTCCAATGAGAATAATAAAGAGCGGAACCAGTAGGTGTAAAACACATGCAGATGAGGATGTTCCAACGCGAGAATAATAAAGAGCGGAACCGTGTCCGGTGTAAAACACACGCATGAGGATGTTCCAATGAGAATAATAAAGAGCGGAACCAGTCCTGTAAAACACATGCAGAGAGGATGTTCCAATGTAATCATAGAAGAATGTCACCAAGTATAGGGTAAATCGCGTATACTGAGTTATTCCACAGATTAATAAGCGATGGAATAACAACAGTTCTCTTCATGAATAAGAAAGAATAACACCCTTACATTTGGTAGAAGATTGAATCTTTGCAGCAGTAGTAGTAACAAAATACTCTTCTTCTTTCTCTCTTATCTCTCTATATTTTCTCTCTATAGCTTGAATGTATTCGTGAAAATAATGAAGCCCTAGGCCTCTATTTATAGAAGATTTCTAGCTTAGCTTTGCTTAGTGTGAAAAGGCAAGTGGCTTCGATTTAATTGGTTTGGCGCTGTAATGTGAAACGACAAGTGGTTCGGACGCCTATAATGTGAAACGACAAGTGGTTCGACGTCACGGTAAAGGTAATTACTATTAACGAAGGTAAATACTATTGACGAAGGTAAATACTATTCACAAGGGTAATTACTATCGACGAAGGTAAATACTATTGACGAAGGTAAATACTATTCACAAGGGTAATTACTAATGACGAAGGTAATTACTATTGTGAAGAGACTCTTAGATGATGACATATGAGCCCCCATAAAATAATCAAACTTACCACAAATCATTTTTTTTTCATCAACACATATTTAATCTTTCAACAATTATTAATCATTTATAACTTGTCGTCTCAATTATTGATTTAATACTATAACATATTATCTGATGATCTTGTGACAATAATTGAATCAATAATATAAGAGATATGATGCAAAGAATTCTTTTAAGCAATAATTGAGCATAATGAAAGTGACTTCTCACGTAAAGCATCAATAATCAATACCAGTAGTGCTCTTATGCAATCTACGCAGACATCGCATTTCTTTTACCACCGGGTAGTTCAGCAGCTTTTAACGGTAACACCTCCGCCAGTTATTTTTATAAAATATTTTTGTCGTTTTCTCAATCCGACAATAATTACATTGTATGGGTCCACCAATGATTGAGCGTTTATACGAATATTCCCTAACAAAAAGAATATTCCCCACCAAACGAATATTTTATAACAACTTGCATACTTTTGCAAAATTTATAAATATTACCCACAACTATAACATTATATCAAATTTATTCCATAATATTCAAAAATAATATTTATAGAAAAATTCATCTTTATTTATAAAAGATGGGGTCTTACAAGTACCTTTATCTATACCTCAATTTTTAATTTAGTCATGCAAGTATTATCAATCTTGCACCACCTCCCCTAATAGTACATACATGTGAATCAATAATACACACATGTGAACTAATAGTTATAAGAATGTGAATTAATAGCAATTAATTGCTCATTTATCCAATTAATTACCCGATTGCTCAATATAAATTTCAGACATCTATTATTATCGAAATAAATGTCGATTTCCACTAACACTAATAATCCTAACACAATGGAAATATCAGTTTCATCTTTAATCAACACGAACTTATTCATCATTAATATTATAACTCATAATATTTAACAACCAGATCATTACCAGGAAAGAGGGGGCTTTCCGATAAGGATTTCTCCTTATTGGCGCGCAATTAGGTGACCAAACCTCTCCTTGACAGAACTTCTAAACATCGTCAATATTGAAAATAACTTTGTCGTCTCAATTATTGATTTAAGAATATAAAATATTATGCAGATGACATTGTGACAATAATTTAATCAATAATATGAGAGATATTATGTAGCAATAATTGAGTATAACTGAGTGACTTCTCACGTAAGCATCAATAATCAATACCGTATGCTACTATGCAACCACGCATATTACTGTACTTTTATCACTGATTATTTTATGATAACTTGCTTACTTTGAAAATTTTCAAATATCACCCTTAACTTTAAACTTTTATCAATTTAACTATTTACCAAAATAGAAAAATTGAAAACTTTTATTTCATAAAATTCGGGATCTCACAATAGTCTATCATAGCTTAAGAGAAATCGTAGTGTTCTATTCGATCAAGGTTAAATCAAGCACGAACATGTCAAGACACAACGATCGTGGTGTCTCTCCAGTCAGCATTAGAAGCACCGAACTTTGTCCATTTGCTGAAGGATGAAGTATAACAAATGAAGAATAACTTATGGAAGTTGAGATTTCGGGAATCCTAATGATCCAACACTCATCCTTAATATGTATCGAAGAAGCGTATAGAAGAAGCTAAGGAACGAACTACATACCTGCTAAAAATCATCTTTTTAGGTGTTAGGTGAGAAAGCAGTCTACTATGTCAGTGGGATAGACGACAGAACAACAGATTTCCAAGAATTCAACATTAGTGCTTAGAAATGTCTGATGCATTAAATACTACAACGGATGCCTTCAACGGACATATTTCAAAGGCTCCTTTATAAGCAAATCAGAAATAGATGCAACAACAAACAAGTACAATCTGAAAAGCTCAAGAACACTCAACGTCCAAAACTCTACGATCAAGAAAGAAAAGCTTGCTCTGCTACTCAGTTCTTTCGAACGTATGCTTAACTGCAACTGAGTAGCACAACCGAAGAACTCAACTCCCAACAAGTGTATTCCAAGTCTGCTGGACTTGAAGAGTTCTAAGTGAACTAAGGAGTTCTAAGACTACTGGTCTTAAAGGAATTTAAGTGCCTCAAAGATTGTAAAGATATCCTTAGTGGATTTCCTACTCGTGGAGTAGAAAAATGGACTAGGAGACTTGTAAGACCCCAACTTATTATAAATGAAATTGAATTTCCTCTATTTATTATTTTGAAATAGTAAGGGTTGATTTGATTAATGTGGTAAGTTATGGGTAAAATGCGCAAATATCTTAAATAAGCAAGTGGTTATAAAATATTAATTGTTATCGGGGAATATTCGTTTGGTCGTGGAATATTCTTACTGTCGAGGAATATTCATATGACGGCCCAGCCTTATGTGGGCCCCATAACGAAAAGTGATTGGATGAAGAAAACGACAAGTATAAGTTTTTATAAATAACGGCTTAGTTGTTACCGTTAACACTGTTGGAATACCCGGTGGTTTAAACACAGTAACACACGGAATTGCCCCAATTATTGATTCTTACGTAAGAAGACACTACTCAATAATTGTTACAGTAATTACTGTTCAATATTTTATTTTATTGATTCAATAATTGCTACGTTAATATTTTATATTATTGTTGTTTTAATAATTGTCACTACACAATATTTCATATTATCAGATCAATAATTCATATTATTTGAATAATATTATTAGATAACATTATTGGTAACGTCTAAAAAGTTCTGTCTAAGGAGAGGTTTGGTCACCTAATTGCGCGCCAATAAGGAGAAATTCTTATTGGAAAGCCCCCTCTTTCCTCGGAACGACCTGGTTGTCAGTGTTGTGATTCTGTAATATTATTTGTGAATAATTAATTATTGATTTATATGATAAAGAAAATATTCATTTTATGTGGATATAGATGGAAAAAATTTTTAATGTGACAATTGTTGAAAATTGATATTTTATCTTTTCTGATAAAATAATTCATTTAAATATATTATTATATTATAATAATATAATAATGGTGATATTTTACAATGAATGTGTGATATATGAATAAATGAGGAGGAAGAGTATTTTTGTTACAAAAAATATTTAAAACATGTTAAACATGTTCGTGGGCCCCATTTTGTGACTGAAATTGGATTATAGGCCGTAAAATCGTTTGTATGTGGATTTTGGTCAATTTCTGCTTGGAATTTGGAAAATTATAAACTTACAAAGTTGTAGAGAATTGAATTTCCTATGGAATGGACATACGATTCAAATTTTTTTGATAAAAGGGCTATTTATTATAAATTATTTAAGTTCCGGAATAATTGATTTTTGAGTTTTAAATATTTTTGTTTAGAAAAATGTTTTTTCATTATTATGGGCCCCACTGGTGGCTGAATTCAGATTTGTCATGAGATTGGTGTGAAATTTTTATAAATATATTATTTTATTAAATTTTCTACTTTGGTGTTCTAAGCATTTTTCTATAAATAGGGTGCTTAGGTTAGAATTGAAAATCACGCCAAAAATTGAAGTTTTCTCTCTTTATATTATCGAGCGTATTCTTGTGATTATTTTAATACTTTGTGTGGTACTATACGGTGCAAGTTCCTTCAAAGACTATATCCCAGATTATTCCTGTAAGTCTTCATTTTTTGAGGTAAGGGATGTTATTTTTATAAATGATATTATTTCTTTCAATATCATTATGCCGGATTATTGGTAAGATTTTTCTTGTGAAATTTTTGTCTTTTTGTGTTGGAGTTACTATTCACGATACTCAAGACTATTCACGATATCGACATTATTCACTTATCATCGACACCATTCACCGAAAAATGAAATTTTCTCTTCTTTGTCCCAAATGTCTATTTTTGTTACTATCTTTGATTATATTCATGTTTTGATCTTTATACTTGAATTTTACTCCACTATGGTATATTATGGGGTATTTTTGAACATGGATAAACTGAAGTACGAATCCATAATATTTGTTCTTTTATCTCACTGGATTCATTTTCTTTAAAATATTTTTCATCATCCTCAGTCCTAAATGATGATATAACTGAATATCTTTGGCTTGTAGTGCGAAGATGAATGATTTTCTGATGAATATCTTTGGCCCATAGTGCAAAGATGAACAAGTGTTGAGATGAACATGACCAACTAATGAATATCTTTTGCCTGTAGTGCAAAGATGAATATTTGATTCAAGATGTATATTGATTGATGTTACAGGGATAAAATATTAATGATAAAATTTTAAATTTATAGAAGAAAGTAGATTTCATTCTCTACGTAACTCTTCTAATGAATTGTTATTTCCGCTGCGAATATTGATTTAAAACTTGTTGTCTATAACGAGTACGTTCAACGAGGACCACTGACGTGGTCATCTTGGTGACGAAATATCATCGAGCAACGATAACCAGCAGGGAAAGAAAAATACGGATAAAAGTGGTAACCACTCTGGTGGTAATCGTGGCCATGATAATAAAAGAAGCGAGTCAGGGGGAAATTTTAAAAAGAGAAGGTACAACAATGACAATGTGAAGACATCAACACCAGCATCAACTATTTCTAAGGGAGGAGAACGACCACCGGTCATATGTTATAAGTGCGGGAAAGAGGGACATATCAGCCCAAACTGCCCACAACAGTTAAAGGTATGTTATAATTGTGGAAATGAAAGACATATCGCTCGAGATTGTACTATAGCAAAATCAAGTCCAGCAGGGATGGTGACTCAAAAGGCTGTCCCAGAAAAGTCAAAGTCGGCGGTTCCTAGAAGAGCGTTTGTCGTGACTGGCCAAAATGCGAGGAACCCGATCGAGGTGATCACGGGTAAACTAATCATAAATTCTTACGAAGTTTATACCTTACTAGATACCGGTTCTACCCATTCATTTATCTCTCCTGCTTGTGCTCAACGTTTAAACTTGACTCCGGAGAAATTAGACTTTGACTTATCTGTGGAGACTCCATTAGGAGAAACTTTCATTACATCCACTATTTATAAATCTTGTTTGATCCAAGTTGGCACCATCACATTACATATTGATCTTATCTCTTTAAAGATACTTGCTTTTGATGTGATTTTAGGGATTGATTGGTTAACTACTCATCATGCCAAAATTGATTGTTTTCGTAAGGTTGTTAGTTTTCATATTCCTAACCAACCTGTTATTCGAATTCAAGCAACTAAACCATTAAAATCAATCACAGTCATATCAAGCCATAAAGTCATTCGTTTATTAAAAAACGGATGTCAAGCTTTCTTAGCCCATGTTATGGATTTGAATAAAGACACGTTAGATTTGAATAATATTCCTGTTGTTAGTGACTTTCCTGACGTATTTCCTAAAGAACTTCCCAGTCTACCCCAAAAATGTGAAGTTGAATTCTTTATTGATCTTAAACCTGGTATAAAGCCCATTTTTAAAACCCCATATCGAATGGCTCCTATTGAACTTCAGGAGTTAAAGGTCTAACTACAATAGTTGTTGGACATCGGTTCCATTCGTCCTAGTACATCTCCTTGGAGTGCTCCTATTTTATTCGTAAAGAAGAAAGATGGGAGTGTGCGACTTTGTATTGACTACCGGGAATTGAACCATGTCACCATCAAGAATAGGTATCCGCTACCTTGCATTGATGACCTGTTTGACCAGTTACAAGGAGCGCAATTTTTTTCAAAGATCGATCTTCGTTCTGGATATCATCAGCTGAAGATTATAACTGAGGATATTCCAAAGACTGCCTTTAGAACTCGGTACGGGCATTATGAATTCTTAATCATGTCTTTTGGATTGACTAATGCTCCTGCGGCTTTCATGGATATGATGAACCGAGTATTCAAGGAATATTTGGATCAGTTCGTTGTTGTCTTTATTGATGACATCCTCATATATTCCAAAAGTCGTGAAGATCATGAGCACCATTTGAAGCTGGTACTCCAAAGGCTTCGTGAAAACAAGCTATATGCCAAGTTGAAGAAATGCAAGTTCTGGCTTGGGGAAGTAGTATTCCTTGGGCACGTGGTGTCAAAACATGGAGTATCTATTGACCCGGCGAATATTGAAGCAATACAAAGTTGGGAGCAACCGAAGTCGGTGAGAGAAGTACGTAGCTTTCTGGGCTTAGCTGGTTATTATCGGAGATTCGTGGAAGGATTTTCTCGAATCGCTACTCCGTTAACTCAACTGACTCGGAAAGATACAAAATTCGTATGGAGCGAGGAATGCGAGAAGAGTTTTCAAGAGCTTAAGAGGAGACTTATTTCGGCACCTGTTTTGACAATACCATCTGGTTCGGATGGATTTGTTATCTACAATGGTGCTTCGGGCAAAGGGTTAGGATGTGTTCTCATGCAACATGGGAAGGTCATAGCCTATGCCTCGCGATAACTCAAAGAATATGAGAGGAATTACCCTACTCATGATCTAGAGTTGGTAGTGGTCATTTTCGTGTTAAAAATCTGGAGGCACTACCTGTATGGGGAGAAGGTGGAGATATATTCGGATCATAAAAGCCTCAAATATTTCTTCACCCAAAAAGAACTCAATATGCGGCAACGACGTTGGCTCGAGCTATTGAAAGACTACGACCATACCATTCAATACCATCCTGGAAAAGCGAACGTGGTAGCTGAAGCATTGAGTAGAAGGTCATATGTAGGAATGAGTGCGATGTTGTCAATACAAAGGCCCATTTTGTGTGATTTACAAAAGTTGAAGATAGAATTCAAGACTCCGGGGACCCATGCGATGATGTCAAGTAAATGCATAGAACCAACTTTAATCGATAAAGTTAAAGGTTCTCAAGCCATAGACCCGGAGGTGATGCGTATGAAGAAGAAAGTACAAGAAGGTGTTATCCCAGAAGCAAGAATCGATGAAGAAGGAATACTTCGAGTCAACTCCAGACTTTGTGTTTCTAACGATTCTAATTTGAAGAACAAGATCATGATGGAGGCACACAATACACCGTTTGTAATCCATCCTGGAAGTACCAAAATGTATCGTGATCTTCGACATACATTTTGGTGGAACAATATGAAGAGCGAGATCGCGAAGTTTATCTCGAGGTGTTTAACTTGTCAATGTGTAAAGGCGGAGCATCAAGTGCCTAAGGGCCCATTGCAACCACTTGATATTTCAAAATGGAAGTGGGAACACATTACCATGAATTTCATTATGGGTCTTCCCACGGTTTCTCAATGCATAGATGCTATTTGGGTTATTGTTGATAGATTAACTAAGTCTGCTCATTTCTTGCCGATACGGGAGACGTATTCCCTTAAACGTCTTGCTCGTATGTATGTAAATGAGATTGTGAGATTGCATGGCATGCCAGTATCCATAGTTTTGGATCGTGACCCAAGATTCACTTCACGATTTTGGGTTAGCTTGCAGAAAGCTATGGGCACGGGTTTACGATTTAGTTCGGCATACCATTCTCAAACGGACGGAAAATCAGAGAGGACTATTCAAACTCTTGAAGATCTATTAAAACTCTGTGTCCTAGACTTCAAAGGGAGTTGGGATAAGTATTTACCATTGGTGGAATTCTCCTACAACAACAGTTACCAAGCAAGTATAGTTTGGCTCCATTTGAAGCATTGTATGGATGAAAGTGTCGCTCTCCAGTATGTTGGGATGAGGTGGGTGAAGCAACATTGTTGGGACCAGAGTTGGTACGTATTACTACAGAAAAGATCTAAATGATTCGACAACATATACAAACGACACAAGATCGACAAAAGAGTTGTGCGGATCTTCATCGAAAGGACGTGGAATTTAGTATTGGGGATCATGTATTATTGCGTGTTGCTCCATGGAAGGGAGTTACAAGATTCGGGAAAAGAGGAAAGCTCAATCCACGATTTATTGGTCTATTTCAGATTCTTAACCAAATAGGAAATGTTGCCTATAGACTTGCGTTACCTTCAAGTATGTCTCGTGTTCATAATGTTTTTCATATATCTGTACTTCGTAAATATGTGAAAGACTTGAACCACGTTATTGAGTTATTCGGTATAATCATGACCATTGATGATTACATGAATATCCTTGGCCCGTAGTGCAGGGATGATTCGATGATGTGGTTTATTTATTAAGCTGAGTCTCAGCGATAAAGTTGATGAAAAACTTTTTAAATCATAGAATGTAGTAGATATCATGCTATACTTGACTCTTCTAATGGATTGCTTATTTCGCTACAGTTGTTGATCTAAAACTTGTTGTCTATTGTATTTTATCAGTTGTTATACTGTTGAAGGTTAAGGATAATTTATTCTGCATTATCTTAGTCATAATATTTCTTACTGGGCTAGTTGAGCTCACCCTTTTCTTTCCTTTATTCTCTTCAGGAAATGAGAATATAGCTGGGACGAGTCGGGAAATGGAGTGATGGTCCGAGATGGTTGTTTTAGCAGTCCTCACTACTCTGTAAAATAGTGTGATAATAATTGTAATGAGGGCTTCATTGAGTTGGGATATTGTCTAGAAGACAATATTCGTTTTAAAAACTCAGCTATGTTTTGTCGTATTTTTACATGACAGTTGTATTAAAGAAGTTTGTATTTGATTTTTGTACCATGTATTTGGTGACTCAAGATGGGCGATGTATACCTATTTTGGGGGAGTCACAACTATGATCTCTACTTGATTGTTTTGCAGACTCCACAATTTCGAGTGTTGATTGTGATTCTTGACTTGTCTCGGCAGACGCTCGAACTATCTTCAGGATTCTGAATGTGGCTTCCAAGACGGACTACGATTCTGAAGCAAATTTTTTGATAATCCACGATTCTGCCTTGGCGTCTGCAATCTCTCAGCTGACTTGACAGACTATGATTCTATTGAGTCCTATCTATTACATTTCAAAATAGATCATCCTAACAGCTTTGATCTTTCTTTTATACATTCATTTACAAAATGATAAACGTTAAGCACAGATCAACCTAACAATTTTGATCTACCATCTAAGTCATTGTACATATGTTCTTTGAAGGACTTTACACAAAAGCATATTTATTTACTTTCAACATCAAATTTTAATATGCAATTCCCAACATATTCATATGAATCTTGGTCGAGTTTCAAATTAAGCTGGACAAAAATAAAAAACTTAAATTACGATGAAATATTAGTTAGTAATATTAATAATATTAATATTAGTATTATTAAGATTAATATTATTAAGATTAATATTATTAATATTTATATTAATAAGAATAATAGTAATACTAGCATTAATATTCATATTAGTTATTATTAATATTAATATTACCAAAAATAATATTACAAAATATTATTATTAATATAAATATTATAAATACTAATATTATAAAATATTAATATTAGTTTTAATAATATTATAAAATATTAATATGAATAGCAAAACATTCTGATAATCAGATTTACCGGACAATTAAATCTCATTTTAATTGTCCCGTACCGCCACAAGATTATTATTATTTACATTTTTGGTTGCTCTCAACATTTGGGTTGCCATAGATGCGGACCCATATATATATATATATATATATATATATATATATATATATATATATATGTACACACACACACACACAAAGAGAGAGAGAATAATGGTCAAACACAGCTGTGTACGTGATGAGTGGGTGTTTTATGCCTATGATTTGGACATCTTTAGGGCTTAATTCTTTGTTAACTTTAAGTATTTTTAGTTTTTTGTTACATGTTTTTGTGTTTTTGTTGTAGGAAAGGGCTTCAGAAGGGCAAAACATGAAAATTAGATCTTAGTGGCATTTTCATAATTTCTGGAAACCTACCCACCAAGGCGGGGTATAATATAAAGGAAACCCCCCCGCTGGCGTCGGGGATACATGATTCAACTCTGTAACACCCCTATATATGAGCCTAGCCAAGATATAAAACCACCACCAAGGCTGGGGTATCGAGAATAACAAGGAGTTTTCAGAATTTGAGTTCAAGAAGGATTGGTTCGAGCTGATTGTTCAAGGACTTTCAGGAGGACTAAAAGATATATGAAGAGGCATATAAAAGGATGAGAATTGCAAGGATTGAAAGAGAGGATTTCATTAGAGTAGATTAGAGTAGATTAGGTCAAAATCCTAGTTCTCATTAGTTTTGGAGATTAAAGCAACTTGGAGACCATTGAAGATCAAGAGCAGGAGCTTGAGGAAGATGAAGATTTACTGACAACAGATTTATTCTTTACTCTACTCTTATTTTCGTCTTTTAATGTTTATTCAATTGGGGATTCTTAGTTTTAATTCATTGATCATGAACTAAATCTTTTGTTTAAGATTACAATGGAGCTTATTGCATAGTTTATTTTTAGTATGCTTCTCTATTAATTATTATGATTATTTTAGGATTGTCTATTATGATTTGTGATGAATTGCTTAATTGCCTAGCTAAAAATTACCGTGATAATCTATATGAACTCGAGAGATGAATTATAGATTTAGATCTGATCATAATAGCATGTGATTGTGTTTTCTACATGGCATTGGAATACATAATTTATGTCTAGGATAGAGATATACCTCTATACCTATACATCGCATGTAATCTGAAAAAGAATTTGTGCTTAAAATCCTCTTTAATTGTAATTTACATAGAGATATAGTGAATTAGTTAATTAGGGTGTTCTTCTTAATTCTATCATCTGTGGATTTAAGTTAATTTGAGTATGATGCATTGAGAGATGGTCATATTTACTTATGTGTTCTTGATTAACAATTCAGAATAGTGAGCTTAATTGATGAGAAGTGTATTAATTTAAATGAAGCAATAAATGAAGTTGTGATCTTAAATCTCCATAATCTAATTTTTAATTAGTGGTAATTAGAATTAGTTTAATTAAATAATTTACTTTATAACATTAAATTGATTGTTTAATTAAAATTAGTTTGATTAAGAATTGGTATTTGGTAATTTGTATTAATAATTCCTCGTGGGAACGATACTCTATTTTCACTTTATTACTTGTTGACCACGTATACTTGCGTGTTGGGTGTAACTAGATTTTACCCAACAAGTTTTTGGCGTCATTGCCATGGAATTAGTTTAATATTTTTTTTGCTGATATTAGCTTCAATCAAATTAGTCTTAATTTGAATATTTTTTAATTTTATTTTATTATCTTCCTATTTTTCTCTCTTTCCAGGTACCATGGCTTGATGCAATTATCAAAGGCCATATTCGAGTCTGACTCAACCAGGGACACATGGATTAATGAACTCAATAGAATTTCTGCATTATCAGCACAACTAGAGATACTTTTGAGGAGGTTGGACGTTATTGCAGTCCAACGTATTCGAAGGATAGTGGTAGTTTGTAATTATTGTGCTGGGAATCATCCGAGTAATCAATGCACTGTCAGTTTTGGGCCAGGACAACATGGCGGTGACTACCTCAACAATTATGCATATGCCAATTATTATCAAGTTTTGGGGTATCACCCAGATTCTTCATGGAGCTACAATTATGAAGACCAATACTACGCTCCAAATCCAACATATATACTAGAATTCTCATGCCAACCTTTATTACTACAAGAAGAAAAGTCAAATTTGGATGAATTCCTGTCAAAGCTCATAGCAAACCAAGACGAGAGGATGAAGAATCAAGAAATACCAAGCCATAATTTTCAGAACCAGATGGAACAACTCATCATTACTTCAACCCATGGTCCTCAACACATGAATTCCAAAACTGAGACAGATAATTCAAGATTGGAGGAATTATTATCCGAGTTCGTAGCATCAAATGAGGAGAGGAGGATTATTCAAGAGATATCAATTCAAAATCTTTAGAACCAGATAGATCAAATGTTCAAAGCCTTGAACAACTGTCCTCAAAACAATTAGTGTTATGACATGGATTTTGAGATTGATGAAGTACCCGAACTAAATATACAACTGGATGAACCACAAGATGTTGAAAAAGAGGAGACTCGTGGGAATAATGAAAACACGGTCGGTGAAGAACTAACTGTGAGTATCAACGATGATGAGCTGATGTTATTTGAACCCCAAGTGCCTTCTCTGCCAAAGATCAATGATCCAGTTAGATTTGTAAAACCATTCCTGCTAGGTAGTCATGTCGTCAGCTAAGCTCCTTGTGACGTAAAAGCGGGTACAACTTCGAAGTCATGGTGTGATGAACTGGAGAAGATAGAAGAAAAGACTGTTGTGTTTGACAAGCTTCAATGCCCCAATGTGATCACAGACACAATGGAGAATACACCTAGATATTGGACGTTCTTGAATGGGATCTTATCTAAACAAAGTATGCTAGGTGACTTTAATTCGATAGCATCATAAATGGGAACCTACAAAAAGTTACATTATTTTCGATGGATGGAGAGATCCTCAATTATTGAAGAGGAATTGGATAGCGTTGACCAGACAAAATCTGGCTGAAAGACTGTAAATCAAGTGCTAATTGGGAGGCAACCCAGGAATTTTTATATTTATTTGCCTTATTAGTTTATTTAGTAGATAGGAATTAAGTTATTATATTTGACGGGTTCGAGTAATGGACACTACGACTACCCGATCGGGGTCTCGCTTCTCTGGGTGAATGACAGCAACGCCTAGCTTTCACGGGTGAGTCAAGGGGGTTAAAGTAGGCGGCGCCTCACGAAGGCCAAGCACTTATGAGCTTAATTATAGAATGTGTATTTGTCAAATCCTCAAATTTTTAATCAATTAGTGTTGTTAGTTTGTCAAAGTTTTAGAATTTCATTTGCTTATTAAGTTCTCTTATAATCCAAAGTGTCATTCTAATCCATGTTATCTCTATTTATTGCAGGTATTGGAGGTTCAATGGATAGGCATAAGATTATGGAAAGGGAAGCAACTGCACAAAAATTGAGGAAATTTTTTTAGAACAGAGCATGTCACTTCAATGCAAAATTTGTTTCTAAACCCCTTCCTACGGGTGCTCTCTAATCACCGCCTACCTAATGGCTTTTTATCGTCAAAATGTCGCCTTACGTGAACTTTGCGAATCTAGATGATTAACGAAAAATATGAGACCCCAGATTTTATCAATAAAGATTGAAATTTTGTCGAAATAATTTTTAATATTATGGTGTGAATTTGAGATAATATTATAGTTGTGGGTAGTATTTATAAATTTTGCAAAGTATGCAAGTGGTTATATTATATTCGATTGGTGGAGAATATTCGGTTTAGCGAGGGAATATTCAGACAACGTCTCAATCATTGGTGGACCCCATAATAGAATTATTGTCGGATTGAGAAAACGACAAAAATTATTTTATTAAAATAATCTAGCGGAAGTTTTACCGTTGATCTTTGTTGAACTACTACTCGGTAGTAAAAAGTACAAGAATACGTGTGGTTGCATAGTAAATAATACGGTATTGATTATTGATGCTTATGTGAGAAGTCACTCGGTTTGATTCCATTATTGTCGATTAATAATATGAATTATTATAGCGATAATGACGTTTTGTTTTATTCGTATTATTAACGTAATAAAAATGAAACATCTTTTATATAAAATGAATACTTTATTAAAGTTATTCTATAAATAGAATATATTATATTTTATTATGCATAGTGTTGCATAGTGTTTTGCATAGTGTTTGCATAGTAAAATGTTTTTATATAAATAGAATATATGATATTTTATTTAAAAGATTTTGCTTTAAATATGGATAAATCAGTTAAAGTAAATCAATCTGGACCGATTCATGGATTAATTACTATGCATTCTATTTTCCTATAAATAGAAGCTCATTCCTTCATTATTTTCTTTGAATTTTCTTTGAAACTCTAAAGAGAGAAATTATAGAGAGAAGCTATAGAGAGAAAATCTATAGAGAGAAAGAAGAAGAGTATTCTGGTACTTCACTACTTTGATATCCAGTGTCTTTTACGGTAAGGGGTATTATTTGTTGTACCCGTAAGGGGTGTTATTCTTTCTTATTCATGAAGAGAACTTCTGTTATTCCATTCATTATTATTCGTTGGAATAACCCTGTAAAAGTGGTATACCCTATACATAACTTTGATACGCCAGATACCCTATACTTGGTGAAATCCTTATATTATTCCATTCTTATTTATTACATTGGAATAACTTTGATCTGTGAATCCCTATACTTGGTGATCTTCTTCATTATTCCATTCTTTATTATTCGTTGGAATATCCATGTCGTGTGTTTTATGGGACGGACCGGTTCCATTGTTTATTATTCCGCATTTATTATTCTGTTGGAATATCCTGTCTGTGTGTTTTACACCGGACCTGGTTCCATTGTTTATTATTCAGCATTTATTATTCTGTTGGATCATCATGTCGGTGTGAATTTCACCTAACCTGGTTCCGTTATTATTATTATACGTTGAATAACTCGCCTGGCGCCAATACCGCATGCATGGTGATTTCTTTTGTTATTCCATTCTTTATTATACACAAGTTGGTTAAAACTTTGACTTCTATACTCCATGAAATTAGTAGAATATCCTTGATATTTGTGTTTCATCCAAGATCTTTTCATGGAAATATTCTTCCGATCATTCTTGAATTTTACTCTACAAAGCAAAGATCTTGTTGACAATTTAGGCGTTAATAATTCCCGGATAAAATAATTCTTGAACTTGTTTTATTGAATTATTATGTCATTGTCATCATCCTCATGTTATATTATGTTATCTTTGGCTTACGTGCATAGATGAACTTTAGTATGATTATGACCAGGATCATTCGATATAATCATGGCTTGATATAAATGATGTGACAAAAAAGTCCTCAAATTGGCTGTGAATGCGTTGATGGATAGTTTTTGGTATGATTATGACCGGGGTGATTCGGTATAGTCATGACCATTGATAATTTGATGAAAATCCTTGACCGTAGTACGTGGATGATTAGATGTGGTGGTTTATTTATTAAGTCGAGTCTCGGTGATAAAAATTGATGAAAACCTTTTAAAACCTAAAAGATAGTAGACTTTATTCTCTACTTGACTCTTTTAATGGATTAGATATTCCGATTGCAGATTAAACCTGGTTTGTCTATTATATTTTATCGGTTTAACATCATTGAAGGCTAATGATAATTTATTCGCATTATCTTAGTCATAATATTTCATCGGGCTAGTTGAGCTCACCCTTTCTTTCTTTCATTTTTCTTCGTGAAATGAGAATATATTTGGGACAGTCGGGGAACGGAGTAATGGTTCGAGAGGATAGCATTAGTAGTCCTCACTATTACGTGAAATAGTGTGATAATAGTTGTAATGAGGACTCCTTTTGAGTTTGTATAATATCTAGTAGACAATATTTGTATTCAAACTCACGCTTTATGTCGATTGCATACCTACGTTATGTTAAGTAAGTTGTATTTGAATTTATGTACCATGTAAGTGGCGACCCAAGATGGGTGACGTATACCTAATTTTGGGGGCGTCACAAAAAATCCCAATCTCATTTGAATAACGCCATTCCCTCTCCATCCCAACTTCGATTACCAATGCTCTACCATCGAATTCAGTCCCAGAAACTCATTAAGCTTAGCTCCACTCACTCTCATCCATTCTCTTGAAATTCGTTATTCTCAACCTAATTCATTAAGTTCTACACCCAACATGCATCCACACCTTCACACATCTTTTCTCGGCTGAACTCAGTACACCCAAATTACCTTGTTCTCTACAAGCTCTCACTCCTATTCTTTTATCGGACAAAGCCACCTACATATAACATGCTCACATTCAAGAAGTGGTTGTCCAAGTAACGAAGGGATTCATCAAATTGGGTATATTGGGCAAGAATTTTTCCATCAACTTCATGAATTGCACGGATTTGTCATTGACTCTAGATCAATTTGAACGAACCTTAGCCGTTGACGGTTTATCCACCACCAGTCATCAATGATGCAGAGGTCGCGCACGACGCTTAATAAATCAGGGAAGTCCTTAACTCTTCAATTCTTTCTATTTAAACAATGAGGACATTGTTCACTTTGAGTTTGGGGGTGGCATTACATAATTGTTTAGTTCGCATACATTGTATTGGTTAATTTTATTTATTTTTGCATATTGTAGGCATGTTTATTAAAGATTAAAAAAAAGAAGTAAAAATTTAAAAATTACAAAAATATTTTCTTTTATATTGAGTGTTTGCATATAGAATGTTTTGCAGGAATCTAGGCATTGGATTGGTTTGAATTTAGCTCGGCCTATGATAAGTTGGTTTTTCTTGTTAATTTGAACATTGTTGATAAATTGATGATGAGTTCTAATTTTAATCATGAAGAAAATCTGAGCTTGTCTAAAACTTATGTAACCAGTTAGCACTTAAAGTTTAACTATTTTAATCCACTTGGTTCAAGGGTTTCATAATTTGTTTTTGGGGAAAAATTTTAATCACAATTTAAGGAAATTAGTGAACTGGCGTTAAAGGTTGGAATGACGTAAAAACTTGAGTTTGAGGGAATATGTGGGACATATATATGTAAAAAAAGAATAAAAAAGAAAAAGAGATTATGAAAAGAAAATAGAAAATCCAGAAAAAGAAAAAATATATAAATAAATACATTGACTAGTTTGGTTCTGTGACCTTTGTTACTTGAGTAAGTACACCCTAGGGAGTGTCTTTACACCTAGCGCCCTAAAGCCTAACGGTTTGGGAGTCGTTGGTTGAAAGCTCGCTAATGGGTAGCATTGAAAAGCCTAAGAGAATTAAACATTGCACAGTTAATTGTAAACACGAGAAAGAGCAAAAATGCCCTCGTGATTGAATAAAAGTAGAAATAAATCTTGTATTTACCCTTAGACTTGGTAATTGCTTAGTTTTAGCCGGTGTTGTCATGTTCACAAAAATAATTGAATTGGAACAAAAATTTTCCTTCTAAAAAGTTTATTATCTGATTATTTTGAACTTTGGTTGGTTAGAATGGTTAACGAGCACACACGCACAACATGGGTGATGACAGGTTTGGATTGACTAACTGGTTGGAGTTATGGGATTTGATTTGATTGGATATATTGTTTGAGTATCATTTTTATCTTCGAGGCCTATTTCTAGATATCATACTTATTTATTACTGGATTCGTAGATATATTAGGAAGTAGATAATGCATATGCATTCATGTACTTAGGTTAATTTGTTTGTTTTTAGTTTGTTTTTTGTGTTTTTGCTTGAGGACAAACAAAGTCTTGAGTTTGAGGGTATTTGATAAGTGGGTTTTATACCTATGATTTGGACATCTTTAGGGCTTAATTCTTTGTTAACTTTAAGTATTTTTAGTGTTTTGTTACTTGTTTTTGTGTTTTTGTCGTAGGAAACGGCTTCGGAAGGGTAAAACATGAAAAATTAGATCTTAGTGGCATTTTTATAATTTTTGGAAAACTACCCTTGTCGTATGGAATAAATATAAGGAAACCCACGAAGTGGATACATGATTCAACCACAAGATACTTTTTTCACGGCGGGGGCCTACCAAGATAAAAACCCGCCGAGGCGTGGTGTTGTGTGACGCCCCCAAAATTAGGTATACTTCACCCATCTTGGGTCGCCACTTACATGGTACATAAATTCAAATACAACTTACTAATATAATCGTGTGGTACATTACGACATAAATCGTGAGTTTGAATACAAATATTGTCTACTAGATATTATACAAACTCAAAAGGAGTCCTCATTACAACTATTATCACACTATTTCACGTAATAGTGAGGACTACTAATGCTATCCTCGGACCATTACTCCGCTCCCCGACTCGTCCCCTATGTATGTTCTCATTTCTCAAGAGAAGAAACGGTGAAAGAAAGGGTGAGCTCAACTAGCCCAAGAAGAAATATTATGACTAAGATAATGCGAATAAATTATCATTAGCCTTCAACAAAGAGTGTTAAACCGATAAAATATAATAGACAAACCGGTTTAATCTGCAGCTTGAATATGCAATCCATTAAAAGAGTCAAGTAGAAAATAAAGTCTACTATCTTTTAGGTTTTAAAAGGTTTTCATCAATTTTTTATTTGAGACTCAAATTTTAATAAATAAACCACCACATCTAATCATCCCCGCATTACCACGGCCAAGGATTTTCATCAAATTATCAATGGTCATGACTATACCGAATCACCCCCGGTCATAATCATACCAAAACTATCCATCACCGCATTACTGAGCCAATCGAGGACTTTTGTCACATCATTTATATCAAGTCGTGATTATACCGAATGATCCTCGGTCATAATCATACTAAGTTCATCTATGCACGTAAGCCAAAGATAACATAATATAACATGAGGATGATGGCAATGACATAATAATTCAATAAAACAAGTTCAAGAATTATTTAATCCATGAATTATTAACGCCCAAATTATCAACATGATCATCGTTTTCAGAGAGTAAAATTCAAGAATGATCGGAAGAATATTTCCATGAAAAGATCTATGGATGAAACGCAAATATCAAGGACATTCTACTAATTTCATGGAGTATAGAAGTCAAAGTTTTAACCATTTGGGTATAATAAAGAATGGAATAACAAAAGAAATCACCATGCATGCAGACTGCATGATAGACAAAGTTATTCCAATGAGAATAATAATAACGGAACGAAGTGTGTCGTGAAATTCACACCGGCTGGATGTTCCAATGTAATAATAAAGATGGAACTGCATCCGTGTAAAACACACGAGATAGGATATTCCAACAGAATGATAAAGACGGAACCAGTCCGGTGTAAAACACATGCATGTGATGTTCCAACAGTAATAATAAAAGCGGAACCAGTCCGGTGTAAAACACATGCAACAGGATGTTCCAACGAATAATAGAAGAATGTCACCAAGTATAGGGTAAATCCGTATACAAAGTTATTCCAATGTAATAATAAGCAATGGAATAACATAAGGATTTCACCAAGTATAGGGTATGCCGTGATACAAAGTTATGTATAGGGTATGCCACTTTTACAAAAGTTATTCCAATGTAATAATAATGAATGGAATAATGTAAGTTCTCTTCAAGAAGAAAGAATAACACCCCTTACCGTAAAAGAACCTAATATAGAAGTAGTGAAGTAGCAGTAATACTCTTCTTCTTTCTATAATTTTCTCTCTATAGCTTCTCTATAATTTTCTCTCTAGAGTTTCAATGAATTCGTAAAAAAATAATGAAGGAATGAGCTTCTATTTATAGGAAAATGGAATGCATAGTAACTAATCCATGAACGGTCCAGATTGATTTACTTTAATCTGACGGTTCATATTTAAAGAAAAATCTTTTAAATAAAATATAATATATTCTATTTATATAAAAACATTTTACTATGCAAACACTATGCAATACTATGCAAAACACTATGCAAAACACTATGCAACACTATGCATAATAAAATATAATATATTCTATTTATGTAATAACTTTAATAAAGTATTCTATTTTATATAAAAAGATGTTTCATTTTATTACGTTAATAATACTTAATAAAACAAAACGTCATTATCGCTATAATAATTCATATTATTAATCGACAATAATGGAATCAAACCGAGTGACTTCTCACATAAGCATCAATAATCAATACCGCTAAGCTACTATGCAACCACACGATTATCGCATTTTTTACTACCGAAAAAGTAGTTCAACAAGAATTACTGTGTAAAACTTCCGCCGTTATTTCAATAAAATATTTTTGTCGTTTTCTCAATCCGACAATAATTTACATTGTGGGTCCACCAATGATTGAGTAGTTGTCATTTAATATTCCCCGCTAAACCGAATATTCCCACCAATCGAATATAATATAACCACTGCATACTTTGCAAAATTTATAAATACTACCCACAACTATAATATTATCTCAAATTCACACCATAATATTAAAAAATTATTTTGACAAAATTTAAATCTTTATTGATAAAACTGGGTCTCACAATCTCCCTCCTTATGGAATTTCCCTCGAAATTAGGGTAATACGACTGATATGATAAAAAGATGAGGATACCTTGAATAACTTTATCTTTAAAAATATTAAATTCATCTTTAATCCTACCAAAGATATTCATTAACAATTCATCTTTGCACTACAAAAGCCAAATATATATAATCAGAAACCAATAATACCGAGACTCAAACTTAATAGTATCACAATTACGAATTATCCATGCACCTTTCTTTGGCTAAGGATATTCGTGTTTTCAATTACTACGTGATTATACCGAATAATCCTCGGTCATAATCATACCAAGTCCATCAATGCACTACTACCAAAGATGACTTTTACCACATCCATGAATTAATATTTCATCTTTGAGACTCACTCAATAATTAATCCATATCATCGAATCATCCCCGCACTACGTGCCAAGGATATTCATTAGTATCACGACCACGAATTATCCATGACTACTACCAAAGATAATCGTGTATTCATTAGTATCACGACCACAAATTATCCATGCACTACTACCAAAGATAATTGTGTATTCATTAGTATCACGACCACAAATTATCCATGCACTACTACCAAAGATAATCGTGTATTCATTAAGTATCACGACCACAAATTATCCATGCACTACTACCAAAGATAATTGTGTATTCATTAGTATCACGACCACAAATTATCCATGCACTACTACCAAAGATAATTGTGTATTCAATTATGGTTATGATTATACCGAACAATCCTCGGTCATAATCATACCAAGTCCATCTATGCATTATGTGCCATGAGATGACTTTCAACATAATATAAGCATGAGGATAATGATATAAAGAATCAATCAAATGAGATAAAGGATAAATATTAAACCTTTATAATATAATTTATCCAGGATTCAAGAATATCCCCATGTTTTCAATCACTTAATAATCTCATAATCTAACATCATTAATATTATAACAATATTTAAATCACTTCTTAAATTTATAAATAATTTATCTCAATTGTTTACGCTTTACCATATAATGCATTTAATCATTCAAAAATGCCATACTCATAAGATATCATCACCAATTATCAAATCCCTCATCAAAAAATATGCATATACTCTATATAGGATTTTTTAGCCATAAAATTCTATTTTCAACTTTGTTACTTCACATAACATATTTAACTCATATGTTCAGAATTAAACTATTTTCATGAAAAATACCAAATCAGTCCCAAAAATATTTCTTTTCTGGGATTTAGCATAATATAATCCCATAATGAAAATATATTTTCCGAATTTTTAAAATTCATTTACTATTTTTCAAAAATCAATTTCCACTTAATTCCTTAAGAAATTAGCTACCTCAAGTTTAACTCCAAAATTCCCAAATCTTGGCAGGACCTTACACATGTTAACGTGAGCTTCTAGTTTAAATTTCATGGTCATCTGAGTTATAGAACTCCGGTTATAGCATTTTTTTGTTGAAAAACCTAAATATTGAAAGAGTCGTAACTTGCTCATTTTAAGTCAGAATGAGCTCATTTTTGGACAGGAGGTACTTTATACCATATACCTTCATGTCCCAAAAACCCAGAATTTTTCTCATAATTTAAGTGGCCGAAACAGTCCCTTAAAGTTTCTAGGCAGTAGCATTTTCGAAATTTACAGCTTTGGCCTCCTTTGCTAAAATCAGTCCACACAAAAATCTACAACACCTTTTCCAGTAATTCCACTTGGATTAGTTAGGCAACTCGTAGATCTAACTCTAGGACTTGACCACATTCAAAAATTCAAAATATAATAGGAGATATGGTCAATTGAATTTCATGTTACGCTTTTTCACCAAAAATCGATTTTCAACTCTTTGTGATTTCTAAGAAACTTTCATGTTTTCACATACTAACCAACATAACTCATCATAAAACTTACTAATACTTCATATACCCATGATTTTCATCAGTCCTATGCTTTTATTATGACTTTCATCATAAACCACGTAAACCTGCTCATTTTAGTTGAAGAAATATTTGAGGGTTTAAGGAATGGGTTTTGTCTTTGGGGTCAATACAAAATTCGATTTCACGCCTAGGGTAGGCTAGGAAGTCTTCAAGAATACGCCAAGAAATTTATTAATGATAGAAATATCATTCAAAATCATTACTCTCGTCTCAAGACTTGGATAGTACGTCACATTGATACCAACTGTGACTTCTATCCCTTAACCTAGAGATAGCACCTCACAATGATACCTATAAACTTGCCATCTTCATTCACGATGTCGCCTCTACGAGAAAGTCCGGCTTTTGCATTCCACACAAGGAAGTTAACAATGAAAGGATCGGGGCTCTTTACTTATGGCTTGATATAACAAATGATTAACTTTAGGGTTTGGTTACTTTGAATTCAGATAACAAAGTTGGTTATGAATATAAAAGCTAACAACCTTATTTAAAAGCATGATGAGTAGTTAACCAATTGATTCCTAAAATCACATCAAAGGCAAGTATTTTCAAAAAGATAAGATCGACGGAGTAACGTGAAAGTGTTTATTTGAATCAAACAAGATGTAAAAATAGTAGCGTAACGAAGGCTCCTACTAACGAAGTTTCAACCAATAAGTCAAAGTCTAACTTCTCCTGAGTCAAATTTAAACGTTGAACGCAACTAGGTGAAATAAAAGAGTGGGTAGAACCGGTATCTAACACGGTATAGACTTCGCAAGAGCTTATGATTACTTACCCGTGATAATCTTATTCGTGTTCCTCGTCACGAAAAAAAACGCTCTCTTAAACTACCGGCTTTGGTTTGTCCGGGAATGACCTTTGGTGCCTCCATCCTAGTTGAATTTGTCTTGATGAAATGACAAAATAGAGCTAAGTGACCTTCTCTTCCACAATTATAACATGCTTTGACGGCATGGTAGCGATTCGGACCGATGTGTCCTCTCCTCCGCATTTGAAGCATATAATAGATGGTCCTTCTCCTTCCTTAACAACAGTCTTTGGTGTGCCGACGTCTTTCCATCATTGTTGAATCTCCTTTTCTTGAAATGTCCATTCTTATTATTTTAGCCCTGATTACCACCGAAGTGGTTACCATATCGAGCCCGTTGATTCCTCCACGCTTGTTGTCACCGCTCGATGACTACTCATTTGGTATTATAATTTTGCCGGCTACTTACTTTTTTTAGTCAACGTTGACTCGTTATCGCTCCTCCACTAATCGAGCCCTATTTACAACATCTGAATAAAAAACACGCTTTATGAGAAATAAGATGTTGACGTATCTCCGCTTCAAACCTCTTAAAAACATTCGCGCCATTTCTCTTCATTATCCACCAAGTGGGACCTTGAATCGTGATAACTCCGCAAATTTTGCCTCGTATTGCGACACGGTCATATTGTTTTGTTCCAACTTGATAAACTCCACCTCCTTCATGTGGCGAATACTTTCGTGAAAGTATTTGTCGTTGAATGACTCCTCGAACATCTCCCAAGATATCTTCAAGACAACAAAGTTGAGTAACGCTACCGATTCCCACCGAAGAATCGCCTCTCCGCAAGAACATAAAGGCGGCAAAGGAACCTTTTGCTCCTCGAGCATCCCAAGACATCAAATATCTTGGTAATCTGCTTTATTCATGCTTCCGCCAAGTGGTTTTGGCTCTCCCTTAAACTCCGGTGGTCCCATCTCCTTGAATTGTTTAGCGGTGACCGCCGAGAGTTTTCCGTGTTTCCACCCACGCTTTTGGACAAGAGTCGCTTTTACTTACCGATGTTGCATGAATTCTAAAACCTCTTAAACGCACTCGTCGTTAGTCAATTGATCGGTGTTGTTTGTTTCTGAGGAGGATTATCGCCATCCTGTTGCACATTGTCCCGATTATTGATCCGTGGAGAATCAACAGTCCTCGTGCTCCAATGCTTATCTCAACATTTTCTGATGCCATTTTCAAACATCGCCACAAAACCGTGGTTAATTAACATGTCACATATTATCCCTATACAATCGATCCACCAATTAAATACTAAATAAACTTAGGTAGTCATACTAGCGAAAGAATTTCCGTCCTCTCCCTCCTAGTTCTATTCTCACCTCTTATCCAGTGGATCATATCCTAAGCTCGATACCAACCGTGACTCTGGACACCAACTTATGTCAAGACCTCACATTGGTACTCTATCACTTGCCCCGAAAAGACGGCAAGGCCCCTACGGAGAGTCCGCTTTGCATTCCCCATCAACAGAAGTCACCGGAGAGGCTCGGGGTTCTTCACACTTACGGCTCGATACCAACCGTGACGCCCCCAAAATTAGGTATACTTCACCCATCTTGGGTCGCCACTTACATGGTACATAAATTCAAATACAACTTACTAATATAACTGTCGTGGTACATTATTTACATAAATCGTGAGTTTGAATACAAATATTGTCTACTAGATATTATACAAACTCAAAAGGAGTCCTCATTACAACTATTATCACACTATTTCACGTAATAGTGAGGACTACTAATGCTATCCTCTCGACCATTACTCCGCTCTCGACTCGTCCCAAATTTATGTTCTCATTTCAAGAGAATAACAGGTGAAAGAAAAGGTGAGCTCAACTAGCCCAAGAAGAAATATTATGACTAAGATAATGCGTAATAAATTATCATTAGCCTTCAAAAATGTTAAACCGATAAAATATAATAGACAACAGTTTAATCTGCAATGAATATGCAATCCATTAAAAGAGTCAAGTAGAAAATAAAGTCTACTATCTTTTAGGTTTTAAAAGGTTTTCATCAATTTTTATCATTTGAGACTCAAATTTTAATAAATAAACCACCACATCTAATCATCCCCGCATCCACTGGCCAAGGATTTTCATCAAATTATCAATGGTCATGACTATACCGAATCACCCCCGGTCATAATCATACCAAAACTATCCATCATCGCATTACATAAAATACATCGAGGACTTTTGTCACATCATTTATATCAAGTCATGATTATACCGAATGATCCTCGGTCATAATCATACTAAGTTCATCTACGCACGTAAGCCAAAGATAACATAATATAACATGAGGATGATGACAATGACATAATAATTCAATAAAACAAGTTCAAGAATTATTTAATCCATGAATTATTAACGCCCAAATTATCAACACGACATCGTTTCAGAGAGTAAAATTCAAGAATGATCAAGAATATTTCCATGAAAAGATTTGGATGAAACGCAAATATCAAGGACATTCTACTAATTTCATGGAGTATATAAGTCAAAGTTTTAACCAACTGGGTATAATAAAGAATGGAATAACAAAAGAAATCACCACGCATGCAGTACAGATGTAGACAAAGTTATTCCAATGTAATAATAATAACGGAACCAGTCGTGAAATTCACACCGACATGGATGTTCCAATGTAATAATAAAGATGGAACCAGATCCGGTAAAAAACACATGATAGATATTCCAACAGAATGATAAAGAGGCGGAACCAGTCCAGGTGTAAAACACATGCATGTGATGTTCCAATGTAATAATAAAAGCGGAACCAGTCCGGTGTAAAACACATGCATGTGATGTTCAAATGTAATAATAGAAGAATGTCACCAAGTATAGGTAAATCTGCAGATACAAAAGTTATTCCAATGTAATAATAAGCAATGGAATAACATAAGGATTTCACCAAGTATAGGGTATGCCGTGATACAAAGTTATGTATAGGTATGCCACTTTTACAAAAGTTATTCCAATGTAATAATAATGAATGGAATAATGTAAGTTCTCTTCAAGAAGAAAGAATAACACCCTTACCGTAAAAAGAACTGAATATAAGAAGTAGTGAAGTAGCAGAATACTCTTCTTCTTTCTATAATTTTCTCTATAGCTTCTCTCTATAATTTTCTCTGTAGTTTCAATGAATTCGTAAGAAAATAATGAAGGAACGAGCTTCTATTTATAGGAAAATGGAATGCATGGTAACTAATCCATGAACTATCCAGCATTGATTTACTTTAATCGATTTCATCCATATTTAAAGAAAAATCTTTTAAATAAAATATAATATATTCTATTTATATAAAACATTTTACTATGCAAACACTATGCAATACTATGCAAAACACTATAAAAAAACACTATGCAACACTACGCATAATAAAATATAATATATTCTATTTATGTAATAACTTTAATAAAGTATTCTATTTTATATAAAAAGATGTTTCGCTTTTATTACGTTAATAATACTTAATAAAACAAAACGTCATTATCGCTATAATAATTCATATTATTAATCTAATAATAATGGAATCAAACCGAGTGACTTCTCACATAAGCATCAATAATCAATACCGTGGTACTATTATGCAACCACACGACATCGCATTTACTTTTACTACCGAAAGTAGTTCAACAAAGAATTACGGTAAAACTTCCGCCGTTATTTCAATAAAATATTTTTGTCGTTTTTCAATCCGACAATAATTCTGCTAGGGTCCACCAATGATTGAGTAGTCAGATTTAATATTCCCCGCTAAACCGAATATTCCACCACCAATCGAATATAATATAACCACTCAGATACTTTTGCAAAATTTATAAATACTACCCACAACTATAATATTATCTCAAATTCACACCATAATATTAAAAAATTATTTTGACAAAATTTAAATCTTTATTGATAAAATCTGGGGTCTCACAGTTGGGAAGAAAAAAGAGTTTTCAGAATTTGAGTTCAAGAAGGATTTATTCGAGTTGATTGTTCTAGGACTTTCAGGAGGACTAAAAGACATATGAAGAGACATATAAAAGGAGGAGAATTGCAAGGATTGAAAGAGAGGATTCTATTAGAGTAGATTAAGTCAAAACCCTAGTTCTTATTAGTTTTAGAGATTGAAATAACTTGGCGACCATTGAAGATCAAGAGTAGGAACTTGAGGAAGATGGAGATTTGCTGACAACAGATTTATTCGTTATTCTATTCTTATTTTTGTCTTTTAATGCTTATTCAATTGTGGATTCTTAGTTTTAATTCATTGATCATGAACTAAATCTTTTGTTTGAGATTACAATGAAGCTTATTGCATAGTTTATTTTTAGTATGCTTCTCTATTAATTATTGTGATTATTCTTGGATTGTCTATTATGATTTGTGATGAATTATTTAATTGCCTAGCTAACAATTACCGTGATAATCTATATGAACTCGAGAGATGAATTATAGATTTAGATATGATCATAATAGCATGTGATTGTGTTTTCTGCATGGCGTTGGAATACATAATTTATGTCTAGGATAGAGATATACCTATACCTATACATCGCATGTAATCTGAAAAAGAATTTGTGCTTAAAATCCTCTTTAATTGTAATTTACATAGAGATATAATGAATTAGTTAATTAAGGTGTTTTTCTTAATTCTATCATCTGTGGATTTAAGTTGATTTGAGTATGATGCATTGAGAGATGGTCATATTTACTCATGTGTTATTGATTACAAATTCAGAATAGTGAGCTTAATTGATGAGAGTGTATTAATTTAAATGAAGCAATAAGTGCAGTTGTGATCTTAAATCTCCATAATCTGATTTTTAATTAGTGGTAATTAGAATTAGTTTAATTAAATAATTTACTTTATAACATTAAATTGATTGTTTAATTAAAATTAGTTTGATTAAGAGTTGGTATTTGGTAATTTGTATTAATAATTTCTCGTGGGAACGATACTCTACTTTCACTTTATTACTTGTTGACCACGTATACTTACGTGTTGTGCCTAACTAGATTTTACCCAACAATACGTTTTATTTGTGCACAGTCTGCCAGAACTATGTCGTTTTGACAAATTTATTTTTGATTTTTGATTTGAGAGAAGAGAAACTATTAATAATAATAATAATAAATCTGTCAAAATGACTTAATTTTGACAAACTATGTACAAATAAAACATAAACAACTATGTATGATCATATTCAGCTTATATATACCAACTTATTGTCATTCTTTCCACAATAAAAAAACTTAGTACCTTGTACCCTCATAAAGGGAGTAGTACTTGAGAGAATAGTGATTACAAACTTTTTATTTTGTTTCTAGAAGGGTAATTACTTATTTAATTCAAAGACTAAATTTCAAATTATACCTTAAATTTTGACCTTAAAATTAATTTACACTATAAATTTTATTTTAAATTAAATGAACTCTAAATTTAGAGTTTTAATATAATTCACATATTTCGTACTAAAGTATATGGTGTAAATTATTGTGATGTAAACGGTGCAAATTATTTTGAAATTTAAAATTTAAGATGTATTTAATTCAAAATAAAATTTAAGATCCAAAATCGAATTTAGGGTCAAAGTATACAGATTTCATTATATAGCGCACTTTCATTATTTGATGGCGCAAAACAAGCGAATAAGCAGTATACCCCCCCCCCCTTCCCCTTCCCCACACACAAAAAAAAAAAAAAAACAAACAAAGGCATAAGCTATTTGATCCCCACTAAACCCTTGAATCCCATTGAGAAAATGACAAATAAAATGTACAGTTTAGATTGGGAAAAAAGCGTACAAATAGTATATAGCTTTTAACCACGCACCCCCAAAACCAAACAAAAGCATAAGCTATTTGATTCCCACTAAACTCTTGAATCCAAAATGACATTTGACAAATAAAATGTACAGTTTAGATTGGGTAAAAACATTTATAGCAGGAAAAATAATAATTTACTCACTAATTTCAAAATTATAGATATATTATTTGAAAAACAATTACGATTTCTTAAAAAAAATTATTTTTAAATTTACCTTGAATATTAGCTAAAAATATAAAAGTGGTGCGATAGTATTCAGTCAATTAAAAATAAAAATAATGATATATTAAAAAATTTATACTACTTTGTAATTTGAATAAAATTGTATCTGCAATTTAATTTTGAAGCTAATGATGGATGCACAGTAGGGCAAGGGGGACATTTCTCCACCCTTGACTTTGTAATTCTTTGTCAGCTAGTATAGATAGTGACTTCCTTTATATATAATCTATTGATAGTAATATAAAATAACAAATTTCATAAATTATAATCATAATCTTAATAAATGATGTTACTTCCCCTTTATGGTTTTGTTTTTCATTTTAGAGTATTATATAAATTTTTTTACACAAAATTACATCCAATGACATTATTTAAACAAACACATCTTTAACCGTCTATAAGAGATCGAGTGGTTCGTATTTACAATTTTTAATCCATCCAATACTACAAGCGTAGTGAATGACACTTAAATCAACTTTTAAAATTTGAACCACACTTTTTTGTTATAGGCAATTTGATACGAGAGCGGATCCTCTGTCTTCATTTTTACTGTCTCTCTTATGTCCCTCTACTTAAATTTTGACACATAACTTTTTATTTTATTTTAGAATTATTTGATGTTAAATAAAAGGGTATATGTCAAAATTTAAGTGGGGGGACACAAGGGGACAGGAAAAATGAGGACGGATGATCTGCTCTCATTTGATACTCCCTCTGTCCTAGGATAAAAATCCTGGTGAACTTTTCACGCATATTAAAAAGAGAAATAAAATGACAAAATTGCCCATAATAATGTCATTAATTATTTTCAATGTAGGTGAGAGGGTGACTTTCTAACTATTCAATTCAAAATATTTTCTCTCCATACTTATTAAATATGGAAAGAGAATTAAAATAAGAAAAATATAAGATATTTAATATTACGGACATAATAGAAAAAAATACGTAAAAATTTAATTATTAAAAAAAAATAAACATTTAACATAAAACTACCTAAAATAATAATAAAAACTTTTATCATCTATTCTTCTCTCTATATATAATGGGTGCGTGCGTGTGTAAACTTTGGATCATGAGATGACATCCCATGAGATGAATGACATGTACCTAAGTAGTAGTGGAGTGGCCAACAAAATCCCATTGAGAAAATGACAAATAAAATGTACAGTTTAGATTGGGAAACAAGCGACAAATAAAATGTACAGTTTAGATCCGGAAACAAGCGACAAATAAAATGCATATAGCGAATAAACACTTCAAAAAAAAAAAAAAAAAGAAAAAAAAAGCATAAGCTATTTGATCCCCACTAAACTCTTGAATCCCATTGAGAAAATGACAAATAAAATGTACAGTTTAGATTGGGTAAAAACATTTATAGCAGGAAAATTAATAATTTACTCACTAGTTCTAAAATTATAGATATATTATTTGTAAAATAATTCCAATTTCTATAAAAAAATTATTTTAAAATTTATCTTGAATAATAGTTAGAAATATAAAAGTAGTATGATAGTATTCAATCAATTAAAAATAAAAATAATGATATATTAAAAAATTTATATTACTTCGTAATTTGAATAAAATTGTATCCACAATTTAATTTTGAAGCTAATGATGGATGCACAATAGAGCAAGGGGGGCATTTCTCCACCCTTGATTTTGTAATTCTTTGTCAGCTAGTATAGATAGTGACCCCTTGTATGATTTTGTAGTGATTCTTATGGACTCTTTTGAATGTTTCGTGAATTTTTCTGTTTCATTAATCACAAGGAAAGAGTCTTTTTTATTTAATGAAAAGATAGAGTGGTATATATATATATATATATATATATATATATATATATATAATTGATAATAATATAAAATGACAATTTTTTTAAATTATTTGTTATAAAACTTTAACGAAGTGTATAAATATACTCTTATAATTGCTGTATAAATTTAGAGAGAATAAACAAGAGAAAAGAGAGAGAAATTCTTCAGAGAAGTTTCTTATTTTTTTTCCTTCAGGATCAATCCTTATATAGGCAAGGAAAAGAGGAGGATCACGAGAGGAGAAGAGGAAAGGGAGTCGCGGGAGGAGGAGGAAAAAGGAGAGAGAAGGATCACGGGTTGAAGACCCCAACTTTTATGAATAAAGATGAATTTTCTATAATTATCATTTTTGAATATTATGAAATGAATTTGATATATGTTATAGTTGTGGGTAATATTTATAAATTTTACAAAAGTACGCAAGTTGTTATATAATATTCGATTGGTCTGGGAATATTCGCTTTAACAGGAATATTCAGACGACACACAATCATTGGTGGACCCCACAATGGAATTTATCATTTGATCGAGAAAACGATAAAAAATATTTTTATGAAAATAACAACGAAAAGTTTTACCGTTAATCGTTGAACTACCCTTGTAGTAAAAGTAAAGAAGAATAATGCGTGGTCAGATAGTAGCACACCAGATTGATTATTGATGCTTACGTGAGAAGTCACTTAGTTTTGTTCAATTATTGCTATAGTAATTGCAGTGATAAGATCTCACGTTATTTGATTCAATTATTGTCAATATTTTATATATTATTAAATCAATAATTGAGATAACAAAGTTGTTAATATTATTATTTGCATTATTAACGATGTCTGTAAGTTTCGCCAAGGAGAGGTTTGGTCACCTAATTACGCGCCAATAGGAGAAATCTTATATTGAAAGCCCCTCTTCCTCGGGAACGATCCGGTCGATTAATAGTGTGAATTATAATAATGATGATGAAGTTTTGTTTTATTAGTATTATTAATATAATAAAACAAAAAGCTTTTTATATAAAAATGTAATACTTTTATAAAGTTATTATAAATAGAATATTTTATTAGTTAATAGTAAAATCTTTTTATATAAAAATGTAATACTTTTATAAAGTTATCTGCTTTTTTAGACAATAATTAGAATATATTATATTTTATTATGTATAGTGTTTCAGATAAGTACCTCACATAGTGTTTTCAGATAGTAAAATTTTTTATATAAAATAAAATAATTTTTTATAAAGTTATTCATTTTATTAGATTATAAATAGAATATATTATATTTTATTGTAAACCAACTGGACCGTCCGCTTAAAAGTAAATCAATCTGGACCATTCATGGATTAGTTATTATTCATTCCATTCTTCTATAAATAAGCTCATTCCTTCATTATTTCTACTTAATTCACTAAAACTCTAGAGAGAGAAACCTAGAGAGATTCTCTTTATATATAATCTTGAGCGTATTTCTTTAGCGTTTAAGAAAGCTTTTGAGCGTAGTGCAAGTTTCTTCAATATATCCCCTTCTACCATTTGTGAAAGTACTCTTCTTTATAAGGTAAGGGGTATTATTTTTTCAGTATTCATGAAGAGAACTTTCGTTATTCCATTCTTTATTATTATGTTGAATAACTCAGATACACGCGGGCTACCCTATACTTGGTGAAATTCTTTGTTATTCCATTCTTTATTATTCTATTGAATAACTATTCATACGCCAAGTACCGCATACATGGTGAAATTTCGTTGTTTTCCATTCTTTATTATTTTATTCATTTGAATATCCCGTCTCTCGGTTGCGCTTTTTATTTCTGGCAGGAATATCTCGCTCGGATTCGGTTATTCGGTTCCGTTATTTATTATTCATTGAATATCCTCGCTTGCGCCAAGTACCGCATGCATGGTGATTTCGTTGTTATTCCATTCTTTATTATTCTATATTGAATATCCTCGCTTGCAAGCGTATTATTACGCCCCGACCGGTTCCGTTATTTATTATTTCGTTGAATAACTCCGTCTGCGCTAAGTATCGCATGCATGGTGATTTCTTTTGTTATTCCATTCTTTATTATACTCAATTGGTTAAAGTTTTGACTTCTATACTCCATGAAATTAGTGGAATATCCTCGATATTTGCGCTTCATCCAAAGATCTTTTCATGGAAATATTCTTCCGAGCATTTTTAAATTTTACTCTACAAAGAAGTATCATGTCGATAATTTGGACGTTATTAGTTCCTCGGATAAATTAATTCTTGAACTTGTTTTTATGAATTCTTATATCATTGTCATCATCCTCATGTTTATATTTTGTTGAAAGTCATCTGTGGGCTCAGAAGTGTATAGATGGACTTGGTATGATTATGACTGTGGATTATTTAGTATAATCATGACCGTAATGTTACAAATGATGTGGTAAAAGTCCTCATCGCCCAGAGTGCATTGATGGATGAGTTGTTGGCATGATCATGACCATCGATGAATACACGAATATCCTCGCCCGTAGTGCATGGATAATTTGTGGTTGTGATACTAATGAATATCCTCGTCAGAAAGTGTGATGATGATGGATTATTTATTGTCGAGTCCCAACGATAAAAGTGATGAAAACCTTTTAAATCATAAAAGATAGTAGATTTTATTCTCTACTTGACTTTTTAATGGATTGCTTGTTCATCGCAGCTTAAACTTGATGTCTATTATATTTTATCGCTTAACATTGTTGAAGACTAATGATAATTTATTCTCGCATTATCTTAGTCATAATATTTTTATCGGGCTAGTTGAGCTCACCCTTTCTTTCATTGTTCTCTTCGTGAAATGAGAACGTAAAGTGGACTAGCTTGGGAAACTGGAGTGACTATCCGAGATGATAGTATTAGTAGTCCTACTATTCTCATTAAATAGTGTGACAATAAATGTAATGAGGACTTATTTCGAGAGTGGATATTGTCTAGAAGACAATATTTGTATTAAAACTCACAATGCCTCTCTTGTTATATATTAAAGATTGTATTTCAGATTATTTGTACCATGTATTTGTATTCACTCGTAATAGGTGATGTATACCTATTTTGGGGGCGCCACAGCTTGGTATCAAAGCTTAGGATATATGATCCCGGCCGAGATGTGAGACAAGAACTAGGAGGGGAGAGACGGGAATTCTTTCGCTAGTATGACCTACCTAAGTTTATTTGGTATTTAATTGGCTCACGTAGTATAGGATAATATGTGATATGTTAATTAACCCTTGTTTTGTGGAAGATTTGAAAATGGCATCCGAGAATGTTGAGAACATCAATGGAGCATGTGGAGACCGCTGAGTCTCCACAGATCAATAATCGTGATAATGTGCATCGTGAGGCGACAATCCTCATGCAAACAACAACATCGATCAAATGATGAACGATGGAATGTTCAGAGGCTTTATGCAATTCATGCAACATCAAAGTAAGAGAGACTCATTCAAAAATGTGTGGAAACACCGGCAACTCTTGACGGCCACCGCTAAAGCGCTTCAAGGAACCGGGACCACCGAGTTTTTTGGAGAGCCAAAACCACTTAAGGCGAGACGTGGATAAAGCAGATCCGCAAGATATTTGATGTCTCTGGGATGCTCCGAGGAGCAAAAGGTTTCCTTTGCCACCTTCATGTTATGTCAGAGGCAGACATTGGTGGGAATCAGAAACGACTCAACCCGCCAGATCAAGATGACTTGGGAGAAGTTCCAAGAATTGTTCAACGACAAGTACTTTCCCGAAAAGTATTTCGGCACACGAAAGAGGTAGAGTTCATTAAAGTCGAGCAAAACAACATGACCGTGTCGCAAAGAAGAAGCCAAGTTTGCCGAAGTTTATCCTGGCCAGGCCCCATTTGGTTGATAATGAGGAGAGAATGACGCGAATGTTTCTAAGAGGTTTGAAACCCGAGATACGCCAATATCTTATCTCTCATAAACCGTGGTTTGTATTCAGATGTTGTTAATGGCTCGCTTATTCGAGCGCGATAATGAGTCAACCCAACCAAAAGAGAGAGCAACCAAAAAAATGATAATACTAGTGATAACAATCATCAAGCGGTGACAATAAGCGTGGAGGAATCAACATGCCGTAAATGGTAACCACTTGGTGGTAATCATGGCCAAAACAATAAGAATGGACATTTCAAGAAGAGGAGATTCAACAATGATGGAAAGACGCCAAAGACCAAGACCGTGGTTAAGGAAGGAGAACGACCACCCATCATATGCTTCAAATGCGAGGGAAGGACACATCAGTCCAAATTGCATGATGTCATCCAAAGCATGTTATAATTGTGGAAGAGAAGGTCACCTAGCCCGATTTTTTGCGTTCACCAAGACAAGTTCACTAGGATGGAGGCACCAAAGGACGCCCCAAAAAAGTCAAAGCCAAGAAGTGCAAGGGAGAGCGTTTGTCGTGACCTCCCGAAAGCAAGGAACCCAAACGAGGTCATCACGGTAAGCTTATCATAAACTCTAAATAAGTATATACCTTATTTGATACCGGTTCTACCCATTCTTTTATTTCTCCTACTTGCGCCAACGCTTAAATTTGACTCGAGAAATTAGACTTTGACTTATCTCGTTGAAACTCCGCTGGGAGAAACCTTCATTACATCCATCGCTTATAAGTCTTGTTTGGTTCAAATCGGCACCTCACATTACCTATCGATCTTATTTCATTGAAAATACTCAGATTTGACGTAATTCTGTAGGATTGATTGGTTAACTACTCATCATGCAAAAATTGATTATTTTCGTAAAGGTTGTTAGCTTTCATATTCCTAACCAACCTATTATGCTAATTCAAGCAACCAAACCATTAAAATCAATCATCGTCATCTCAAGCCATAAAGCTATTCGCTTATTAAAAAATGGATGTCAAGCTTTCTTAGCTCATGTCACGGATCTAAACAAAAATACGCCGCTTTTGAATGATATTTCTATTGTTAATGAATTTCCGACGATTTCTCAAGAACTTCCCCGCCTACCCCAGAGCGTGAAATTGAATTTTGTATCGACCTTGAACCCAGATAAAACCCATTTCCAAAGCCCCATATCGAATGGCTCCTATTGAACTTCGTGGAGTTAAAGACCCAACCGCAGGAATTGTTAGACATCGCTTTATTCGTCCCTAGTACTTCTCCTTGGGGTGCTCCTATTCTATTCGTGAAGAAGAAAGATGGGAGTATGCGATTTTGTATTGATTATCGGAGTCAATCATGTCACCATCAAAAATAGGTACCCATTGCCACGTATTGATGACCTCGTTTTGACCAGCCAGAAAGGAGCCAAATTTTTTCAAAGATCGATCTTCATTCGATATCACCAATTGAAGATTAGAACCGATGACATTCCAAAGATGGCTTTCGTAACTCCTTGCAGACGGCATTATGAATTTCTAGTCATGTCTTTTGATCGACTAATGCTCCCCGCCGCCTTCATGGATATGATGAACCGAGTATTCAAGGAATATTTGGATCACTTTGTGGTCGTCTTTATTGATGACATCCTTATTTATTCCAAAAGCCGTGAAGATCATGAGCAACACTTGAGGTCGATACTCAAAAGCTTTCGTGAATATAAGCTTTATGCCAAGTTAAAGAAATGCGAAGTTCGCTCGAGGAAGTAGCATTCCTTGGGCACGTGGTATCAAGTCATGGAATATCCGTTGACCCAAGAAAGATTGAAGCTATTCAAAGTCGGGAGCAACCTAAATCAATGATCAAGCACGTAGCTTTTCGCTTAGTTGGTTATTATCGGAGATTCGTAGAAGGGTTTTCTCGAATCGCTACTCCCTTAACTCAAACCGACTCGAAAAAGATACAAAATTTGGTTGGAGTGAGGAATGTGAGAAGAGTTTTCAAGAACTCAAGAGGAGACTCATTTCAAAGACTGCTCGCGACAATACCATCCGCTCTTGAGGGATTTGTCATCTACAAGTGATGCTTCTGCAAAGGGTTAGGATGTGTTCTCATGCAACATGGGAAAGTCATAGCCTATGCCTCTCGACAACTCAAAGAATATGAGAGGAATTATCCTACTCATGATCTAGAGTTCAAGTAAGTTGTTTTCGCACTAAAATTTGGAGGCATTACTTGTATGGGGAGAAAGTGGAGATCTTTACTGATCATAAAAGCCTCAAATATTTCTTCACTCAAAAGGAACTCAACACGCGACAACGACGCTGGCTTGAACTGCTGAAAGATTATGATCATACCATCCAATACCATCCCCGAAAAGCAAAACGTGGTAGCGACGATCGAGTGTAAGATCATATATGGGTACGAAAAGCGATATTGTCAACGCAAAGGCCCATTTTGTATGACTTGCAAAGGATGGAGATAGAGATAAAGACTCAGGACCCACGGATGATGATGGCGAATATACGAGTAGAACCGACTTTTAATCGATAAAGTTAAAGTCGCTCAAGCTATGCACTCTGAGAGTCGATGCATATGAGGAAGAAAGTACAAGAAGGTGCTACGCCGAAGCAAGAATCGATGAAGAAGGAATACTTTGAGTCAACTCTGCACTTTGTGTTCCTAACGACCTCGAAGTTAAAGTATAAAATCATGATGGAGGCGCACAACACACCATTTGTAATCCATCTCGGGAGTACCAAAATGTATCATGATCTTTCACATACATTTTGGTGGTGGGCAATATAAAGAGAGAGATAATATTGTTTTATCTCAAGGTGTCTAACTTGTCAACGAAGTCAAGGGCGAGCATCAAGTACCAAAAGGTCCATCAGAACCACTTGAAATTCCAAAATGGAAGTGGGAGCACATTACCATGGATTTCAAGCATCGGTCTCTTCCAAGGTTTCTCAAGGCATAGATGCAATTTGGGTCATTGTTGATAGATCGACCAAGTCTCCGCTTCATTTCTTACCTATACGAGAAACTTATACACTTGAACGCCTTGCTTGTATGTACATAAACGAGATTGTAAGATCGCATGGTATGCCAAGATCCATAGTTTCGATCGAGACCCAAGATTCACTTCACGATTTTGGGTTAGTTTGCAAAAAGCTATGGGCACGGATTTACGATTTAGTTTCAAGATATCATCCCTCGACGGACGGACAATCGAGAGGACTATTCAAACTCTTGAAGATTTATTAAGACTCGTGTCCTTGACTTCAAGGAAGTTGGGACAAGTTCTTACCATTGGTGGAGTTTTCTACAACAACAAGCTTATCAAGCAAGTATCGTATGGCTCCATTCGAAGCGCCAGATGGAAGAAAGTGTCGCTTCCAAGATGTCGGGATGAGGTGGGTGAAGCAACGTTGTTGGGACCGGAGTTGGTACGCGATGACTACGAAAAAGATTCAAACGATCCGACAACGATAAAAACCTCACAAGATCGATAAAAGAGTTATGCCGATCTTCATCGAAAGGACGTGGAATTCGATATCGAGATCATGTGTTGTTACGTGTTGCTCCATGGAAAGGAGTTACGAGATTTGGAAAGAGAGAAAGCTCAATCCTCGATTCATTGGCCCATTTTTAATCCTCGATCGAGTAGGGATCTGAGCCTATAGACTCGCTTTTACCGCCAAGTATGTCTCGTGTTCATAACGCATTTTTCATATATCCATGTTACGTAAATATGTGAAAGACCCAACCACATTATCGAAGTTAGAACCGGATGAAATAGCGGAAGATTTAACGTATGAAGAGGTTCCTGTTCAAATCTTGGATAAGAAGGAACATATTTTACGCTCCAAGGTTATACCTCAAGTCAAAGTTTTATGGAGGAACCACGATGTCGAGGAAATGACCGGGAGTTAGAATCAAATGAAATCAAGGTATCCTTACCTCTTCGACATACGTGTGCACGTATCCTAATTTCGAGGGCTTAAATTTCATAAGAAGGGAGATTGTAAGACCCCAACTTTTATGAATAAAGATGAATTTTCTATAATTATCATTTTTGAATATTATGGAAATGAATTTGATATAATGTTATAGTTGTGGGTAATATTTATAAATTTTACAAAGTACGCAAGTTGTTATATAATATTCGATTGGTCGGGAATATTCATTTAACATGTGGAATATTCAGACGATCATTAACAATCATCGTGGACCCCTACAACGTAATTATCATTTGATCGAGAAAACGAACAAAAAAATATTTTATTGAAAATAACTACGGTAAGTTTTATCGTTAATTGTTGAACTACCTAGTAGTTAAAAGTAAAGAATACGCGTGGTTGCATAAGTAGTACATACCAGTATTGATTATTGATGCTTACGGGAGAAGTCACTTAGTTTTGTTCAATTATTGCTATAAGTAAATAATTGCGATAGTATCTCACGTTATTTGATTCAATTATTGTCAATATTTTATATATTATTAAATCAATAATTGAGATAACAAAGTTGTTAATATTATTATTTGCATTATTAACGATGTCTAGAAGTTTCGCCAAGGAGAGGTTTGGTCACCTAAATGCACGCCAATAGGAGAAATCCTTATCGAAAGCCCTCTTTCCGGGAACGACTGGTCGATTAATAGTGTGAATTATAATAATGATGATGAAGTTTTGTTTTATTAGTATTTTTAATATAATAAACAGAAAAGCATTTTTTTATATAAAATGTAATACTTTTATTTAAGTTATTCGTTTTTTATTAAAGCTAATAGTAAAATCTTTTTATATAAAATGTAATACTTTTATAAAGTTATATTTTTTTATTAGACAATAATTAGAATATATTATATTTTATTATGTATAGTGTTTCAGATAAGTACCTACATAGTATTTTCAGATAGTAAAATCTTTTTATATAAAACAAAATACTTTTTTATAAAGTTATTCATTTTATTAGATTATAAATAGAATATATTATATTTTATTGTAAACCAATCTGGACAGATGCGTTTAAAAATAAATCAATCTGGACCGCTCATGGATTAGTTATTATTCATCCATTCTTCTATAAATATAAGCTCATTCCTTTATTATTTCTTATTTAATTCACTAAAACTCTAGAGAGAAATCAGTAGAGAGAATTCTTCTTTTATAATCTTGAGCGTATTTTCTTTAGCATTTAAGAAAGCTTTTGAGCGTAGTGCAAGTTTCTTCAAGTATATCTCTCTCTCCGCTTTAGAGTACTCTTCTTTATAAGGTAAGGGTATTATTTTTTTCATATTCATGAAGAGAACTTTCGTTATTCCATTCTTTATTATTATGTTGAATAACTCAGATCTGTATACGCTAAGTCTACCCTATACTTGGTGAAATTCTATTTGTTATTCCATTCTTTATTATTCTGTTGAATAACTCGTCGCTCATGCTAAGTGCACCGCATACACGGTGAAATTCTCGGTTATTTCATTCTTTATTATTCGTTGAATATCCCGTCTGCAATATTTTACGGCCGACCGGTTCCGTTATTTATTATTCTCGTTGAATATCTCATTCTGACCGGTTCCGTTATTTATTAAGTAATTGAATAACCTGCATATCGCATGCATGCACGGTGATTTGTTGTTATTCCATTCTTTATTATTCTATTGAATATCTCTCGTTCGTCGGTGCGTATTACGCCCGACCGGTTCCGTTATTTATTATTTTGTTGAATAACCTTGTCTATGCTAAGCATCGCATGCATGGTGATTTCTTTTGTTATTCCATTCTTTATTATACTTAGTTGGTTAAAGTTTTGACTTCTATACTCCATGAAATTAGTGGAATATCCTCGATATTTGCGCTTCATCCAAAGATCTTTTCATGGAAATATTCTTCCGAGCATTCTTAAATTTTACTCTACAAAGAAGTATCATGTCGACAATTTTGACGTTATTAGTTCCTCGGATAAATTAATTCTTGAACTTGTTTTATTGAATTTTATATCATTGTCATCATCCTCATGTTTATATTTTGTTGAAAGTCATCCGTATTCTGAAGTGCATAGATGGACTTGGTATGATTATGACTGTGGATTATTCTGTGTAATCACGACCGTAATGTTACAAATGATGTGGTAAAAGTCCTCATCGCCCAGAGTGCATCGATGGATGACGTTGTTGGCATGATCATGACCATCGATGAATACACGAATATCCTCGCCCAGTAGTGCATGGATAATTTGTGGTTGTGATACTAATGAATATCTGGCCGTCAAAAGCAGTGGATGATGTGGATTATTTATTGTCGAGTCCCAGCCGATAAAAGTGATGAAAACCTTTTAAATCATAAAAGATAGTAGATTTTATTCTCTACTGACTCTTTTTAATGGATTGCTTGTTTCACTGCAGCTTAAACTTGATGTCTATTATATTTTATTAGTTTAACATTGTTGAAGACTAATGATAATTTATTCTCGCATTATCTTAGTCATAATATTTCATCGGGCTAGTTGAGCTCACCTTTTCTTTCATTGTTCTTCTGTGAAATGAGAACATAGGCGGGACTAGTCGGGGAACGGAGTGATGGTCCAGATGATAGTATTAGTAGTCCTCACTATTCTATTAAATAGTTTGACAATAAATGTAATGAGGACTTATTCGGAGCTCGCAGTTCTCTTGTTGTATATTAAAGATTATATTTGTATTCTGTACCATGTATTTGGTGACTCAGAATAGGTGATGTATACCTATTTTGGGGGCGTCACATATATCACCCTTCTTTTGTAGCTCATGTGTTTAGAAGAATTTAGGTGAAATGTGCTTTGTTCTATCTCCCTTGATGTACCCTCCTCTAATTTGAGCAATGCATGCAGCGTTATCCTCATACAGAATTGTAGGAATGTCTTTGATTGATGGTAACCCACATGATTGTTGAATATGTTGAATAATTGATCTCAACCAAACACACTCTCTGCTTGCTTTATGTATAGCGAGAATCTCTGTGTGATTTGAAGATGTAGCTATCATGGTTTGCTTAGTGGATTTCCAGGATATAGCTGTGTCACAATATGTAAATACATAACCTGTTTGTGATCTTCCATTGTGTGGATCTGATAAATATCCTGCATCGGCATATCCAACCAATTGCGATGTTGAATTTCTTGGATAAAATAACCCAAGATCTATACTTCCACGGAGGTATCTAAAAATGTGTTTGATCCCATCCCAATGTCTCTTAGTAGGAGAAGAATCGTATCTTGCTAACAAGTTGACAAAGAAAAGTAATATCGTGTCGTATAGACGGTTTGTAAGATACATAAGAGCACCTATTACGACTTAGGTATGGAACTTGAGGTCCAAGAACTTCTTCCCCACTTTCTAGAGGCCGAAATGGATCTTTATCAACTTCTAAAGATCGAACAACTATCGGGGTAGTCAAAGGATGAGCTTTATCCATATGAAAGCGACCGAGAATTTTTTCAGCATATGTGGATTGATGAACAAAAATTCCAGATGCTAAATGCTCCACTTGTATTCCCAAACATAATTTTGTGTTTCCAAGATCTTTCATTTCAAATTCATCTTTTAAATAAGTAGCAGTTCTTGTGAGTTCTTCAGGAGTACCTGCAATATTCAAATCATCCACATATACAGCAATGATGGAAAATCCACTTTGTGATTTCTTAATAAAAACACATGGGCATACTTGATCATTTATATATCCATCTTTTATTAAATAATCGCTAAGTCGATTATACCACATACGACCAGACTGTTTCAAACCATACAATGAGCGTTGTAACTTGATTGAATATATGTGACGTGTCCTTTGTGATTCAGCCATTTTCAATCCTTCAGGGATTCTCATGTAAATCTCACTGTCAAGTGAGCCATATAGGTATACTATTACAACATCCATCAGACATGTTTCCAAACGTTCCATGGTTGCCATACCTATCAGAAAGCAAAAAGTGACTCCATCCATTACTGGAGAGTAAGTATCTTGATAATCAATACCAGGTTTTTGTTAAAATTCTTGAGCTACAAGTCGGGCTTTGTATCTCATAATTTCATTTTTCTCATTTGGCTTTCGTACAAATACCCATTTGTTTCCAACCGGATTACACCAGCCGGTGTTTGACCATTCGTCCAAAGACTTCTCTTTTCAATAGAGATTGTAGCTCAGTTTGAATAGCATCTTTCCATTTTGGCCAATCTTTTCTTTTCCAACATTCTTCCACGTTTTGTGGTTCAGGATCCGTGTCAGGAATCAAAGTAATATCTGATGCTATAGAGAAAGCAAATATGTCATCAATCATGACTTTGCTTCGATCCCATATTTTTTCATCATGTACATAATTTATTGAGATCTCTTGGTGTTCATCTCTTATCCCTTCACTGAGATTTTGAACCTCTTCTGGGGCTATTCCCACTCTTGGAATATATGCTACTTTTGGAGCGGGTATTCCTTCTGGGATTCCCTTATTTGCTTTTGATTTTCGTGGTACAGTGTCTTTTGCACCAACCGGTCTTCCACGCTTCTGGCGTGGTTTTAATTCTTCTATTACCTTATTCGTCAATTCTCCAGGAATTAATTTTTCAATAGGTATTTCTATCCTTGCTGGAGTATTCACTACAAGTGTATGTGATTTTATCACTTTTCTAGCATCATTAAATGCATCTGGCATTTGTTTTGCAATATTTTGTAAATGAATAATTCTTTGAACTTCAATTTCACATTGTCCTATACGAGGATCAAGTGAATTTAAATCTGATGCATTTCATGCTATTTCAGAGGGTTTTTTATTTAAAACTTTCCCTCCTCCTAATGTTGGAAATACAGATTCATCAAAATGACAATCTACATAACGCAAAGAAAAACATCTCGCAGTTAATGGTTCAAGATATCGATAATAGAAGGAGAATCAAAACCAACATAAATACCTATTCTTCGTTGGGCTCCCATCTTAGTTCTTTGTGGAGGTGCAATTGGAACATATCTCGCACTTCAAAAACTCGAAAAGTGTGATATGTTGGGTATCTGTCCAAGAACTAACTATAGAGGAGAAAATTTATGAAGAGCTGTTGGTCTTACTCGAATGATGGCTGTAGCATGAAGAATTGCATGACCCCAAACTGAGGTAGGTAAGTTAGCCCTTAACATTAATGGTCGTGCAATTAGTTGAAGTCTTTTTATTAAAGATTCAGCTAAACCATTTTGTGTATGAATATGAGAAACAGAATGCTCAATAGAGATTCCAATAGTCATACAAAAATCATTAAAATTCATTGATGAAAATTCAGCTACGTTATCAAGTCGAATTGACGTGATTGGATGATCCGGGAACTGAGCCCGTAACTTGATTATTTGAGCAAGAAGTTTTGAGAAGGCAAAATTTTGAGAAGAGAGAAGACAAACATGAGACCATCTAGTTGAAGTATCTATTAAAATCATGAAATATAGAAATGGGCCAGACAATGGTTGAATAGGTCCACAAATGTCTCCTTGAATTCTCTCTAGGAATTTTTGGGCTTCTTTATAAACTTTTACTGGTGATGGTCGAACAATTAATTTTCCTCGAGAACACGCAGCACAAGGAAATTCACTACTAGGAAAAACCTTCTTATCTTTGAGAGGATGACCAGTAGAATTTTCAATAATACGACGCATCATAGAAGTACCTGGATGACCGATTCTTTCATGCCAAAATATAAAGGATTTGGGATCTATGATTTTTGGAATCATAACATTATGAGACTCAATTGCTCTAATTTTCATAGTATATAATTTAGAAGAATTTGAATGAAGTTTTTCTAGGATATTCTTTTTTCTAAAAAAAGTAGAAGTGATGAGAAGATATTCATTATCATTTTCATTAGTTGTTTCAATGTGAAAACCATTCAGTCGAATATCTTTAAAACTAAGCAAATTTCTTCTTGATTTACTAGAATATAGAGTATCTTTGATAAAAACTTGTGTCTCATTTGGTAGCAAGAAACTAGCTTTTCCAAATCCCTCGATTAAATTTGATGTGCCATAGGTAGTTCCTACATTTCCCTTAGCTTTGATCAGTTGTGAAAAATATTTCTCATTTCGAAGAATTGTATGAGTTGTTGCACTGTCTGCTAAACATATATCCTCCATATCCATTAAAAATGGTCTGACACATATAAAAACATAAATAAGAAAAGTTACATTTCAAATATAATTTTATTCACGAGAAACACATACCACATATAGAATGAAAACTAATAATATTATACATGCAAGGTGTTTAATTAAAACAAGAAATTAAACGATATCCCAAAAGATACTTTCAGAATATTCAGTAATATCAACAACCTTTTCCTCAATGTTGGTCAATGGTGGAACATCAACAATATTCAATTGATGATTAACAAAGTTTGTTTCTGCCTCCATTACTTTGTTCTTTTGAGACTCCTGGAATAAATTAACCAGATGCCTCGGCGTACAATAGGTACGCGACCAATGCCATTCATCCCACACCTAAAACAAACATATGGTTTGTTCTTTATCTATGTTGCATTTTCTTTATTTTTACCCGACCCAGACACTTGCCACTTCTGGTGGCTTGAATTGTCGCGGTTCTGAAATCTATTGTTATGATGGCCTTGTTTATTCTTTCGTCCCCAAGACTTCTTATTATATGACCATCTCTTATCATGTTTATTCTGCTGGAATGACGTGTTGTTAATATCTGGCAATGGGGTAGCACCCGTTGGCCGTACTTGATGGTTTTTCAATAACAATTCATTATTCTTTTCTGCAACAAGGAGGATAGACACTAGTCACAGAATTTTGTGAACTTACTTTGTCTATATTGTTGTGACAGAATCATGTTGGTGGGATGAAAAGTTGAGAGTGTTTTCTCTAACATTTGGGTTTCAGAAACTGGATCTCCGCACAAAGCCAAAGTAGAGGTTATTCTATAAACATTGGAACTATATTCCGTAATTGATTTGTAATCTTGTAGCCTTAAAATAAGCCACTCAAATTTGGCATTAGGGAGAACAACTAATTTTTGGTGATCAAATCTTTCCTTCAGTTGTGTCCATAAAGATAAAGGATCTTTGACTGTTAAATACTCAGTCTTTAATCCTTCATCAATATGGTGACGAAGATAAATTAAGGCTTTTGCATTTTGTGCCAAAGTTGCTGTATTTCCTGATTCAATGGTTTTTCTAACTCATTTGCACTTGGGTGCAATTCTGCATCAAGTGCCCAAGCCAAATAGTTGTCTCTAGAGATTTTCAAAATAGAAAAATCTATTTTTGCCAAGTTTGCCATCTATTTTGGGTTAAAACACAATTATTATTTATTAAAACAATAAATAATTGCATGTATGATATATATAAAAAAATAAACTAAATCACGACTTAAAGTGGTGATAAAGTGCAAATATAAATAATATAAATATTCTTATATTTATGTTATTAGCATATTATCTTAGTAAAAAAAATATGCAATCGTTAATGTATATATACAATTACAAAATATATATATATATATATATATATATATATATATATAAAAAAAATAGCAAATGGATCTTCACCCGGCTTGCAGAGTTCAGATAGTATAAATGATTATTCCAATGAATAATATAGAAGCGGAACGAGATCATGTAATAATCCGCATGCACGAGGATATTTCAATGAATAATAAAGAAGCGGAACCGTGTCATGCAGTAATCCGCATGAAAAAGTGTGATATTCCAACAGAATAATAAAGAATGGAATAACAGAAGAATTTCACCATGTATGCGGTATTCTGCATATAGAGGTTATTCCCACAATTTAATAAGAAATGAATACAAAGGATATTCACCAGGTATGCGGTAGTCCGTATATACAGGTTATTCCCACAAATTAATAAGCGGTAAAAAGGTTGCCACCAAGTCTTGTAAGACCAACAAGGATAGATGGTACCATTATAAATAACAGAATTTAATGTCAATTATAAGAATAAAATTATATTATTGGTGGCATAGCCAAACCGGTAATATAATAATAAATTGCAAGAATTTAATTTTACCGTCTCAGTTGGTTAGAGTCTCGTGCTGATAACGTGTTATAAAACTTTAGCAAAGTGTATAAATATACTCTTATAATTGCTGCATAAATTTAGAGAGAATAAGCAAGAGAAAAGAGAGAGAGAAATTCTTCAGAGAAGTTTCTTATTTTTTTTTCCTTCAGGATCAATTCTTATATAGGCAAGGAAAAGAAGAGGATCACGAGAGGAGAAGAGGAAAGGGAGTCACGGGAGGAGGAGGAAAAAGGAGAGAGAAGGGATCACGGATTCCCTCTTCGTGAGGGAATCATCACATGTTATAACATTATTATCTTAATTTTATTATATGCCATTATTATTGAACTGACAATTCATCATATTTAATTATAACTATAAAACATGCAAAAAAATATCATTACTATTTACATATGTTATAAATAAGACTCTTTTTGTTATCGAGTAGTTTATTTATTTTTATTTAATTATAAGGGTGCATTTTTTGATAAATTTTTTATGTTCGCATTCATTGAGGGATAGAACTAGGTAGGTTAAGTGGGGGTCGTCATCCCACTATCTTTTTTTCCCCTTTCTTTGATATATATTATATTTTTATTCTTAGGCCCCCACTACGTTTATATATTATTCAATAAAGAATCAATTAATTGTATATGGATTGCTTGTAAATAGGTCTGATAAAATATAATTATGAGTTGATTTTAGTATATAAAATTTGGTTATAATTTTAATTAAGAACTGAAATCACATTACATATTTTTAATATGGGTTGGAACCATATAGTTATAGGTCAAATATAAGTCAATCCATATTTCAATTTTAAGCTTTCCATTATTATGGTCCAATTAAATAAATTATTTATGATATTTAATTTCTTTATTCCATCAAATTCTATCTCTAATGTTTTATAGCTTCTTCCTTTCTCTAAAATTTTTATTATACTTGTATTTGTGTATCTAAATTATTTATTTTTTATTAATTTATTTATTTATTTTGCTGCGACTTTCCACAAAAGTTTTTAAATCTTAACAAGTTGAATATATGATTCATTGATGTGGAAAGAATCACCAGGGCGAGTGCTGAAAAAGGCATAGTGCCTGTTACAACTGCGGCCAGGAAGGACATATTTCACCTAACTACCCGAAGCCCAAGAAGATCAAGGGTTGTTTCGCTTGTGGCTCGGCGGACCACCTGATTAAGGACTGACCAAAGAAAAGAAGCGACGGAGGAAGTAGCCAGTAAGGGGGAGGCAACAAACTGATGATTGACGGACCGACGCAATCAAATCGCCCAACTGCTAGGACCTTTAACATGACCGTCTAGAACGCAGTTGTGACAAACCAAAACAGGTATACATCACCCATCTTGAGTCGCTAAATACATGGTACATAAATCAAATACAAACATAATAATACAAATGTCGGGTAATATACGACAAAACATAGCTGAGAGTTTAAACAAGAATATTGCCTTCTAGACAATATCCAATCTCAATGGAGTCCTTATTACATTTATTGTCACACTATTTTATAGAATAATGAGGACTACTAAAACAACCATCTGGACCGTCAATCCGTTCCCCGACTCGTTCCTGCTATATTCTCATTTCCTGAAGAGAACAGTGAAAGAAAGGGTGAGCTCAACTAGCAAGTAAGAAATATTATGACTAAGATAATGCAGAATAAATTATCCTTAGCCTTCAACAGTATAACAACTGATAGAATATAATAGACTACAAGTTTTAGATCAACAACTGCAGCGGAATAAGCAATCCATTAGAAGAGTCAAATAGAGCATAAAATCTACTATCTTCTATGATTTAAAAGTTTTCATCAACTTTATCATTTGAGACTCGACTTAATAAATAAAATCGAATCATCCCTGAATCACGGCCAAGGATATTCATGTAATCATCAATGGTCATGATTATACCGAATAATCCCTGGTCATAATCATATAACTAACTGTCCATTAATGAACTACAGGCCAATGAGGACTTTCACCACATTATTCGTCACATTACGGTCATGATTATACCAAAAAATTCCTGGTCATAATCATACCAAGTCCATCTATGCACGTAAGCCAAAGATGACTTTCATCACAATATAAGCATGAGGATGATGACAATGACATAATAATTCAATAAAACAAGTTCAAAGATAAATTTTAAAGATTTATAATCTAATTTATCCAGAAATTAATAACGTCCAAATTGTCCACATGATACTGCTTTGTGGAGTAAAATTCAAGAATGCTCAGAAGAATATTTCCATGAAAAGATACTGGATGAAGCACAAATATCCAGGATATTCTACTAATTTCATGGAGTATAGAAGCCAAAACTTTAACCAACTGAGTATAATAGAATATATGAAACTGCAAATGGATTTTCGCTCGCCCATGCAGTAATCCGTGAGAGATGAGATAATTTCCATAATTTAATAAGGAATGAATACGAAGGGTCATTCACCATGCATGCGGTAGTCCACATAGACAGGTTATTCCAATGGAATAATAAAGAATGGAATAACAGAAAAATTCACCATGCATGCGGTAATCCGCGTAGACAGGTTATTCCAACAGAATAATAAAGAATTCAATACCAAAAGAATTCACCAAGCATGCGTAATCCGCACAGACAGGTTATTCCAACAGAATAATAAAGAATTGAATAACATAAGAATTCACCAGACATACGTAATCCGCACTGACAAGTTATTCCAATAGAATAATAAAGAATGGAATAACAATAGCTTTCTTTATGAATACGAAAGAAATAATACCCCTTACCTTAGAAGAAAACTGGATACTGGAATAGTGAGGTAACAGACTTCTCTTCTTCTTTCTCTCTATAATTTCTCTCTATAATAAATGCTCTATAGCTTTAGTGAATTGGTGAAAAATAATGAAGGAATGAGTTTCTATTTATAGGAAAATATAGTTTTAATAATTGCACATTTTGGGGCTCGAAATATTACAGTATAATACCTTCCTCTTTTTCTTCATTTTTAATTTAGTCCTGTAAGTATTATCAAACTTGCACCACCTCCCCTAATAGTAAATCATGTGAATCAATAGTAAATCATGTGACTCAATAGTTCTAAACATGTAAAAAAATTAATTATAGTATAGTACCTTCTTCTATATCTCCATTTTTAATTTAGTCATGCAAGTATTATCAATCTTGCACCAACTCCCCTAATAGTAAATCATGTGAATCAATAGTACACACATGTGAGCATATAGTTATAAGCATGTGAATTAATAGCAATTAATTGCTCATTTATCTGGTGAATTACCCGATTGATCAATATAACTTCCAGACATCAATTATCATCAAAATAAATGTTAATTTCCACTAACACTAATAATTCACACACAATGGAATTATCAATTTCATCTTTAATCAACATGAACTTATTCATCATTAATATTATAACTCACAATATTTAACAACCAGGTCGTTCCCAGGAAAGAGGGGACTTTCCGATAAGGATTTCTCCTTATTGGCGCGCAATTAGGTGACCAAACCTCTCCTTGACACAACTTCTAGACATTGTCAATATTGCAAATAATAATATGAATAACTTTGTCGTCTCAATTATTGATTTAATAATATAACATATTATGCACGGATGATCTTTGTGACAATAATTGAATCAATAATATGAGAGATATGATGCAACAATTACTGTAGCAATAATTGAGTATAACTGAGTGACTTCTTACGTAAGCATCAATAATCAATACCGTGTGCTACTATGCAACCACACGTATTACTATACTTTTACTACCGGGTAGTTCAACAGGTTTTTAACGGTAACACTTTCGCCATTATTTTTATAAAAGATAATTTTGTCGTTTTCTTACTACGACAATACTTCCGTTGTGGGGTTCACCAATGATTGTGCCATCGTACGGATATTCCCCAACAAAAAGAATATTCTCCGACCAAACGAATATTTTATAACAACTTGCATACTTTGCAAAATTTATAAATTTTACCCACAACTATAACATTATATCAAATCCACACCATAATATTCAAAAAAATATTTCGAGAAATTTAAATCTTTATTCATAAAATTTGGGGTCTCACAATCTCCCTTCCTTAGAGCATTCACAACAGATTCTTCAATAGACTCTCTATCCCCACATTTGAAGAATATATCAATATGCAACAGTTTCCTTATCCTTATATAATTCTTTATTTTAATCCCTATATATGATTTGACTCCTCAGGGTGAGAGAATCAAAATAGCGTTCCCTATTTATGTAAAATGACATTTCGCACCCTATTTATTGCGATTTTATGTTGGTTAAAGGATCTTTATCTCACTTAATTGCTGATTTGGGTATGCATGTCTATTAAATTCACTCATTTTTATTTTTTAAACAGAGGATTTAGAGAAGAAAGAGAACTATAAAAAACTTAAAAATCAGTCAAATTTTGATTTTGATCATTTTTGTAAAAATAATTACTACTAATTTTAAATTTTATTATTTTATAATTAAAATAATGTTGTTTTAGTTCTCATAAATACATAATGATCATTGCACATTTTGATTTCTAGCAATATTTATTTTTAAATTAAAATAATTGTAATATTTAAATTCAAACAACAATTACTTTTAAATAAAAAAATAGTTACAACGTTCAAAACATGATTTGACTGTTGGAACTTTCAAATTTTAACTTTTAAATTTTAAATTTCAAATTTTAATATTTAAGGAATCAATATAAGGAACCTGTTGGGTACATAGTGAAAAAATTGAATCCCTATCCTACAGAATGACCCAATAGCACTACAGAGTAGGGATAGAGATAAGAAAACTGTTGCGAATGCTCTTATGAAATTTTGCCATCGAAATTTACGTACGTACCTGGTATGATGAGGATACCTTGACTTCATTTCAGATTCCAACTCTATAACCTTTGAGTGTTGAATATAATCCTTCTTATCCAAGATTTTAACACGTATTTCATCATACGTTAAATCTTCTGCTATCTCGTCTAGTTCTAATTCAATAATGTGGTTCGGGTCATCCACATATTTACGTAACATCGATATGTAAAAAAAATGTTATGAACACGCGACATACTTGGCGGTAAAATAAGTCTATAGGCCACAGTTCCTACTCGATCAAGGATTTCAAATGGGCCAATAAAATCGAGGGTTGAGATTTCCTCTCTTCATCGATTATTGCTTCTAGAATAACGCCCTCTTGAACCTTCTTCTTCACATTCATCAACTCTGAGTATGTAGCTTGCACGACTTTAACTTTATCGATTAAAGTCGATTCTACTCGTATATTTGATATCACCACGTGGGTCCTTAGAGTCTTTAACTCTATCTTCGTCATTTGTAAGTTATACAAAATAGGTTTTTGTGTTAACAACATCGCACTCGTAAACACATACGATCTTCTACTCAACGCGTCAGCTACCACGTTCTCTCTTCCACAATGATATTGAATGGTATGATCGTAATCTTCAACAGCTTGAGCCAACGTCTTTGGCGCATGTTACGTTCATTTTAGTTGAAGAAATATTTGAGGGTTTTAGAAATGGATTTTGTACTGAGGTCAATACAAAATTTGATTTCACGCTCTAGGGGTAAAGTAAGAAGTCTTCAAGAATACGTCAGGAAATTTATTAACAATAGAAATATCATTCAAAACTGTGACTCTCATCCAAGACTTGGATAGTACGTCACATTGATACCAATTAACTTGCCACCGTTATTCACGGCTTCCCCTACAGAAAGTCTGGCTTAGGTGCATTCCACACAAGGAAGTCACCAGTGAAAGGCTCGGGGCTCTTTACTTATGGCTTGATATGACAATGATTGAATTTAGTGGTTTAGTTGCTTGAATTCGCATAATAGGTTGGTTAAGAATATGAAAGCTAATAACCTTACGAAAAGCTTGATTAGTAGTTAACCAATCGATTCCTAAAATCACATCGAAGGCAAGTATTTTCAAAGAGATAAGATTGACAGGTAACGTGAAAGTGTCAATTTGAATCAACAAGATTTATAAATAGTGGGTGTAACGAAGGTTTCTCTTAACGAAGTTTCAACCAATAAGTCAAAGTTTAATTTCTCCTGAGTTAAATTTAAACGTTGAGCGTAAGCAAGAAAGATAAAAGAATGGGTAGAACCGGTATCTAATAAGGTATAGACTTCGCAAGAATTTATAATTAACTAACCCGTGCTAACTTCGTCCAAGTTACTCGCTTTTTGAGAAGTCACGAAAAACGCTCTTCCTGAAACCACCGACTTTGTTTTGTCTGTATCCACCTTTGGTGCCACCGTCCTAGCTGGACTTGACTTTGGTGCACGACAAAATCGGGCTGCCAGTGACCTTCTTTTCCATAATTGTAACATCGTTGGGTGCATCACGTTAGATTTGAACCGATATGTCCCTCCCCTCTGCATTTGAAGCATACAATTGGTGGTCCTTCTCCTTCCTTGAAAACGGGTGTTGGTGCTGCTGTCTTTCCATCGTTGTTGAACCTTCTCTTCTTGAAATTTCCACTCCTATTATCTTGGCCATGATTACCACTGAAGTGGTTACCATTCTTGGCATGATAATTTCCCCCACGATGGTTATCATTGTTCCGATGGCCATTGCCACCGGTACGATTATTATCGTGTTGTTTCTCGTTATCCTTTCGTTGGGATGACTCATTATCCCACTCCAATAACTGAGACCTATTCACTACATCTGAATATAAACAAAGTTTGTGAGAAATGAGGTATTGACGTATATTGGGTTTCAAACCTCTTAGAAACATTCGCGTCATTTGCTCCTCATTATCGACCAAATGGGATGCCAACCGGGACAACTCGGCAAACTTAGCTTCGTACTGCGATATGATCATATTGTTTTGCTCTAACTTGATAAATTCCACCTCCTTCATGTGACGAATACCTCTCCTTATTGGCGCGCAATTAGGTGACCAAACCTCTCCTTGACACAACTTCTAGACATTGTCAATATTGCAAATAATAATATGAATAACTTTTTTGTCTCAATTATTAATTTAATAATATAACATATTATGCAGATGATACTGTGACAATAATTGAATCAATAATATGAGAGATATAATGCAGCAATTACTGTAGCAATAATTGAGTATAACTAAGTGACTTCTTACGTAAGCATCAATAATCAATACCGCAGTGCTACTACGCAACCACGCAGTATTCGCATTACTTTACTACTACCGGGTAGTTCAACAGTTTTTAACGGTAACACTTTCGCCGTTATTTTTATAAAAAGGTAATTCTGTCGTTTTCTTACTACGACAATACTTTAGTTGTGGGGTCCACCAATGATTGTGCCATCGTACGGATATTCCTCGATAAAAAGAATATTCCCCGACTAAACGAATATTTTATAACAACTTGCATACTTTGTAAAATTTATGAATTTTACCCACAACTGTAACATTATATTAAATCCACACCATAATATTCAAAAAAATATTTCGAGAAATTTAAATTTTTATTCATAAAATTTGGGGTCTCACAGAAGTAGCTACGAAGAATGTGGTGTCAGGTATTATCCCAATCAATAATATAAATGCATATGTATTATTCGATTTGGGTGCCACCTGTTCTTTTGTATCTGAGGAATTTGCTAGTCGACTTAATTTACCCCGAGAACTATTAGGAAATCCTTTGAGCATAGAAGTTGCGAATAAAGAAGTAATCCCCGTAGAATACGTTTACCGAAATTGTCGCGCAAACATTAGAGATCATGAACTAAGCGTAGACTTGATCCCAATAAGATTGGGAGAGTTTGACGTAATATTGAGAATGGATTGGTTGTATAACCATGCTGTGATAATTGATTGTTAGAATAAAAGTGTAAACCTTCAGACTCTGAATAAGTCTAAGTTAGTATTTTATGGTAGCTCATCGCTTAAGCAATCGTGTTGCCTTACGATGATGCTGGCCAAGAAATTGTTAAGGAAAGGATGTGTAGGTTATTTAGCTTATATTGTTGATACTCAAAAAAAGGGAATAAAAATTAAGGATATATCCGTAGTGAGAGAATTCCGGGATGTATTTTCGAACGATCTGCCTGGTCTTTCGCCAGACAGAGAAATTGTATTCTTCCAGGATGTATTTTCGTAATAGACTTAGCACCGAAAACTGCACCAATTTCGAAAGCCCCATATCGTATGGAGCCAGTAAAAATGAAGGAATTGATGATACAATTGCAAGAGTTACTAGATAAGGGTTACATTCGGCCGAGTATGTCTCCTTGGGGAGCACTAGTGTTGTTTGTAAAAAAGAAAGATGGATCGATGAGACTCTATATCGATTATCAAAAATTGAACAGAGTAACGATTAAGAATAGATATCTGTTACCAAGGATAGACGACCATTTCGATTTACTGAAGGGAGCGAAGTGTTTCTCAAAGATAGATCTATGGACAAGCTATCACCAGTTGAAAGTATGGGAGGGGAACATATCAAAGACGGCATTCCGAACTCGTTACAGACATTTCAAATTTCTGGTGATGTCATTCGAGTTAAAAAATGCTCCGACAACATTTATGGACTTGATTAACCGAGTCTTCAAGCATTCTTGGATAAATTCATAGTATTTTTCATTGACAATATCTTGATCTACTCAAGGAAGCAAGAAGAACACGCCGAACATCTGAAGATGGTTTTGGAGGCGCTAAGGAAGGAGAAGTTGTATGCAAAGTTTTCCAAGTGTGAATTTTGGATAAAGAAGGTTCAATTCTTAGGACACGTGGTGGATAAGGATGGAATTTTAGTAGACCCTGCAAAGGTAGAAGCAGTAAGTGATTGGAATCAGGCAAAGTCGCTAACTGAAGTAAGAAGTTTCTTAGGGTTAGCTGGGTACTATCGAAGATTTATCCAGGATTTTTCTAAGATAGCAATTGTAAGACCCCGAATATTTTTCTTATTATAAATAAAATTAATTTTCCTCTATTCATTATCTTGAAATAATAAGGAGTTAATTTGATATAATATTTTGGTTATGGGTGAAATGTACAAATTTTATAAAATAAGCAAGTGGTTATAAAATATTATTTTTTTTTGTCGGGGAATATTCGTTTGGTCGTGGAATATTCTTGTTGTCGGGGAATATTAAATGACAAATGCAGTATGATCATTTGTGGGCCCTATAACGGAATAATTGTCGGATGAAAAAAAATGACAAGTTTGAGTTTTTATAAATAGCGGTGTAATTATTACTGAATTAACCTTTGTTGGATTACGGTGGTGGTTAAAATACTGATGTCGCGTGGTCGCACAAAGAAGATACACCAGACACATACGGTATTTTGAATTATTGTTTCTTACATAAGAAGGCACTACTCAATAGTTGTTACAGTAATTACTGTTCAATATTTTATTTTATTGATTCAATAATTGATGCGTTGATATTTTATATTATTATTGTTTCAATAATTATCACTGCACAGTATTTCCCATTATCAGATCAATAATTCATATTATTTGAATAATATTATTAGATAGCATTATTGGTAATGTCTAGAAAGTTCTATCAAGGAGAGGTTTGGTCACCTAATTGCGCGCCAGTAAGGAGAAATCCTTATCGGAAAGCCCCCTCTTTCCTGCGAACGGCCTGGTTGTCATTATTGTGATTCTGTAATATTATTTGTGAATAATTATTTATTGATTTTTATATGATAAGGAAATATTTATTTTATGTGGATATAAATGATGGATATATTTTATGTGGTTGTAAATGAAGGAATTAAAGCTGAGGTGTTTTATTAGTATTTTGTCGAAATGAAGAACGAAATTTGGAAATTTTCAGAAAATTAGTTTATTACTTGATTTTGTAAAATCTATAACTCTTTGTGTATAATGAGTTAGGAGATGAGTCATATATCAAAAGAAAGCCCTGGAAGTAAGACAAACATAGAAATTTGAATCACCCAAAAATATTTTGTGGATTTTTTGTGGTGACTGTTTGAGTGAAACTGGTACGAGGGACTTATAGTCTGAAAATCAAATCAGTGTTCTTAAGCTCTATTGCGTGAGTTATAATTTTGATCTGACCGTTGGATCGTTGTGATTTTTGGATATGTTATACATATATAAGTTGAGTATATGTTTACAAATTTTGAACCGTTGAAAATTAACGTATGATTTATTCTGAATTTAAGAGGTGTTGAAAATCGTCCGTTTGTGGAATCCAGATATTTTCTGTTTGGAATTTGGAAAAACTTAAAGCTACAAAGTTGTAGAGAATTTGATTTCGTATCGAATGGACATAAAATTCATTTTTTTCTAATAAAAGGGTTATTTATTATGAATTATTGAAGTTTCTGATTATTGTTTAAATGATAAAACATTTTGGAAATTTCAAGAATTGGTGGGCCCCACTTTTGGTTGGTGAGAAATGTACTCAAATTTTATTTCAAATATGGTGGGTGGGAATAGTAGCAGGTAAAGCCATCAGGTAGCAGGTCAAGTCTGCTTCGACGTGCTAGCATTTTCCTATAAATAGGTGCTTAGATTAGAATTGAAAATCACACTAGAAACAAGTTTTCTTTCTCTCTATATTATTGAGCGTATTTCTGTGAGTATCTAGATACTTTGAGAGTTGCTATTCAGTGCAAGTTTCTTTCAACACTTCATCCGATATTCCAGTCAGAAGTATTGTTCTTTTGAGGTATGGCATGTTATTTTTTTTCATAATGATGTTATTCTTTCAATATCATTATACTGAAATATTGGTATGAATTTTATTGTGGAATTTCTACATTTTTATGTCGGGGTTACTATTCACGTATACGACACTATTCACGAATATAACACTATTCACCAAAAAATAAAAATTTTCCTTTTTGTCCAAGATGTCTTTTATGGTTACTATCTTTGATTGTATCCATGTTTTGATCTTTATTTTTGAATTCTACTTCACAATTGGTTATTATGGAGTATTATAGAATTTAGATAAACCGAAATACGAATCCCTAATCTTTGTCCTTCTGTCTCACTAGATTCGTTTTCTTTAAAATATTTTTTCATCATCCTCAGTCCTTAATGATGATACCTGATGAATATCTTTGGCCTGTAGTGCAAAGATGAATGATTACTTGATGAATATCTTTGGCCCGTAGTGCAAAGATGAACAGGTGTTGAGATGAACATGACCAACTAGTGATACAAATGAATATCTTTGGCTCGTAGTGCAAAGATGAATATTTTATGCAAGATGTTTATTGATTGATGTTATAGGGATAAAATATTAATGGTGGACTTTTAAATTCATAGATGATAGTAGATTTCATTCTCTACTTAACTCTTCTAATGAATTGTTATTTCCGCTGCAATTATTGATCTAAGACTTGTTGTCTATTGTATTCTATCAGATTTTTCCCTGCTGAAGACTAAGGACAATTTATTGTATATTATCTTAGTTATAATATTCTTTTTACTGGGCTAGTTGAGCTCACCCTTTTCCTTTTTGTTCCATTTTTCTTCTCAGGAAGCAAGAACATAGCAGGAACCAGTCGGGGTATAGAGTGATGGTCCTAGACTGTTATTTTAGCAGTCCTCACTATTTTTGTAAAATAATGCATCAATAATTGTAACGAGGGCTTTATTTGGGTGTGAATATTGTCTAGAAGACAATATTTATATTTAAACCCATAGTATGTGTTGTCGTATTTTGCACGACAATTGTAATAATGAAGTTGTATTTATTTTCCGTACCATGTATTTGGCGACTCAGAATGGGTGATGTATACCTATTTTGGGGGCATCACAGTTGGTATCAAAGCTTAGGGATATGGTCTCTGGCGGAGATCGGGGAATAGTACTAGGAGGGGAGAGACAAGTAAATCCTTCACTAATGTGTCCTACCTAAGCTTATTTGTTGGCCGGTCATAATATAGGGATATTATGTGATTTGTTAATTTGTTTAATTAACCCTTGTTTTATGGCAATATTTAAGAATGGCAGCTGAGAACGTTAACAATGGAGTGTATGATACTGTGGAAACACCTTTAGTCACCAATCAGGAGAACGTGCAACAGGAAGACAATATTCCTCCTGTAAACAACACTAACGAGCAAATGATGAACGGTGGGATGTTTAGAAACTTTTTGCAGTTCATGCAAAATCAGACGAAGGAGATTCGTGTACAAAATATGGGTGGAAATGATAACAACACGCGATTTTTCACAGCCAAACAGTTCAAGGAGTTGGGACCACCAGAATTCTTTGGAAAGCCGGATCCGATTAAGGCAGAAACGTGGGTCAAGCAAATTACTAAGATATTCGATGTCTTGGGATGCACAGAGGAACAAAAGATTCCATTCACCACCTTTATGTTTCGTGGTGAGGCAGATTACTTGTGGGAATCTATGAAGCGTACCCAGCCTGCCGCACTCAATATATCTTGGGAAACGTTTCAAAAACTATTTAATGACAAGTATTTTCCTGAAAGTATTCGTCACATGAAGGAGGTAGAGTTCATCAAGCTGGAGAAAAACAATATGAACGTGTCGCAGTACGAAGCTAAGTTTGCCGAGTTGTCCCGATTTGCATCCCATTTGGTTGATAATGAGGAGAGAATGACGCGAATGTTTTTGCGAGGTTTGAATCCCGAAATACGTCAATACCTCATTTCTCACAAACTTTGTTTATATTCAGATGTTGTGAATAGGGCTAAATTATTGGAGCGCGATAATGAGTTAGCTCAACCGAAGAATAACGACCAATAACTCGATGATAATCGTACCAGTGGCAATGGTCATCGGAACAATGATAACCATCGTGGAGGAAATTATCATGCCAGAAATGGTGACCACTTCGGTGGTAATCATGGCCAAGATAATAGAAGAAATAATTCAAGTGAAACTTTTAAGAAGAGAAGATTTAACGATGACGGGAAGACGTCGACAGTAACACCAACACCAGCAACAAATTCTAGGGGAGGAGAACGACCGCCAGTTAGATGCTATAGATGCGGAGAGGAGGGACATATAAGTCCAAACTGTTCACAACCTTCCAAGGTATGTTTTAGTTGTGGAAAAGACGGTCATATAGCTCGATTTTGTCCTGTAGCAAAATCAAGTCCAGCAGGGATGGTGGCACCAAAGGCGGATACAGACAAAACAAAGTCACCGGTTTCTGGAAGAGCGTTTGTCGTTGCCCAAAATGCGAGGAACCCAAACGAAGGTATCACAGGTTAGTTAATTATAAATTCTTGCGAAATCTATAACTTTTTAGATACCAGTTCTACCCATTCTTTTATCTCCCCTGCTTGTGCTCAACGTTTAAACTTGACTCCGGAGAAATTAGACTTTGACTTATTTGTGGAGACTCTGTTAGGAGAAACTTTTATCACATCCACTGTTTATAAATCTTGTTTGATCCAAGTGGGCACAATCACATTACTTGTTGATCTTATCTCTTTAAAGATAATTGCACTTGACGTGATTTTAGGGATTGATTGGTTAACTACTCATCATGCCAAAATTGATTATTTTCGTAAGGTTGTTAGTTTTTATATTCCTAACCAACCTATTATGCGAATTCAAGCAACCAAACCATTGAAGTCAAAAACTTTCATATCAAGCCATAAAGCCATTCGTTTATTGAAAAACAGATGTCAAGTATTTTAGCCCATTTCATGGATTTAAACAAAAATACGTCAGATTTGAATGACATTTCTGTTATTAGTGAATTTCCTAAAGAATTTCCTGGCCTACCCCCAGAGCGTGATATTGAATTTTGTATCGACTTTGAACCCGGTACCAAACCCATTTCTAAAATCTCATATCGAATGGCTCTTATTGAAATTCAGGAGTTAAAAACCCAAGTACAAGAGTTGGTAACCGAGCCTCTATCTGGTGACTTCCTTTGTGGAATGCACGAAAGCCAGACTCTCCGTAGGGGACTCTATATTTATGTGGTGGTAAAACGATAGGTGCCATTGTGACGTGCTATCCAAGATTGGGATATGAATCACAATTGAGAGCAACCGAAGTCGGTGACCAAAGTACGTAGCTTTCTGGGCTTAGCTGATTATAATCGGAGATTCGTGGAAGAATTTTCTCGAATCGCTACTCCGTTAACTTAGTTGAATCGAAAAGATACAAATTTCGTATGGAGCGAGGAATGCGAGAATATTTTCTAAGAGCTCAAGAGACGACTCATTTTGGCACCTGTTTTGACCATACCATCCTGGAAAAGCGAACGTGGTAGTTGACGCGTTGAGTAGAAGATCGTACGTAAGTACGAGTGCGATATTGTTGAACACAAAGACCTATTTTGTATAATTTATAAACGATAAAGATAGATTAAAAGAATCTAGGGACCCACGTTATGATGTTAAATATACGAGTAGAACAAACTTTAATTGATAAAGTTAAAACTGCTCAAGCTACACACCGGAGCTGATGAATATAAAGAAGAAGGTGCAAGAAGGCGTTATTCTAGAAGTAAGAGTCGATGAAGAGAAGAAAGCTCAAACCTTCTATTTATTTGAAATCCTCGATCGAGTAGGAACTGTGGCCTATAGACTGTGCATAACGTTTTTTATGTATCGATGTTACGTAAATATGTGGACGACCCAAACCATATTATTACGTTAGAACTAGATGAGATAGCCGAAGATTTAACGTACGAGGAGGTACTTGTCAAGATCTTGGATAGGAAAGAGCATGTCCTACGAACAAAGGTTATACCACAAGTTAAGATTTTGTGGAGGAACCATGCTATTGAAGAAATGACCTGGGAGTTGGAATCAGACATAAAAGCAAGGTATCCTCACCTTTTCGAAATACTAGGTGCGTACGTCAATTTCGAAGACAAAATTTCATAAGGATGGGAGGTTGTAAAACCCCAAATATTTTTCTTATTATAAATAAAATTTAATTTTCTCTATTCATTATCTTGAAATAATAAGGAGTTAATTTGATATAATACTTTAGTTATGGGTGAAATGTGCAAATTTTACAAAATAAGAAAGTGGTTAGAAAATATTCATTTTTTTTTGTCGGGGAATATTCGTTTGGTCGTGGAATATTCTTGTTGTCGAGGAATATTCGTACGATGACGCAACCATTTGTGGGCCCCATAACGGAATAACTGTTGAATGAAGAAAATGACAAGTTTGAGTTTTTATAAATAGCGGTGTAATTGTTACCGTTAACACTATTGGATTACCGATGGTTAAAATACAGTAATACACGTGGTTGCAAAGTAGCACACGGTATTACACAGTATTTTTGAATTATTGTTTCTTACATAAGAAGGCACTACTCAATAGTTGTTACAGTAATTACTGTTCAATATTTTATTTTATTGATTCAATAATTGATGCGTTGATATTTTATATTATTATTGTTTCAATAATTGTCATTGCACACAAGATTTTCCATTATCAGATCAATAATTCATATTATTTGAATAATATTATTAGATAACATTATTGGCAATGTCTAGAAAGTTCTGTCAAGGAGAGGTTTGGTCACTTAATTGCGCGTCAGTAAGGAGAAATCCTTATCGGAAAGCCCTCTTTCTCATGAACTACTGGTTGTCATTATTGTGATTACGTAATATTATTTGTGAATAATTATTTATTGATTTTTATATGATAAGGAAATATTTATTTTATGTGGATATAAATGATGGATATATTTTATGTGGTTGTAAATGAAGGAATTAAAGCTGAGGTGTTTTATTAGTATTTTGTTGAAATGAAGAACGAAATTTGGAAATTTTCAGAAAATTAGTTTATTACTTGATTTTGTAAAATCTACAACTCTTTGTGTATAATGAGTTAGGAGATGAGCCATATATCAAAAGAAAGCCCTAGAAGTAAGATAAACGTAGAAATTTGAATCACCCAAAAATTCTTTGTGGATTTTTCGTGGTGATTTATTTGAGTGAAATCTGTACGAGAGGACTTATAGTCGAAAATCAAATCAGTGTTCTTAAGCTCTATTACGTGAGTTATAATTTTGATCTGACCGTTGGATCGTTGTGATTTTTGGATATGTTATACATATATAAGTTGAGTATATGTCCACAAATTTTGAACCGTTAACGTATGATTTGTTATGAATTTTAAGAGGTGTTAAAAATTGCCCGTTTGTGGAATTCAGATATTTTCTGTTTGTAATTTGGAAAAATTTAAAGCTACAAAATTGTAGAGAATTCGATTTCGTATCGAATGGACATAAAATTCATTTTTTTTCTAATAAAAGGGTTATTTATTATGAATTATTGAAGTTTCTGATTATTGTTTAAATGATAAAATATTTTGGAAATTTCTAGAATTGGTGGGCCTCACTTTTGGTTGGTGAGAAATGTGCTCAAATTTTTTTTCAAATATGGTGGGTGGGAATAGTAACAGGTAAAGCCATTATGTAGCAGGTCAAGTCTGCTTCGGCGTGCTAGCATTTTCTTATAAATAGGTGCTTAGATTAGAATTGAAAATCACACCAGAAACAAGTTTTCTTTCTCTCTATATTATCGAGCGTATTTCTGTGAGTTTCTAGATACTTTGAGAGTTGCTATTCAGTGCAAGTTTTCTTCAACACTTCATCCGATATTCTGGTCAGAAGTACTGTTCTTTTGAGGTAAGAGATGATATTTTTTTTCTTAATGATGTTATTCTTTCAATATCATTATACAGAAATATTGGTATGAATTTTATTGTGGAATTTCTACCTTTTTGTGTTGGGGTTACTATTCACGTATACGTCATTATTCACGAATATGACACTATTCACTGAAAAATAAAAATTTTCCTTTTTGTCCAAGATGTCTTTTATGGTTACTATCTTTGATTGTATCCATGTTTTGATCTTTATTTTTGAATTCTACTTCACAATTGGTTATTATGGAGTATTATTGAATTTAGATAAACCGAAATATGAATCCCTAATATTTGTCCATCTGTCTCACTGGATTCGTTTTCTTTAAAATGTTTTTCATCATCCTCAGTCCTTAATGGTGATACTTGATGAATATCTTTGGCCTGTAATGCAAAGATGAATGATTACCTGATGAATATCTTTGGCCCGTAGTGCAAAGATGAACAGGTGTTGAGATGAACATGACCAACTGGTGATACAAATGAATATCTTTGGCCCGTAGTGCAAAGATGAATATTTGATGCAAGATGTTTATTGATTGATGTTATAGGGATAAAATATTAATGATGGACTTTTAAATTCATAGATGATAGTAGATTTCATTCTCTACTTAACTCTTCTAATGAATTGTTGTTTCCGCTGCAGTTATTGATCTAAGACTTGTTGTCTATTGTATTCTATCAGATTTTTCCCTGTTGAAGACTAAGGATAATTTCTTGTATATTATCTTAGTTATAATATTCTTTACTGGGCTAGTTGAGCTCACCCTTTTCCTTTTTGTTTCATTTTTTTTCTTAGGAAGCAAGAACATAGCAGAAACCAGTCGGGGTATAGAGTGATGGTCCTAGACAGTTGTTTTAGCAGTCCTCACTATTTTTGTAAAATAGTGCATCAATAATTGTAATGAGGACTTTATTTCGGTGTGAATATTGTCTAGAAGACAATATTTGTATTTAAACCCATAGTATGTGTTGTCGTATTTTGCACGACAATTGTAATAATAAAGTTGTAGTTGTTTTGTGCACCATGTATTTGGCGACTCAGAATGGGTGATGTATACCTAATTTGGGGGCGTCACAGCAACCATGTTGACTAATCTAACAAGGAAGACGATGAAGTTCATATGGGCGCGGACAAGTGCGAAGAATGTTTTCAAGAGCTGAAGAAGAGACTAAGCGAAGCACCTGTATTATCATTACCGAATGATACAGGAGGATTTGTGGTGTTTAGTGATGCATTGAACAAGGGACTTGGTTGTGTGCTCATGCAACATGGCAAAGTTATTGCATATGCATCACGACAATTGAAGGATTACAAAAAACGATACCCTACTCATGACTTAGAGTTAACGGTAGTAGTTTTTGCGTTAAAGATTTGGAGACATTATTTGTACGGATAGAAATGTGGGATATACACGGACCACAAGTGTCTGAAATATATCTTCACACAAAAGAAGTTGAACATGCATCAGAGAAGGTGGTTAAAATTAATCAAGGATTATGACTGCGATATTCTTTATCACTCAGAGAAGGCAAACGTAGTAGTCGACGCGCTAAGCAGGAAAGGAAGGGAGAAATTGTTTCCACTAACAACTCAGGAGGAGTTAATAAGAGAAATGGAGAAATTGGAGATAGAAGTAAAGGGACCGGAGAGGTCTGAAGAAATATTATTTGCAGTAGAAGCTCGTCCAACCTTGTTGGACATGGTAAAGGAATCACAAGAGAAGGATAAAGAGTGCGAGAAAATTAGGAAAAGGATCACAAAAAATGAAGAAGAGAGATTCAAAATGGATAAAGACGGTATTTTGAGATTCGAAGGGAGAGTATAGGTACCAGCGATAACCGAGCTGAGGGATGAAATTTTGCACGAGGCACACAATAAGTCATATTCCGTTCATCCAGGGGGCACAAATATGTACTGAGATTTGAGGCAACATTTTTGGTGGCCCATTCTAAAACGAGAAATTGCAGACTGCGTTAGTAGATGTCTTACTTGTCAATGGCTCAAAGCAGAGCACCATAGGCCAAGTGGTCTACTTCAGTCGTTGGAAATACTAGAGTGAAAATGGGAGCACATTACGATGGACTTCGTGGTGGGACTTCTAGTCACGCGTAAAGGTTTTGATGCCATTTGGGTTATCGTAGATCGACTAATGAAGACGACTCATTTTCTACCAATCAAGATCCGATATAATTTGAATAAGATAGCGAGCCTGTACGTAAAGGAAATTATTTCACGACATGGAGTGCCGATGTCGATTATCTCCGATCGAGATCCGTGCTTTATGTCAAAATTTTAGAAAAGCTTGCAAGAGAGGATGGGAACACAATTGAGGTTAAGTACTGCTTATCATCCGCAGACAGACGGACAAAGTGAGCGAATGATACAAACGCTGAAATATATGCTTAGAACTTGCATGATGGACTTCAAGGGAAGTTGGAATAATCACTTACCCTTAGTGGAATTTTCATATAACAATAGTTATTATGCGAGTATAGGCATGCCACCGTACGAAGCTCTTTATAAAAGAAAGTGTAGAACACCTTTGTGTTGGGATGAAGTCAGAGAACGAAAGATGTTAGGACCAGAATTAGTTTAATAAACAGCAGACGTGGTGACAGTAATAAGAGCCAGACTAGTAGCTGCACAAGATCGCCCGAAGAAATACGTAAATTTGCATCGTCAAGACCGCAACTTTGAAGTTGGAAGTTACGTATTCTTAAAAGTATCTCATTGGAAGGGAAAGATACAATTTGGCAAGAAGAAAAAAATTGAGTCTAAGGTTCATAGGACCATTCGAGATATTGAAGCGAGTGGGTGAAGTGGCATACAAAGTTGTATTACCACCTGAGTTGGAGCACATCCATAACGTGTTTCACATTTCCGTGTTGTGTCTGTACAAGCCTGATTACAAACACATGATTTTCTACGAACCCATTCGAGTGGAGAAGAACCTGGAGTATGAAGAAATTCCTATCCAGATATTAGATAGGAAAGAACAGACATTAAGAAATAAAATTTTATCTTCTATAAAAATATTTTGGTGAAACCACGACGCCGAGGAAGCCACATGGGAATTAGAGGATAAGATGAGGAGGGACTATCCCCATTTATTTGTGTAACTTTGTACCAATTCCGAGGACGAACTTTTTATAAGGGGGGATGATGTAATACCCGAGAATTTCTAAATATTATTGATGAATAAATTAATGAAAGTTGAATATTTACTTAAGTATAAATAAATATTATTGTGGCGTGGTTTAAAGAAACTCTATGCAATTAAGTTAACTGTTGAATGCTACGACAGTAAAGTAGTGTGGTGAGATTGGTGAAGAGCTTGATATAAGGTTTATGAGAATTTGCCCAGTGTGGCATAATGAAGGCCAAAGAAACTTACTAAGTGAATTAAAAGAAAAATTGTTTAACAGGTGGAAGATTAATTATGTATAAGTATATAATTTCATAGACTATTTAACTAGTAGTATTATCGATTTGGAATGTAATTCATGTTATGTAAAACTAGTTTTGGTGATAGAGGTCGGAACTGGCATAGAGCTAAACCAGTTTGACCTTTGCCGAGGATTAAGCTTGATTGAGCCCTCTCTCTCAAGAAGATAAATCAAGCGCATTTACCTTAGTGGTGAGAACTTGAAAAGTTAGTTATTGCAGTGGCTGTTAAATGGAACATTATTGTAATGTGTGAAATCATTAAAATCATATGATAATAGTACATTTGAATGGTATGAGGTAACCAGTATCACAATAAAATCATATGTGACCTTTTAATACAGAATTAATTAATTAACTATGTATTCCAGAAAGTTGAAAAGGGATTAAATGTTTAAAATGAACATTTAATATTGGACAATTATATAATATTGATATATGTGCAATAATAATATCTATGGAAAATACCCGATCAATAATTCTTAACTGCGTTATTTTACCTGCAGTAAATATTAAATTATATGTACATGGATTATATGATGTGGGTATATATTAAATCCTTAACTTTTATTGTAGTAGCATTAACTCATTAAAATTAAATTTTTAGAAATCAAAGAAACCAAACTAAGCATTTTTAACCAAATTACTGAGCACTTAAACCATTGTTCCATTTTAGTTGGTCCAAACAGTAACCTATACCTTCATTACGTAAACTACCGAAATTGCATAGTAGCTATGAAGCTAAGTGATGATGGCTGATAATGGGTGGTTGAACAACCCTTTGTTAACTATTGGATTCTTCTTCTACCTCATGAATTCTATCATTTGAGCAAAGCCATTAACTAGATAACAATTCTTCTATAAAAGGGCAGCTCCATTATATTCTTCATTTCCCATTACTGTAAAATTATCTGTCATATTCTAAGTTTGAAAGTGTGAGTTGCAGGTAATTGAGGAGGAGTCTAGATAGTGCATAGAGGAGGAACTAAGTATACTAAGCTACAAAGAAGGTAAAATTCTTGCTTGAATACTTAATTTCAAAGTTTGCAAATCATAGAAATTCTACTAAATTCTTGCAAATTAGATTTGGAATTGTCCTACCAAAGTGTTTGTGAAGTGTGTATAGGAACCTCTAATAATGAGCTTGAGCATGTTTAAACTGAAGAAAATCGAAGTTGGGTTGATACTCTGCAGAACAGAGCACCTTTTCGGTTACGGTCCGGGAAAGCTAGCTTGATTGTGCCCATTTATACTAGGGTGCAACGCAGCATGCCGCTTGATCCCGAGAACCGCATTCTAGTTTCATTGTATTGTGTTATTTCTAACCTGGTATTATGACCTATACATGCATGAAAAGAAGTATAACATGTGGTATAAAACATTCTTATGAGATATAAATTGTCTAACATGGTTTAGTAGGAGTTATATAACTAAAACTTAAAAGTTTTAAAAACGAGTGTTGATGGAACTTGTACTCTGCAAATTCTAAGCATGATAGTATAAATATATGGCTGATTTCTGAACATAAATGAGCATGAGTGGTAATTAATAGTTCCTTTGTTCATGACCAACTTATTTAGACTTTGAGTTAAATGACTTTTTCAAAGAAAACTTGATATATTGAGACTAATATCCATGAATACAACGTGGAGTATGTTCTGACCTTGTGATTATGCAAACATGACTTAACTATACATGAAAAGGAATTTAAAAATGTTTTGTATGTATTAGATGGCATTATTCAAAGTTTAAAACAATTTCAAAAGCAAACTCGGATATATTTTCAAAATAAGTTGCATTATTGTGGGTAGTTAAGTTCTGAATATTTTAAATGGCATGTTTATGTTCATTGTGTCTCTAAACATGATTCTTATGTGTTAGACATAATGAAAGTTAACCAAGCATGAGTTTAAGCATGTTTTAAAGTGATAAACGATACTAGCTATGAATAAATGATGTGAACACTTATAAACATGCATGGTACAGATTATGTGATCTCTTTATGTGGACATATGGTTAATCTAGTAGGCCTTGTGATTCCGTGACCCTATTTGGCCTTTATGCCTTAGGAATCCCAAAACTAATACCATGACATATAAAGGTGAACTTAAGATGGTCATACATATATGTAAAGTCCTCTAGCATGTGTGCATGATCCTTTTTAATGTCTTGGTATGCTAAAAATTGGACTAAAACCAGGAAAATAGAAGCTCAACTTGGTCAGACTAGAGGACAACACTGCTGTGTCGTCCTTAAGCCTAACCAGGTCGCATCTGCGCCACCCTGTAGTGTTGTCTATCTAATCTGTTTGTGATCTGAGATGTGGTGCATGCTTGTATTATTTTCTTAATATATAATACATGTCTAAATACAGTATTCAAAGTATCATTAAGCATGCTAATGATAAAAAAATCATAGATTGGATATGTTTTTATAAACTTTCGAACGTTAAGTCAAAAGAGGATTACGAACTATGTTATTTAATTTCACAGTGTCTTACAAACTGATTTTTTGTGTTATATAGGTGTAAAGTACGTAAGGACTTATGTATAGGATTATACGGTTAAGTTAGAATCGTATGTGTATGATAAACTTACATATCGAGTTTGTGTATTGGATGTACATAACTAATGAATATCCTATATACATAATTATGTTATAATAGGGTTCGAAAAATATTGATAAGCTAAATATTGATAAACTACGCTCGAAGGAAGTATCCTAACCTATGCATTTACTTTATACAAGGAATCTATGATTACGCAAGTAATCTATGATTACGCAAGTTTTCTAACATACAAGACTTGAATATTGTGCAAGTATCTAAACCCTATCTCTTTTGTGACACCGCCAAAATAGGTATACATTACCCATCTTGAGTCGCCAAATACATGGTACAAACTTCAAATACAACTTAATAATACAACTGTCGTGTAAAATACGACAAAACATAAACTGAGAGTTTTAAAACGAATATTGTTATCAAGACAATATCCACACTTAATGGAGTCCTCATTACATTTATTATCACACTATTTAACAGAATAGTGAGGACTACTAATGCTATCATCTGGACCGTCACTCCGTTCCCCGACTAGTCCCAACTATATTCTCATTTCCTGAAGAGAACAATGAAAGCAAAGGGTGAGCTCAACTAGCCCAGTAAGAAATATTATGACTAAGATAATGCAGAATAAATTATCGTTAGCCTTCAACAGTGTTAAACTGATAAAATATAACAAACATCAAGTTTAACTGCAGCGGAACAAGCAATCCATTAGAAGAGTCAAGTAGAGTATAAAATCTACTATCTTCTATGATTTAAAAGGTTTTTCATCAACTTTATCGCTGAGACTCAGCTTAATAAATAATCCACATCATCGAATCATCCCTGCACTACGACCAAGGATATTTGATAGTATAATGACCACGAAATATCCATGTACTACGGGCCAAGGATATTCGTGTTTTCATCAATGGTCATGATTATGCCAATAACTATCCATCAATGCACTACAGGCCAATGAGAACTTTCACCACATCATTTGTAACATTACGGTCATGATTATTCCGAATAATCCCTGGTCATAATCATACCAAGTCCATCTATTCACTACAGCTAAAGATGACTTTTATAACAATATAAGCATGTGGATGATGACAATGATATAAGAATTCAATTAAAAGAAAGCAAAGAATAAATTTTTAAAGATTTATAATTTAATTTATCCAGAATTCAATAATGTCCAAATTGTCAACATGATACTGCTTTGTGGAGTAAAATTCAAGAATAATATTGTATCAAAAATGATTTGGACCGAAAAGAAATCAATTTTTATCATGAATAGTACCACGGGTAAATAGTAACTGAGTGAATAATACCCCGTGAATAGTACTTCAGGAATAGTAACCCCGTGAATAGTACTCCGGCATGAAAAAGTTAAAACTTATCAAGAATGCTCAAAATAATATTTCCATAAAAAGATACTGGATGAAGCACAAATATCAAGGATATTCTACTAATTTCATGGAGTATAGAAGTCGAAACGTTAACCAAATGAGCATAGAATTCGAAATCTAAAACGAAATAATATTACTTACATACTACAGAGTATGGAAGAAAATATTATTTCAAGCGAATATTGAACAAAAATAACATCCCTTACCTTGAAAAGAAGAGTATTCCAACTGGTATAGCGGGGATATTCTTGAAGAAAACTTTTACTATTTTCTTATAGAAGAAGAATTCTCTGATTTTGGTGTGATTTTCAATTTTAACTAAGCATCCTATTTATAGGAGAATGGAAAGATACTATTTAGAAACTGATTGCATAGTGGAAATAATCACGGAAGAATTCTTCGGCCGAAACGTTTGATTTTCTGATTTTACTATGCAACACTATGCAATAAAATAATCTAATAAAACGAAAATTTTAAATAAAATATAATATATTCAATTTATAATATAATAAAACAAAACTTATATATATATATATAAATATATGCGCTTCCATCATGATTCTTGTTTCCGGCATAACACCTTCTTGCACTTTCTTCCTCATACACATTAGCTCCAGGTCTGTAGCTTGAGCAGCTTTAACTTTATCGATTAAAGTCGGTTCTAGTCGTATATTCACCATTATCACATGGGTCCCTGAAGTCTTTAACTCTATCTCCATCCTTTGCAAGTCATACAAAATGGGCCTTTGCGTTGACAATATTGCACTTGTACCCGCATATGATCTTCTACTCAATGCATCAGCTACTACGTTCGCTTTTCGAGGATGGTATTGAATGCTATGATCATAATCTTTCAACAGCTCAAGCCATCGTCGTTGCCGCATGTTGAGTTCCTTTTGAGTGAAGAAATATTTGAGGCTTTTATGATCCGTATAGATCTCCACCTTCTCTCCATACAGGTAATGCCTACAAATCTTAAGTGCAAAAACGATAGCTGCCAACTCTAGATCATGAGTTGGATAATTCCTCTCATATTCTTTGAGTTGTCGAGAGGCATAGGCTATAACTTTCCCATGTTGCATGAGAACACATCCTAACCCTTTGCCCGAAGCATCACTATAGATGACAAATCCCTCCGAGCCAGATGGTATTGTCAGAACAGGTGCTGAAATGAGTCTCCTCTTGAGTTCTTGAAAACTCTTCTTACATTCCTCGCTCCAACCGAATTTTGTATCTTTTCGAGTAAGCTGTGAGACCCCGAATTTTATGAAATGAAAGTATTCAATTTTCTTATAATTATTCTATTTAGTAAATGGTTAAATTGATAAAAGGTTAAAGTTAAGGGTCATATTTGATTTTTTTTAAAGTAAGTAAGTTGTCATAAAATAACCGGTAGTAAAAGTACAGTAATACGCGTGGTTGCATAGTAGCATGGTATTGATTATTGGTGTTTATGTGAGAAGTCACTCAATTATACTCAATTATTGCTATAATAATTGTTGCATCATATCTCTCATATTATTGATTCAATTATTGTCACAGTATCATCTACATAATATTTTATATATTATTAAATCAATAATTGAGACGACAAAGCTATTCATATTATTATTTACAATACTGACAATGTCTAGAAGTTCTGTCAAGGAGAGGTTTGGGCATCTAATTGCGCGGCAATAAGGAGAAATCCTTATCGGAAAGCCCCCTCTTTCCTGGGAACGACCTGGTTGTTAAATATTGTGAGTTATAATATTAATGATGAATGTTATTAAAAATTGAATTTGAGTTCGGAGTTTAATTTGGAGACGCGGACGTGATATTTGAGTCCAGAACGATGAAATTAGTAGAAATAGTCTATAAACACAAAATTTCCCGAGGTTGACTTTTTGGTCAAAAAAGTCAACAGTTGACTTTTTCGAAAAAAGTCAAACTTCAAAATTTCAAAAATGAAATTTTTGAGAAAAATATTTCCATTGTGTTGTGATTGTTAGTGTTAATGGAAATCGACATTTATGTCGATAATAATTGATGTCTGGAGGTTATATTGATCAATCAGGTAATTAACCGGATATATGAGCAATTAATTGCTATTGATTCACATGATTATAGCTATTTGTTCACATGTGTGTACTATTGATTCACATTCATTTACTATTAGGGGAGTTGGTGCAAGATTTATAATACTTGCATGACTAAGTTAAAAATAGAGGTATAGATGGAGGTACTATACTGTAATTCATATTTTCACACGATTATAACTATTGATTCACGTGATTGAACTATTGATTCACATGATTTAATATTAGGGGAGGTGGTGCAAGTTTGATAATACTTGTATGACTAAATTAAAAATGAAAGAAAAGTTGAAGGTATTGTACTATAATATTTCGAGCCCCAAAACGTGCAATTATCGAAACTATATTTCCCTATAAATAGAAGCTCATTCTTCCTTCATTTCTCACCAATTCACTAAAGCTATAGAGCAATTATTATAGAGAGAAATTGTAGAGAAAAAGAAGAAGAAAAGTCTGCTACCTCACTATTCTAGTATCCAGTCTTCTTTTGAAGTAAGGGGTATTATTCTTTCGTATTCATTTCCATTCTTTATTATTATGTTGGAATAACTCCGCATACATGCCAAGTACCGCATACATGGTGAAATTCTTACATTATTCCATTCTTTATTATTCTGTTGGAATAACCTGTCTGTGCGGTCTATCGAATGCCTGATGAATTCTATTGTTATTCAATTCCTTATTATTATGTTGGAATAACACATATGCTAAATCTTGCATACATGGTGAAATTCTTCTATTATTCCATTTTTATTATTACATTGGAATATCCATGTCTGCATGCGGTTATTGCGTATTTGACTGTTTCATTCTTTATTATTACATTGGAATAACCTATACGTGTGGTCTATCGCACGCCTGGTGAATTCTGTTGTTATTCCATTCTTTATTATTCATTGGAATATCACATGCGTGTAGATTACGCGTGAATTGGTTCCATTCTTTATTATTACATTGGGAATAACTCGTATGCATGGTCTATCACATACATGGTGAATTCTTTTGTTATTCCATTCTTTATTATTATGTTGTAATAACTTTGTCTATGTGGATTACCGCATGTATGGTGAATGATCCTTTGTATTCATTCCTTATTAAATTGTATAAATGATCTGGTTTCACGTGGATTACTGGCATGGTAGTGTGAAAATCCATTTGCAGCTTCATAATTTTTCGACCCTCAAAAAATTTCGGAAAAATTTGAAATGATAATTTGATGAGTTTTCTATATTGTGTCCAAGGATGACGATTTTTGGATGTATAGATTAAGAGTTATGGATTTTATGGGAAAAGACTATTTTAAAAGTAAATCCTTATAACTCCTTGTGGTGAACTCCAAAATTGGTGAAATTTTTATTGGGAGTACATGTATATAACAGGAGTATACCCTATAAATTTCAGAATTTTTGGACAAAAGTACAATTTATGATAAATATCTAAATATTCAGCTATTTTGGCCATATGAAAAATAGTAAATGAATTTTAAAAATTCTGAGAAAAATATATGTTCAATATGGGACTATATTCTGCTAAATCCTAGAAAAAAATATTTTTAGAACTGATTTGGTATTTTTCATAAAAATGAACTAGTTATGAGTAAATGAATTAAGTATGTTATGTGAAGTAACAAAATTGAAAAATAGGATTTTATGGCTTGGGAATCCTATATAGGGTATATACAGATTTTTGATAAGGGATTTGATTATTGGTGATGAAATCTTATGAGTATAACATTTTTGAATGATTAAATGCATTATTTGGTAAAGTGTAAACAATTGAAATAAATTGTTTATAAGTTTAAGAAGTGATTAAAATATTGTTATAATATTAATAATATTAGATTATGAGTTTATTAAGTGATTGATAATATTTGGATAAATTTAAAGTCTTTAATATTTATCCTTATTTTCATTTGATTAATGCTTATATCATTGTCATCATCCTCATGCTTATATTATGATGAAAGTCATCTTTGGCTTACGTGCAAAGATGGACTGTTGATTATTGATTTTACAATTCTATATCTTTGGCTTATGTGCAAAGATGGACTATTGATTATTGGTTTTACAGTTGTATATCTTTGGCTTACGTGCAAGGATGGACTGTTGATTATTGGATTTATAGTTGTATATCTTTGGCTTGCGTGCAAAGATGAACTATTGATTCATGAGTATCTTTGGCTTATATGCATAGATGAACTGTTTATTGGTATGATTATGATCAGGGATCATTCGGTATAATCATGACCCATAATGTTATAGATGATGTGATAAAAGTCCGCATTGGCTTGTAGTGCATTGATAGACAGTTATTGGTATGATTATAACCAGGGATTATTCGGTATAATCATGACCATTGATGATTACATGAATATCCTTGGCTGTAGTGCAGGGATGATTCGATAATGTGGATTATTTATTAAGTTGAGTCTCAGCAATAAAATATTGATTATACACTTTTAATTCATAAAAGATAGTAGATATCATGCTCTATTTGACTCTTCTAAAATACAGTTGTATGTCTTTGGCCTGTAGTGCAAAGATGAATTGTTAATGAATATCTTTGGCCATAGTGCAAAGATGAATGAATATGAGAACCCGACTTTGAATGCGTTAAAAGTGCACCTCATTAGAATGAATATGATAGTAATCTTCTCGTTCTTCTTTGGGGTCTTAAAATATTTTCTACTGTATTTATATGGCATTGTAACCATTTGAGTTTGGATACTATCTACGAGACAATATTGTATTAAAACTCACAGCTTATCTGTTGTTGTACTCTGTACGACAGTTCAACAGTTGTATAAATGAAGTTTGTATTTAATTTTTATATAGTGATATCTGGCGACTCAGAATGGGTCGTGTGGACCTATTTTGGGGGCGTCACATCAGCTGAAGGAGACGTACTAGGACGAATGAAACTGATGTTTAACAATTCCTGCAGTTGGGTCTTTAACTCCTGAAGTTCAATAGGAGCCATTCGATATGGGGATTTGGAAATGGGTTTTGTACCGAGTTCAAGGTCGATACAAAATTCAATTTCACGCACTGGGGGTAGGCTAGGAAGTTCTTCAGGGAATACGTCAGGAAATTTATTAACAATAGAAATATCATTCAAAACTGACGTATTTTTGTTTAAATCTGTGACATGAGTTAAGAAAGCTTGACATCCATTTTTCAATAAACGAATAGCTTTATGGCTTGATATGACAGTGATTGACTTTAGTGGTTTGGTTGCTTGAGTTCGTATAATAGGTTGGTTAGGAATATGAAAGCTAACAACCTTACGAAAATAATCAATTTTTGCATGATGAGTAGTTAACCAATCAATTCCTAGAATTACGTCAAATGCAAGTATTTTCAATGAAATAAGATTGACAGGTAATGTGAGGGTACCGATTTGAACCAAAAAAGACTTATAAACAGTGGATGTAATGAAGGTTTTTCCTAACGAAGTTTCAACAGATAAGTCAAAGTCTAATTTCTCCGGAGTTAAATTTAAACGTTGAGCGCAAGTAGGAGAAATAATAGAATGGGTAGAACCGATATCAAATAAGGTATAGACTTTACTAGAGTTTATGATTAGCTTACCCGTGATGACCTCGTTCGGGTTCCTTTCTTTCTGGGAGGTCACGACAAACACTCTCTCTTGAACTACTAGTTTTGAATTTTTTGGGACGGCCTTTGGTGCCTCCATCCCAGCTGGACTTGGCTTCCCAGAATGATAAAATCGAGCTAGGTGACCTTCTCTTCCACAATTGTAACACGTTTTGGACTGCTGCGCACAGTTTGGACTGATATGTCCCTCCCCTCCACATTTGAAGCATATGATAGGTGGTTGTTCTCCTTCTTTAACAACAAGTGCTGGTGCTGACGTCTTTCCATCATTATTGAATCTCCTCTTCTTGAAATGTCCACTCTTACTGTCTTGGCCATGATTACCACCGAAGTAATTACCATTTCTGGCATGTTGATTCCCTCCACTGGTACTATCATTTTGTCGACTGCTTTCTCTTGGTTGGGTTGACTCATTATCGCACTCCAATAACTGAGCCCTATTAACAACATCTGAATACAAACAAAGTTTGTGAGAAATGAGGTATTAACGTATTTCGGGTTTCAAAACTCTTAGAAACATCTGCGTCATTCTCTCCTCATTATCAACTAAGTGGGATGCAAATCGGGACAACTCAGCAAACTTGGCTTCGTACTGCGACACGGTCATTTTGTTTTTCTCCAGTTTAATGAACTCTACCTCTTTAATGTGACGAATACTTTCGGGAAAGTACTTGTCGTTGAATAGTTCTTGGAACTTCTCCCAAGTCATCTTCAGTGAAGCAGGTTGAGTACGCTTTACAGATTCCCACCAGTAATCTGCCTCTCCTCGCAACATGAAGGTGGCAAAGGGAACCTTTTGCTCCTCGGAGCATTCCAAGACATCAAATATCTTGGTGATCTGCTTTATCCACGTCTCCGCCTTAAGTGGTTTTGGCTCTTCAATAAACTCTGATGGTCCCAGCTCCTTGAACTGCTTAGCGGTGGATCGTCATCTCGAGAGTTGCCGGTGTTTCCACTGCATTTTGGGGATGAGCCGCCTCTACCGATGTTGCATGAATTGCATAAAGCCTCTGAACAACCCATCATTCATCATTTGATCGGTGTTATTGTTTACCTGAGGATTATTGTCTTCCTGTTGCACATTATCCTCGGTATTGATCTGTGGTGACTCAACGGTCTCCTGTGCTCTATTATTATTCTCAATATTCTCGGATGTAATTTTCAAATATTGCCACCAAAACAAGGGTTAATTGACATGCCACATATTATCCCTATACTCTGACCAACCAATTAAATACCAATTAAACTTTGGTAGGTCATACTAGCGAAGTCATTCCCCGTCTCTCCCCTCCTAGTTCTTGTCTCACATCTCAGCCAGGGATCATATCCCAAAGCTTTGATACTAACTGTGATGCCCCCAAAATAGGTATACATCACCCATCTTGAGTCGCCAAATACATGGTACAAAATTTAAATACAACTTAATAATACAAATGTCGTGTAAAATACGACAAAACATAAACTGAGAGTTTTAAAATGAATATTGTCATCTAGACAATATCCACACTCAATGGAGTCCTCATTGCATTTATTATCACACTATTTAACAGAATAGTGAGGACTACTAATGCTATCATCTAGGATCATCACTCCGGTTCCTCGACTAGTCCCGCCTATATTCTCATTTCTCAAGAGAACAATGAAAGTAAAGGGTGAGCTCAACTAGCCCAGTAAGAAATATTATGACTAAGATAATGCAGAATAAATTATCTTTAGCCTTCAACAGTGTTAAACTAATAAAATATAACAAACATCAAGTTTAACTGCATCGAAACAAGCAATCCATTAGAAGAGTCAAGTAGAGAATAAAATCTACTATCTTCTATGATTTAAAAGGTTTTTCATCAACTTTATCACTGAGACTCAGCTTAATAAATAATCCATATCATCGAATCATCCCTGCACTACGGCCAAGGATATTCATTAGTATAAAGACCACGAAATATCGATGCACTACGAGCCAATGATATTCATGTTTTCATCAATGGTCATGATCATGCCAACAACTGTCCATCAATGCACTACAGGCCAATGAGGACTTTCACCACATCATTTATAAAATTACGGTTATGATTATACCGAATAATCCCTTGTCATAATCATACCAAGTCCATCTATGCACTATGGCTAAAGATGACTTTAATAACAATATAAACATGAGGATGATGACAATGATATAAGAATTCAATTAAAAGAAAGCAAAGAATAAAATTTTAAAGATTTATAATTTAATTTATCTAGAATTCAATAATGTCCAAATTGTCAACATGATACTGCTTTGTGGAGTAAAATTCAAGAATAATATTGTATCAAAAATGATTTGGACCGAAAAGAAATTAATTTTTATCATAAATAGTACCCCGGGTGAATAGTAACTGAGTGAATAGTACTCCATGAATAGTACTTCAGGAATAGTAACTCCGTGAATAGTACTCCGGCATGAAAAAGTTAAAACTTATCAAGAATGCTCAGAATAATATTTTCATGAAAAGATATTGGATGAAGCGCAAATATCAAAGATATTATACTAATTTCATGAAGTATAGAAGCCAAAACCTTAACCAAATGTGTATAGAATTCGAAATCTGAAACGAAATAATATTACTTACATACTACAGAGTATGGAAGAAAATATTATTTCAGGCGAATATTGAACAAAAATAACATCCTTTACCTTGAAAAGAAGAGTATTCCAACTGGTATAGCGGGGATATTTTTGAAGAAAACTTTTACTATTTTCTACGCTCAAAGCTTTCTAAAACTCGAAAGAAATACGCTTAATATTATAGAAGAAGAATTCTCTAATTTTGGTGTGATTTTCAATTCTAACTAAGCATCCTATTTATAGGAGAATGGAAAGATACTATTTAGAAACTGACTGCATAGTGGAAATAATCACGGAAGAATTCTTGGTAAAACGCTTGATTTCTCGATTTTACTACTTAAAGACTATGCAATAAAATATTCTAATAAAACAAAAATTTTAAATAAAATATAATATATTCTATTTATAATCTAATAAAACAAAAATTATATAATATATATATGTATAATAATAATACCTATACTCCCTCCGTGACTCCCTGAACCAAAATTTCTTCCCCCCAATAATCATTTCAGGGCATGTATATATATATATATATATATATATATATATAAGCCTCCGTGACCTTTAGTTTCTTCCACCAAAAATCCTCCACATGTGGGCCCCATCATGTGTCATCATCACATATGGGCCCCACCATTTATAATATTAAATAATTTTCTACCGATTATTTTGAAAATTGGGTAAATGGGGGTCCATAAAATAAGCAAAATTTACATTAAATACTTCATAAAAATCCCTTCAATATTTTTAACAATATTTATCATCATTATTATAATTTGCAATATTTAACAACTAGGTCATTCCCAGGAAAGAGGGGGCTTTCTAATAAGGATTTCTCCTTATTGGCGCGCAATTAGGTGACCAAACCTCTCCTTGACAGAACTTCTAGACATCGTCAATGTGAGACCCCAAATTTTATGAATAAAGATTTAAATTTGTCGAAATATTTTTTTGAATATTGTGGTGTGGATTTGATATAATGTTATAGTTGTGGGTAATATTTATAAATTTTGCAAAGTAAGCAAGTTGTTATATAATATTCGATTGGTCGTGGAATATTTGTTTTAACAGGGAATATTAGATGACTGACAGCACAATCATTAGTGGACCCCACAATGGAAGTATTGTCGTAGTTAGAAAATGATGTAATTATCTTTTATAAAAATAACTTATGAAAGTGTTACCTTTAAAAGCTGTTGAAGTACTCGGTAGTAAAAGTACGATGTCTGGCGTGATGGCGTAGTAGACACGGTATTGATTATTGATGCTTACATAAGAAGTCACTCAGTTATACTCAATTATTGCTACAGTAATTGCTGCATCATATCTCTCATATTATTGATTCAATTATTATCACAATTATTGAGACAACAAAGTTATTTATATTATTATTTATAATATTGATAATGTCTAGAAGTTCTGCCAAGGAGAGGTTTGGTCATCTAATTGCGCGCCAATAGGGAGAAATCCTTATCGAAAAGCCCCCTCTTTCCTGTGAACAACTTGGTTGTTAAATATTATGAATTATAATATTAATGATGAATAAGTTCGTGTTGATTATAGATGAAATTGATAGTTCCATTATGTTGGAATTATTAGTGTTAGTGGAAATCGACATTTATTTCGATAATAATTGATGTCTAGAGGTTATATTGACCAATCGGGTAATTAATCGAATGAATGAGGAATTAATTGCTATTAATTCACATGATTATAACTATTTGTTCACATGTGTGTACTATTGATTCACATTTTTGTACTATTAGGGGAGGTGGTGCAAGATTGATAATACTTGCATGACTAAGTTAAAAATGGAGGTATAGATGGAGGTATTATACTGTAATTCATATTTTTACATGTCTAGAACTATTGATTCACATGATTTACTATTGATTCATATGATTTACTATTAGGGTATGTGGTGCAAGTTTGATAATACTTGCAAGACTAAATTCAAAATGAAGAAAAAGAGGAAGGTATTATACAATAATATTTCGAGCCCCAAAACGTGTAATTATCGAAACTATATTTTCCTATAAATAGAAGCTCATTCTTCCTTCATTTCTCACCAATTCACTAAAGCTATAGAGCAATTATTATAGAGAGAAATTATATAGAGAAAGAAGAAGAGAAGTCTGCTACTTCACTATTCAAGTATCCAATTTTCTTCTAAGGTAAGGGGTATTATTCTTTCGTATTCATGAAGAGAGTTATTTTTCTTTCAATACTCGTAAGGGTTGTTATTCCATTCTTTATTATTATATTGGAATAACCTGTCTATGCGAAGTACCGCATACATGGTGTAATTCTTCTTTTATTCTATTCTCTATTATTCTGTTGGAATAACATGTCTGTGCGGTCTATCGCATGCCTGGTGAATTCTGTTGGTATTTCATTCTTTATTATTCTATTGTAATATCCTGTTTATGCGGATTACGCATGACTTGGTTCCATTCTTTATTATTCTGTTGGAATATCCTGTCTGTGCAGATTACGCATGACTTGGTACCATTCTTTATTATTCTATTGGGAATAACCTGTCTGTGCGGTCTATCGCATGCATGGTGAATTCTTCTGTTATTCCCCATTCTTTATTATTATGTTGGAATTACTGCTATGTGGATTACCGCATGCATGGTGAATGATCCTTTGTATTCATTCTTTATTAAATTGTGGAAATGATCTGTCTACGTGGATTACCGCATGGCGGGTGAAAATTCATTTGCAGTTTTGTATATTCTATTAACTCATCAGAGATATCATTTCTTTTGTACTCTTTATGGAATATCATTTTCTTTAGTATTTTTTTCGAGTTACTATTCACGGGTTACTATTCACCCGGTTACTATTCACTCTAGTATTATTCACTCAGGTATTCGGGGCACTTTTCGTGCTGGAATACTATTCACGAGTTACTATTCACTGGTTACTATTCACCCGATTACTATTCACTCTAGTATCATTCACTCAGGTATTCGGGACACTTTTCATGTCGGGGTACTATTCATGGGGTACTATTTCCAAAGTACTATTCACAGGGTACTATTCACTTGAAAAATATATTTCTTTTCTGTCCAAATTATTTTTGGTACATGAATATTATTCTTGAATTTTACTCTACAAAGCAGTATCATGTTGGCAATTTGGACATTATTGATTTCTGGATAAATTAAATTATAAATCTTTAAAATTTATCCTTGAACTTGTTTTATTGAATTATTATGTCATTGTCATCATCCTCATGCTTATATTGTGATTAAATTTATCTTTGGCTTACGTGCATAGATGGACTTGGTATGATTATGACAAGGGATTATTCGGTATAATCATGATCGTAATGTGACGAATGATGTGATAAAAGTCCTCATTGGCCTGTAGTTCATTGATGGACAGTTGTTGGTATGATTATGACCAGGGATTATTCAATATAATCATGACCATTGATGATTACATGAATATCCTTGGCCGTGGTGCAGGGATGATTCGATTTTATTTATTAAGCTGAGTCTCAGCGATAAAGTTGATGAAAAACTTTTTAAATCATAGAAGATAATAGATTTTATGCTTTACTCGACTCTTCTAATGGATTGCTTATTTCTGCTGTAGTTGTTGATCTAAACTTGTTGTCTATTGTATTCTATCAGTTGTTATACTGTTGAAGGATAAGGATAATTTATTCTGCATTATCTTAGTCATAATATTTCCTACTGAGCTAGTTGAGCTCACCCTTTCTTTCATTGTTCTCTTTAAGAAATGAGAATATAGCTGGGACGAGTCGGGGAATGGAGTGATGATCCAGGATAAACGGCTTTAGTAGTCCTCACTATTCTACGGAATAATGTGATAATAATTGTAATGAGGACACCATTGAGTGTGGATATTGTCTAGATGACAATATTCTTGTTTAAACTCTCAGCTATGTTTTGTCGTATTTTACACGACTGTTGTATAATTAAGTTGTATTTGAATTTATGTACTATGTATCTGGCGACTCAAGATGGGTGATGTATACCTATTTTCGGGGCGTCACAGTTGGTATCAAAGCTTAGGGATATGATCCCTGGCTGATTTGTGAGACAAGAAGTAGTAGGGGAGAGACGGGGAATTCAATCGCTAGTATGACCTACCTAAGTTTATTTGATATTTAATTGGTCGGTCAGAGTATAGGGATAGTATGTGACATGTTAATTAACCCTTGTTTTGTGACAGTGTTTGAGAATGGCATCTAAAAATGTTAAGATAAGCAATGAAGCACATGAGACCGTTGAGTCACCAACGATCAGTACCCAGGATAATGTGCAATAGGAAGACAATAATCCTCAGGTAAATAACAACACCGATCAGATGATGAACGATGAGATGTTTTCATAGGCTTTATGCAATTCATGCAACATCGGGTAAGAGAGACTCCTGTTCAAAATATAGGTGGAAATAATAGCAACCCACATTCAGTCACCGCTAAGCAATTCAAGGAGCTGGGACCACCGAAGTTTTTGGGAAAGCCAGAACCACTTAAGGTGTAGACGTGGTTAAAGCAGATCACCAAGATATTTGATGTCTTGGGATGCTCCGAGGTGCAAAAGGTTCCCTTTGCCACCTTTATGTTGTGTGAAGAGGTAGATTACTGGTGGGAATTTGTAAAATGTACCCGACTGGACGACTTCAAGATGTCTTGGGAGAAGTTCCAAGAGCTGTTCAACGACAAGTACTTTCCCGAAAGTATTCGTCACATGAAGGAGGTGGAGTTTATCAAGTTGGAGCAAAACAATATTACCGTGTCGCAATACAAGGCTAAATTTGCGGAGTTAGCCCGGTTTGCATCCCATTTGGTCGATAACGAGGAGCGAATGACACAAATATTTCTAAGAAGTTTGAAACCCTATATACGTTAATACCTCATTTCTCACAAACTTTGTTTATATTCAGATGTTGTGAATAGGGCTCAGTTATTGGAGTGCGATAATGAGTCAGCACAACCAAAAGGCAACGACCAACAACACGATAATAATCGTACTGGTGGCAACAGCCATCGGAACAATGATAACCATCGTGGGGGAAATTATCATGCCAAGAATGGTAACACTTCGGTGGTAATCATGGCCAAAATAATAGGAGTGGAAATTTCAAGAAGAAAAGGTTCAACAACAATGGAAAGATGTCAGTACCAGCACCTGTTGTTAAGGAAAGAGAACGACCGCCGATCGTATGTTTTAAATGCGGAGGGGAGGGACATATCAGTCCAAATTGCGTGATGCAGTCCAAAACATGTTATAATTATGGAAAAGAAGGTCACCTAGCCTGATTTTGTTGTCCACCAAAGTCAAGTCCAACTAGGATGGTGGCACCAAAGACGGATACGGAAAAAACAAATTCGGTGGTTTCAGGAAGAGCGTTTTTCGTGACTTCTCAAAAAGTAAATAACCCGAACGAAGTTAGCACGGGTTAGTTAATTATAAATTCTTGTGAAGTCTACACCTTATTAGATACCGGTTCTACCCATTCTTTTATCTCTCTTGCTTGCGCTTAATGTTTAAATTTTACTTCGGAGAAATTAGACTTTGACTTATCAGTTGAAATTTCGTTAGTAGAAACCTTCATTTCATGTGCTATCCAAGTCTTGGATGAGAGTCACAGTTTTGAATGATATTTCTATTGTTAATAAATTTCCTGGCGTATTCTTGAAGACTTCTTAGCCTACCCCTAGAGCGTGAAATCGAATTTTATATTTACCCCAGTATAAAACCCATTTCTAAAACCCTTAAATATTTCTTCACCTAGAACGAACGTATTATGCGCCAAAGACGTTGGCTCGAGCTGTTAAAGATTATGACTATACCATTCAATATCATCGTGGAAGAGCGAACGTGATAGCTGACGCGTTGAGTAAAAGATCGTATGCGTTTACGAGTGCGATGTTGTTAACACAAAAACCCATTTCGTATAACTTATAAATGATGAAGATAGAGTTAAAGACTCTAAGGACCTACATGGTGATATCAAATATACGAGTAGAATCGACTTTAATCGATAAAGTTAAAGTCGTGCAAGCTACATACTCAGAGCTGATGAATGTGAAGAAGAAGGTTCAAGAGGGCGTTATTCTAAAAGCAAGAATCGATGAAGAGAGGAAATCTCAACCCTCGATTTTTGCATCATATCTCTCATATTATTGATTCAATTATTATCACAGTATCATCTGCATAATATGTTAAATTATTAAATCAATAATTGAGATGACAAAGTTATTCATATTATTATTTGCAATATTGACAATGTCTAAAAGTTCTGTCAAGGAGAGGTTTGGTCATCTAATTGCGCGCCAATAGGGAGAAATCCTTATCGGAAAGCCCCCTCTTTCCTGGGAACGACCTGGTTGTTAAATATTGTGAATTATAATATTAATGATGAATAAGTTCGTGTTGATTAAAAATAAATTTGATAGTTCCATTGTGTTAGAAGTATTAGTGTTAGTGGAAATTGACATTTATTTCGATAATAATTGATGTCTAGAGGTTATATTAACCAATCGGGTAATTAATCGGATAAATGAAGAATTAATTGCTATTAATTTACATGATTATAACTATTTATTCACATGTGTGTACTATTGATTCACATTCTTGTACTATTAGGGGACGTGGTGCAAGATTGATAATACTTGTATGACTAAGTTAAAAATGGAGGCATAGATGGAGGTACTATACTATAATTCGTATTTTTACATGTCTAGAACTATTGATTCACATGATTTACTATTGATTCACAAGATTTATTGTTAGGGGAGGTGGTGCAAGTTTGATAATACTTGTAGGACCAAATTAAAAATGAAGGAAAAGAGGAAGGTATTATACTGTAATATTTCGAGTCCCAAAACGTGAAATTATCGAAACTATATTTTCCTATAAATAGAAGTTCATTCTTCCTTCATTTCTCACCAATTCACTAAAGCTATAGAGCAATTATTATAGAGAGAAATTATGGAGAGAAAGAAGAAGAGAAGTCTGCTACCTCACTATTCAAGTATCTAGTTTTCTTCTAAGGTAAGGGGTATAATTCTTTCGTATTCATCAAGAGAGTTATTTTTCTTTCAATACTCGTAAGGGTTATTATTCCATTCTTTATTATTATGTTGGAATAACCTGTCTGTGCGAACTACCGCATACATGGTGAAATTCTTCTTTTATTTCATTCTTTATTATTCTGTTGGAATAACATGTCTGTGCGGTCTATCGCATGCCTGGTGAATTTTGTTGTTATTCCATTCTTTATTATTACATTTGGAATATCACGTCTGCAATGCGAGATTACGCGCGTGACTTGGTTCCATTCTTTATTATTACTCGTTGGAATATCTTATCCGCAAGTGGATTACGGCGTGACCAGTACCATTCTTTATTATTACATTTGGGAATAACTCGTCATGCATGCGGTCTATCGCATGCATGTTGAATTCTTCTGTTATTCCATTCTTTATTCACTCCGATATTCGGGGCACTTTTCGTGTCGGGTTACTTTTTACCTGGTTACTATTCACTCTAGTATTATTCACTCTGATATTCGGGACACTTTTCGTACCGGAGTACTATTCATTAGTTACTATTCATGGGTTATTATTCACCCGATTACTATTCACCATAGTCTTATTCACTCGGGTATTCGAGACACTTTTCATGTCGGGGTACTATTCATGGGGTTCTATTCCCGAAGTACTATTCACGGGATACTATTCACCCAAAAAATCTATTTCTTTTCTGTCCAAATTATTTTTGTACATGAATATTATTCTTGAATTTTACTTTACAAAGCAGTATCATGTTGATAATTTGGACGTTATTGATTTCTGGATAAATTAAATTATAAATTTTTAAAATTTATCTTTGAACTTGTTTTATTGAATTATTATGTCATTGTCATCATCCTCATGCTTATATTGTGATTAAAGTCTTCTTTGGCTTACGTGCATAGATGGACTTGGTATGATTATGACCAGGAATTATTCGGTATAATCATGACCGTAATGTGATGAATGATGTGGTAAAAGTCCTCATTGGCCTGTAGTTCATTGATGGACAGTTATTGGTATGATTATTACCAGGGATTATTCAGTATAATCATGACCATTGATGATTACATGAATATCCTTGGCCGTGGTGCAAGGATGATTCAATTTTATTTATTAAGCTGAGTCTCAGCAATAAAGTTGATGAAAAACTTTTTAAATCATAGAAGATAGTAGATTTTATGCTCTACTTGACTCTTCTAATGGATTGCCTATTTCAGCTACAGTTGTTGTTCTAAACTTGTTGTCTATTGTATTCTATCAGTTATTATACTGTTGAAGGCTAAGGATAATTTATTCTACATTATCTTAGTCATAATATTTCTTACTGGGCTAGTTGAGCTCACCCTTTCTTTCATTGTCCTTTTCAGGAAATGAGAATATAGCTGGGACGAGTCGGGGAATGGAGTGATGGTCCAGGATAAACGGCTTTAGTAGTCCTCACTATTCTATGGAATAATGTGATTATAATTGTAATGAGGACACCATTGAGTGTGGATATTGTCTAGATGACAATATTCTTGTTTAAACTCTCGACTATGTTTTTGTTATTTTATTTTACTTTGTTGTATAATTAAGTTGTATTTGAATTTATGTACCATGTATCTGGCGACTCGAGATGGGTGATGTATACCTGTTTTGGGGGCGTCACAGTTAATATTGAAAATAATAATATTAACAACTTTGTCGTCTCAATTATTGATTTAATAATATAAAATATTATGCAGATGATACTGTGACAATAATTGAATCAATAATATGAGAGATATGATTCAGCAATTACTGTAGCAATAATTGAGTATAATTGAGTGACTTCTCACGTAAGCATCAATAATCAATACCGTGTGCTACTATGCTACCAATGCCAGTATTCTTATTTTTTAACATCCAGGTTATTTCAACAGTTAACGGTAAAACTTCCGCCATTATTTTCATAAAAAGATATTTCTGTCCTTTTCTAATTCCGATAATAATTAAGTTGTGGGGTCTACCAATGATTGTGCCGTCGTACGAATATTCCCTGTTAAAACGAATATTCCCCGACCAATCGAATATTATATAATAACTTATTTACTTTGCAAAATTTATAAATATTTCCCACAACTTTAATATTATAATAAATCAACACCATAATATTCAAAAATGATATTTATAGAAAAATTCATCTTTATTCATAAAAGTTGGGGTCTTACTATTATTGATTGTACAAGTAAACAATTGAATGTACGATTCTTATCTTATGACATAAATGCTTCATAGTTAGAATAGAGTTGTTTATACTCTTTGAACTTTGATTTCGAGTATTGAACTTATAATTGTTCTTATATACATTTAAAGAGCGATCTATGCTCTTTTATTCGGCTAGACCTAAATCATAATTTGAAAGCGATCCGAACCAATTGATTGGTGCAAAAATCTTGTATTAACTGAGATGAACAACCTTCTTTGAAGGGGAAACTATATTTGTTGGGAGACCGACGTGTGCACTTGAGTAAGATTAAACAATATTCATAATGTAGGGTACTTTAGGCTGATCACCTGTTGTACTCGTTTTGTTGGATTATCAGTATATTACTGTTAATTCTAATAGAAGTTCATAGTCCTTAGTGACTGCTCAGTATTCATTACTTTGAAATCCCTAATTGATTAAGCATTGAATCTTATTGATATCTTTCTGTCCTTGATAAATATTGTTGAGAACCATTGATACTTCTTGTTATCCTTGAACTATTATATATTGATGTACTCTTGAGAAATTTAAAACTATATTGAACACCCTTATTGCTTTATCACTTGTTAAGCAAACTTGTTGGTCATTCTTGCTTTCCCTAAAAATATTTTAGTTATGGCAGAGCAAGGCGGACCCTCGGGCAGTGATAAGGGCAAGGGCAAAGCTACGAAGTAGCTTCATAATTATTTAGAAGTTTTATGATTATGTTAAGAAATATTGTGTTATGTATTAGTTATGTATAAACTATGTTTAATTATGTTTAAGGTGTGTAAGAGATGTTTAAGTTACGAAACCTTAGGACATGAATGATTATATTAAATAAATTTAATCTATTCTATTATTTTCGTTGCATGAGATGTTTTTAGTCATTAGATTTTGAGCATGTGGCGAATCGAATTCGAGACATGAGTGGTCTGAATTTGGGGGCGTCACAATATGAAGAGAAAGATTTATCTTATGAAGAAGTTCTTGTTCAGATAGTCAACAAGAAAGAACAAATACTCAGAAATAAAGTAATACCTTCTATTAAGGTAATCTGGAGGAACCACAACGCTGAAGAAGCAACGTGGGAACTCGAAGAACAAATGATCAAAAACTATCCTCCTCTATTTGCTTAATATTTGTGTAGCGATTCTGGGGACAAAATCTTTGTAAGGGGGGGGGGGGGGGAGAGGAGAATGTAACTGGACGAATTAATTGGATTGCGATTTTGGGGACATAATTCTTTTAAGAAGGGAAAGATGTGACGAACGAGACTTTTGTAATTAATTTTTAAATATTTATTGAATTAAATAAATATTTTTTTGATTTATTTATTGAGTTAAATAATTATCTAGTGGAATTGTGATAGATTAATTTAATTAAATGTGTTACATTGATTAAATTAATGTGGAATAATTTTATAGTTAAAACTGTGAATTTAATTGGGATAATTAGGTAATGAGTTGTTAAATAATTTTAATGTTGTTATAATTAATTAAATACTCCTCTCTAAAGTCCTAGGATAAAAGTCATTATTACTATTTTAGGTAGTACCATATTAAATGTCCACTTTTTTTTTTAATAACCAAACTTTTACACAATTTTTACTATTATATCCTTAGCATTAAATATCTCATATTTTTTTAGTCTAATTCTCTCCATATTCAATAAGTATAATTAGTTATGTGTTGAAAATATTTTGAATTGAAAAGCTAGAAAGTTACTCTTTCACCTACATTAAAAATGATTAATGACATATTATTATGGGCAATTTTGTTATTTTATTCATCTTCTTAATATGCATGAAAAATTCACCATGACTTTTATCTTGGGACGGAGGGAGTAATTAATTGGAGATTTATTTATTTGTTATAAATAATAAATGAGAATTTTAATTATGTGATGAGGTGATTTAATGAGTAATATTAACTTTTATTTAATTGAGTTAAATAATATTAATTGATTAATTAAAGTGTGACAAATAAACTATATAATAAATGAATTAATTAAAATAATGAGAAAGGTGATAATTTGGTGCTAGCCAAACATGACATAAGGAACATGGGAGCAATTAATTCCTTGTTGCGCTTAACTCCTGCCCATGATTCCATCAGTTATTTGTATACGTAATATATATTATGACGCCCTCAAATCTGGGTATCTTCCAACCCGACAGATGGTGCTACACGGTGCTACTATTCACACATACATTCAATTAAAATACCTCAAAAGAGTGAATATGTCTTCTATATATTATAAAATAATATTTCCTTTCCAGGTTCTTTGTAACCATTACATATGTTCTTCATCAAGTATCAAATAAATATAAAATTCATACTATGCTATTACAAAGACAACTATTTGTTTGCCTTAGCCTTTCTTTTATCCTTATTGGATCCTTCGGTCCGTTCATTCTTAGCTGCATTCATATGGTTCAAGAAAGGGTGAGCATAACTAGCTCTGCAAGTATAACAATTTTATTTGAGCAATATGTTTGAGTCATATGAATATATATCTTCTATAACTGAATCAATAGTTATGAAGTATTATAGATAATTCAAAATAGAACTTCTCTTTTCTTTAAAATGTTTAACAATGAACAACATATGTTAAACCTTGATTTTGGTCCAAGACCTTGAGCATTTCATTCTTTCTTTAAAAAGGACAACCCGACACCAAGTCCGTACGTTCGACATTTCTTATGAGCACGTCTAGGTGATCAGCCTATAGTACTCTATGTTGTACAACACTACTTCATTAAACATATTTACGTTCAAGTTTTGGCAACCTCACGTGCTAGTCGATTGGCGACAAAATATTTATTTATTTATACTAAGTCTTTCTTTGAATCTATACCAACAATTGGCATAAGATAGAAATATCAATAATATTTTGATAGATTATAATGAAATCCATAAAATACATTAAGTCTAGCCGAAGGATTTGGCTTTGACTTCTTTGTATATCAATTCATGCGTGGGATACATGAATCATAAAGCTTGTCCACAATAAACATAAATAAGGGTTTAGAGCACTTGCCTTTAGCGTCTTCTACTGTTAATTCACTTCACTTTAGAGTCTTTATAGATTCTACATCACATAATTACATAGCATACCACATTAGGTCATAAACAATCAATAAGAATTGTCTTTAACCTATCTTCTCCTTCTTCTCGGTCTAACTATCCATTCGCGTAACTTACCAACATTCCTTAGGTTAGTTATCGTTCATTACGGCTTTATAACATTTTTTTTGTTATAAGTAATCTTATTAATTCAATTCTTAAGTAATTACATTTCAAGTAATCTCAAACACTCATTCAACGTGCATACGGTTTTCGAATTATTAAACTTACTTCGTGTTTACATTTTTGTAACCTTTCATTAACTTTTAATAGTTAAACTTAAGATTTTAATCATCCTTTATGACGTTACTTTAAGTTTAATTAAAGTCATAATTCACCTTCAATCAAGTTCTTTTTTATTTGTATTCATTATTATTCTTCTCTGCCTCTTGCCTAGTATCAGCATTGCGGCGCCAATTTCCTTACTATAGGTCGCCCTGCAGCATGACTCATCAGTGTCTGGGATCTGGGGATGGCGATGCAGCGCCATGTTCATAGGCTTGGGTGGCTCTGCGGCGCCGGCCTTGAGCCTTTGAATTTTTTTTAAGTTTTTTATTTCAAATCCTTTCCGGGATCGCAACTTAATTGTTAAAAGTCGGAATTGGCTCGTTCAAAAGCCGTTATCTCACATATCTTGAATTCTATGATTTCATTATGACAACTTATGTTTCTAAATCCGTTGACCTTAAATTCATTGATTAAATTCATTATTACGCATTCGTTAAATGTTCATGAACGTTCATAGCTCGTTTCTTTGTTTTAAGTCAGAATTCGACCATTCTTGAGTCCATAACTTTTTAATGTAAAGTTCTATGATATGCCATCAAAAACTAAGGTTTCTGAGTTAAACGACTACTTTTGACTTTCATTCCGTGAATTTTACGATTTCGACGATTATCGTCTAATTTCGTTACTTCGTTCCAAATGGATTCATTCCATTATATATACATCCATCATACTACACAACATATATCATCTAATCCTACATATGATGGTTTTAAACTTGTCCATCAATAACATATGATAAATTTTCATGTGTTCTTCAGTAGTTCATAATTCTATGATTATGATTCCACTTGTAACATGATTATTAATGTTTAAAATCCACTAATAGCCATCCTTGTTACTCCTTATGATACATGTTCCACCAATATCCACTTCTCTATCAAAATTATAAATGAAGAAATGAAGATTAAAAGTTAAAGATTCATTACCTTTGATGTTCTAGCTTTCTTCTCCTTCTTCTTGTTCTTGGATTAATTAAACTAGCTTTCACTTCTCTCTCAATACTATTGTTCTAAGATGTTGGGGAATTTAATCAAGCAACAAATGACCAACATAAGCTTCCTATTTATAAGCTTTACAAAGTGAGGGCACATTAGTCTATTGTCCCACCTCCTTACTATTCCTAACTTGCTAACAAAGCGACCCCCTTTACTTGGCCACCAAGTGGCCAGCCATGACTCACCATGGGGGTCCACATGGGTTGCTGTCGATGTCGGGAGTTTTATTGTCTCTTTTTTGTTCTTGTCTTTTGGTGTTCTCATGTTATGTGAGATTTGTTTGAAAAAACAAGTTGTGAAAATGTCCGACACGTATATGTCGACGATTGGACTGCAAGAGTCACCAGTTGGTATTTTTAAATGGTTGCACCAACTCAACCGAGAAAAGGTTTGCACATTGACCTAGTGATGTAACACTGCTTAACAAGTCTGTGAAACCACAGTGACCGCCACTTTTCAATTAAACTGTTATATGAATGTGTGTGTGTGTGTGTATGGGTCAATGTGCAATTATCTGGAAGTAGTGTTATGTCTCGTTTGCACCTATATACAAAGAGTTTGAATTTTGTATAAAAATTCAGTTTTAACAAGATATAACAATAATGTTGTGTAAAAGAGGTTTTTCAAACCCTTATGCTCAATAGTAATTGAGACATTTGATACTTCCATTTTATTATGTGTTTGACTTAACTACTTCAATTTTTGAGATGCGAGGCATCTTTGAGAAAATAAGATATATAGCAGTGACGAATTCCTTGTTAGCGTGAGAGCCATCTAAGGAAATTCAAACACTGTGAATAATTTACAAGCTGGATACAACTAAAAATGTCCACCACGGGAACCGAATCTTGATCCAGAAGACTGAATCTGTGATCACATGATTCCTAGGCTTACATGATGTTGTAGTTTATATGAAAGCTGTAAGCAGCTAAATATATATAAAAGCTGTAAATATATATATATTTGAGCGATCAACCACAACGGAGTAAACTCCATGGGGGATTAGAAATGTAAATATATACAAGCTGTAAATATATATATAGAGACAATCAACCGCCACGAAGTAAACTCCAGGTGGGACTAACTATAAAATAAAGCAGTAAAAGGCCACGAAGTAAACTCTAGGCCTGACAGAAATGTAAATAAAGCAGTAAAAGGCCACGAAGTAAACTCCAGGCTTGACAAAAATGAAACTATAAATGCACCAGATATTATATTATACTGAGCCTAGATATAATATCTGGTGCATTTACCGCTTATATATATATAAATATTTATATATATAAAAGCAGTAAACGCATCGGATATTATATCCAGGCTCAATCAAAAAGAGTTTGATGGTAATATATATATATATATATATATATATATATACACACACACACACACACAAACATAAAAGCAGTAAACGCTCCGGATATAAATCCAGGCTCACCAAATAGAGCAATAAACGCTCCGAATGTGAATCCAGGCTCAATCGAGGCATAACTCGATGATGTTATTATAAATATATATATATATATATATATATATATATATATATATATATATAATAAGAAAAAAAGCCACGGACAAAGTTTAGGCATACATACACACAACACGACTCTCAACGTGAATAACTGTGTGTGCAGAAAGTGGATAAAGGCTTTAAGAAATGTAAGTCTTACAGTGGGCTACCAAGAAGACTTCAAATAGATTTAATTGAATAAACACTCGATTTTCAACTGTAAAATATAGCAATGTATAAGCTCACAAGTGTTTAAAATGAGAAAGCACTCAGTTTATAATGTGTATAGAGCAAAATGGACAAGGCTTCCTCGCCTTTTCTCCTTCTAAAATGGCCAGCCCAAGCCCTCTATTTATAGAGGGAGGAGCCGCAAGTGTACCTGCGGTAGCCGCAGATGTACCTGCGACTGCCCGGGGTGCCCCGGGCTCCGTGGGTCCCATCGTCTCGAAGTACGTGCACTTATACAATGCATTGTCCGCTCGAACCTTCATAACTTTCAATTCGGGCATCCGATTAAGGCGTATAATACCTTTCCGGAATGCTGTTGTCGAGAGCTACACAATGATATGGGATAAGAGGTTGTACAAAGTCGTGAAGATAGGGCCATGCCTAGATCTCCGGGTCTTCAAACTCCATACAATGTATTGTCTTGTGTAGTAGTCACTCGAGATTTGAGCTATGGTTCTTGTAGGATACTTCTGTGTAGAATGTATATTGAAATGTTGTTAAGATGGCACAATATGGGATCAAGGTGGCAAAATGATGATTTTGCCCCTTACTGGGGTTATCTCTGGTTTGGGCTGATTTAGAAATCGTTTCTCAAGGTTATCTCTGAGATTAGGCTGTTGTGAGTACTAAAGGTCCTCAAGGTTGTTTTTTAGGTGTGCCTGACCTCCCAAGGTTGTCTTCGGGGTTGGAACTGAGTGCCTTGGGGTTATCTCCGAGGTTGAAGCTGACTGCAAAGGGTTGAAATGAGCTTTTCTGGGTTTATCTCCAGAACTGCAATTGCATTCCTAGGGGTTGTCTCCAAGGTTAAAACTGAGACTCCTGGGTTATCTCCGAGACTGGAACTGGGTATCTTGGGGTTGTCTCCGAGATGGAAAAACTAATAATTCTGGGGTTGTCTCCAGAATTGGACCTACATTCATCGAGGTTGACTCTGAGGTTAGAACTGAAACTCTCGGGGTTATCTCCGGAACTAGACTGAGTATCTTGGGGTTGTCTTGGAGAAGGAAAAACGGACAATTCTAGGGTTTTTTCTCGGGCTGGAATCGCATTCCTCGGGGTTATCTCTCGAGGGTTGGCTCAATCTCGGGGTTATCTCGGGACTGGGCCGTTGGTCCTCTAGGGTTATCTCTAAAAGACAATTCTGCCCTTCTACAATGTTAATAACAGGAATACAGAAATTTCGAGTGTCTACAGATTGCCCTCTTTATCATATTCATGCAATGTAATAACATGGATATGATAAAGAATACTAGACACTTGAAATGTGACAAAATAATCATGATGCAATGTACTGCAGTATGATGTATATGCATGATGTATGTGTTTTTTGGACCGTTTTCCAATGGGATGTGATGACTGTTCCTATAAATTTTGATGGGGACTAGGGTTATCACTGATTATCCTGACGAATTGCTTGGATGTGTACTCAAAAGTTCTTAGGAACTTCCAGGATGTTGACGTTGGGGTTATCACCAAAGTCCTAAATCCTTGATATAGACTTCCCATTGGGGATATATCTCTCATGTACAAGAGATTATAGGGATTTATGCTCTGTCTGATAAAGATGTGTATAACATATTCGATCATCGGTCTTCCCCGATAATGATGTTCTTTCTTGGTTGTATTGCAAGGTCCTTCCCCTGCTCTATCGGAGTTACTACCAACAGTCTGTGTTGTCACGGCTGCCTGACCCTTGCTGAGATGTACATCAACGAATGAGATCCCTGCTGGGGATAACGTCAAGGTTGCTTGATCGTCGTTGACGTGTGTATCAATGGATGAGATCATTGGATAAGTTCTGATACTTTGCTGGATTTACCTGCCAGCGACTGAATGTCATCAAGGTTGGTTGACCTTCATTGACGTGTGCATCAACAAATGAATTTGATAAAGTTTCCACCCGGGGGATATGTTTTGGAGTTACGACCCCGGACTGATGGCATCAGACCTTCGTGAGGTATTGCCGAGTGTAGTTTTCAATTGTTATGATTATCGATATAGTAAACCCTGCGTCTGGGCGAATACCAATGAGTGATATGTTGACCCGTAGTTTGGTCCCTGAAAACAAGGATTTCAGGGTTTTTCGCTCAATCGCGTAGCATCATTTTTCCTGATTTAACTTTTCATTTTATGAGACCTCCTTTACAACTCAAATTAGACCAAGCCGGAGGGGTGGGCCCCACCCAGCGGCCAGCCATGGGTGGCTTTAAGGCACCTGTTTCTTTCATAAGTCATTTTGAAGTTGCGCCACACAGAGAATCCAAGAGCTCTTCTTTAGATCTACTGAGTTCGGGCGTCTTTCTGCAAAATCTATCACCGTACAAGTGTTCTACATTGCCCTGGTAAACTACAATAAAAAGGCTTATTTCCGACGGAATATTTCATCGGTAATAAGGATATTCCGTCGAGGTTAACATCATTTCTTACTGAATATTCGGTCGGAACTTCGGTCGTATATAAGCAAGTCGAAATTAAGTCCGTCGGTCTTTCAGTCGGGGATACTTACTGTTGACGGACTTATCCTCGACCGAATATTTAGTCGATCTTACTATAATTCAGATTGAAAATAGTCTGTCGAGTAAATTCGGTCAAGACTAATCATGCCACGTGGCAATGCCAAGAAAATGGAAAACAACTTAAACTCGACGGATATCCGTCGAGGATACTACTATTCCGTCGAGAATATACGTGACACGTGGCACATGACCAAAATGATAAGGACTTTTTTCCGACGGAAGTCCATCGATCTTAGTAATATTCCGTCGAGAATATTGTTTTTTTTATATTTTATTTGTTTTTTCAATATCCAGGGATTTAACCCACATATTCTACATGCACCTATTTTCCCAACAACACATACTATGACGCCCCCAAAATAGGTATATATCACCCATTCTGAGTTGCCAAATACATGGTACAGAAACAACTACAACATCATTAATACAATTGTCGTGCAAAATACGACAACACAAATACTATGAGTTTAAATAAAAATATTGTCTTCTACACAATATCCACACTCAAATAAGTCCTCATTACACTTATTGATACACTATTTTACAAAATAGTGAGGACTACTATAACAACTGCCTTGGACCATCACTCCATACCTCGGCTAGTTCCTGCTAAATTCTCACATTCAGAGAAGAAAAATGGAACAAAAAGGAAAAGGGTGAGCTCAACTATCCCAGTAAAGAATATTATGACTAAGATAATATACAACAAATTATCCTTAGTCTTCAACAGGGAAAAATCTAATAGAATATAATATACAACAAGTTTTAGATCAACAATTGCAGCGAAAACAACAATTCATTAGAAGAGTTAAGAAGAGAATGAAATCTACTATCATCTATGAATTTAAAAGTCCATCATCAATATTTTATCCTTGTAACATCAATCAATATACATCTTGAATCAAATATTCATCTTTCCACTACGGGCCAAAGATATTCATTTCTATCACTAGTTGGTCATGTTCATCTCAATACCTGTTCATCTTTGCACTACAGGCCAAAGATATTCATCCGGTAATCATTCATCTTTGCACTACAAGCCAAAGATATTCATCAAGTATCAGCATTAAGGACTGAGGACGATGAAAAACATTTTAGAGAACGAATCCTGTGAGATTGAAGGACAAATATTAGGGATTCGTACTTTGGTATATCCAAATTCAATAATACTCCATAATAACCAATTATGAAATAGAATTCAAAAATAAAGATCAAAACATGGATATAATCAAATATAGTAACTATAAAAGACATCTGGGACGAAAAAGAGAAAATTTCATTTTTCGGTAAATAGTGTCGTATTTGTGAAAAGTGTCGTATACGTGAATAGTAACCCCGACACAAAAAGGTAGAAATTCCACAATAAAATTCATATCAATATTTCAGCATAATGATATTGAAGAAAATAATATCATTTATGAAGAAAATAACATCCCTTACCTCAAAAGAATAGTACTCCTGAATGGAATATCGGATGTAAAGCTGAAGGAAACTTGCACTGAATAGAAACTCTCAAAGTATCAAAATGCTCACAAAAATACGCTCGATAATATAGAGAGAAAGAAAACTTGTTTCTGGTGTGATTTTCAATTCTAACTTAAGCACCTATTTATAGAAAAATGCTAGCACGCCAAAGCTTTAAGTTTGTAGCTTTAAGTTTTTTGAAATTCCAAACAGAAAATATCCGAAATCCACAAACGGATGATTTTCAACACCTATTAAAATTCATAACAAATCATACATTAATTTTTAACGGTTCAAAATTTGTGGACATATATTTAACTTATATATGTATAACATATCCAACAATCACAATGATCCAATGGTCAGATCAAAATTATAACTCACGTAATAGAGCTTAAGAACACTGATTTGATTTTTAGACTATAAGTCCCTCGTACCAGTTTCACTCAAAGAGTCACCACAAACTATCCACAAAGAATTTTTGGGTGATTTAAATTTCTACGTTTAGCTTACTTCTAGGGCTTTCTTTTGATATATGTCTCATCTCTTAACTCATTATACACAAAGAGTTATAGATTTTACAAAATCAAGTAATAAACTAATTTTCTAAAAATTTCCAAATTTCGTTCTTCTTTTCGACAAAATACTAATAAAACACCTCAGCATTAATTCCTTCATTTATATCCATATAAACATAAATATTTCCTTATCATATAAATCAATAAATAATTATTCACAAATAATATTACAGAATCACAATAATGACAACCAGGCCGTTCTCAGGAAAGAGGGGGCTTTCCGATAAGGATTTTCCCTTATTGACTCGCAATTAGGTGACCAAACATCTCCTATGATAGAACTTTCTAGACATTCCCAATAATGATATCTAATAATATTATTAAAATAATATGAATTATTGATCCGATAAAGGGAAATCATGTTCGTGACAATTATTGAAACAACAATAATATAAAATATCAACGCAAAGAATTATTGAATCAATAAAATAAAATATCGAAGCAGTAATTACCGTAATAATTATTATTAGTAGTGCCTTCACGTAAGAATTAATAATTCAAAATACATGCAATACACCGTGCTACTTGTGCAACCACGCCAGACATCGTATTTTAACCACCGTGTATTCAACAAAGGTGTTAATTCAGAATAACTACGCCGTTATTTATAAAAACTCAAACTTGTCGTTTTGTTCATTCGATCGTTATTCAGGTTATGGGCCCACAAATGGTCGCGCTTGAGTAAATTTAATATTCCCCGACAAAGAAGAATATTCCACCACCAAAACTAATATTCCCCACAAAAGTGAATATTTTATAACCACTTACTTATTTTGCAAAATTTACACATTTCACCCATAACCAAAATATTATATCCAATTAACTCCTTATTATTTCAAGATAATAAATAGAGGAAATTTAATTTTATTTATAATAAGTTGAGGTCTTACAACCACCCCTCCTTATGAAATTTCATCCTCGAAATTGACATATATACCTGGTGTTTCGAAAAGGTGAGGGTACCTTGCTTTCATTTCCGATTCCAACTCCCAGGTCATTTCTTCAATAGTATGGTTCCTCCACAAAACCTTAACTTGTGGTATAACCTTTGTTCGTAGGACATACTCTTTCCTATCCAAGATCTTGACAGGTACCTCGTCGTACATTAAATCTTCGGCTATCTCGTCTAGTTCTAACACAATAATATGGTTTGGGTCGTCCACATATTTACGTAACATCGATACGTGGAAAACGTTATGAACACGCGACATACTTAGCGTTAAGGCGAGTCTATAGGCCACAGTTCCTACTCGATCGAGGATTTCAAATAAATCGAAGGTTTGAGCTTTCTTCTCTTCATCGACTCTTACTTCTAGAATAACGCATTCTTGCACCTTCTTCTTTATATTCATCAGCTCTGGTGTGTAGCTTGAGCGATTTTAACTTTATCGATTAAAGTCAATTCTACTCGTATATTTAACATCATAATGTAGGTTCCTAGAGTCTTTAACTCTATTTTTATCGTTTGTAAATTATACGTACAAAATAGGTCTTTGTGTTCAACAATATCGTACTCGTACTCGCGTATGATCTTCTACTTAACGCGTCAGCTACCACGTTCGCTTTCCCAGGATTGTATGGTCAGAACAAGTGCCGAAATGAGTCACCTCTTGAGCTCTTAGAAAATCTTCTCGCATTCCTCGCTCTATACGAATTTTGTATCTTTCGAAAGTCACTAAGTTAATCTGAGTAGCGATTCGAGAAAATCCTTCCACGAATCTCCGATAATAACCAAATTAAGCCCGTAAAGCTAGATATTTTGATTACTGACTTAGGTTGCTCTCAACTGTGACTCATATCCCAATCTTGGATAGCACGTCACAATGGCACCTATCGTTTTACCACCACACAAATATAGAGTCCCCTATGGAGAGTCTGGCTTTGGTGCTTTCCACAAATGAAGTCAACAGATAGAGGATCGGGTACCAACTCTTGTACTTGGGTTTTTAACTCCTGAAGTTCAATAGGAGCCATTCGATATGAGATTTTGGAAATGGGTTTTGTACCGAGTTCAAAGTCGATACTAAATTCAATATCACACTCTAGGGGTAGTGTGACACCCCCAAACCCAGGTACTTCATTCCCATAGGATTTGGTGTTCACTTAATCAAACATTCATATCTAACTACCCAATCATAATCAAATTGAATAATGAAAACCTTTCCCATTAAAGGGTTACATAATAAAAATCTCCCAGGTTGTCTTACCTTTAAATACATTCATTCAAATGCGGAATTAAAATTATTACATAACATCATTATTAAGAAGTCTAAGATCATCACAATAATAAAAGTACAAATCATCATCACTTGTACAATTTTCCCTTTCCCTTGCTAGTTGAAGGTTCATCTACCTTCTCCACTTTAGCTGCAATGAGTTTATAAATATGCAAGAGTGAGCAAAATAATTGCTCACTGGATAAAATAATGAATGAACAGATGAATAAAAACAATAATTGCCGATGAATAGGCTCATCAAAACTAGATAGTACTCTAACAATGATAATCAGGAACTGAAATCCAAAGTATGGAATAAACATAACTGAGGGTCATAAGACCATGAACTATGTCCACAGCTAAGTAGTAATCTTTCAACACCAACTTAATGATCATAAGACTATAAGGACCTCGCACTTAGGGGGATCAGCCTTCGCACTACATGTATTGTGCACAAACATTTAACGCTACACGTAAGTTATCCCCTAATAATGGGGTTGTTCATCTCAGTATTTAGAGTACAAGTCCGCACCAAAGAGAGTTTGGTTTGGATAAGCTTTCAAGGGAAATTTGAAGTTCAACGATCATCAACTAGAGGACTAGTTGAATTAATACTAATAACATCATACTATAGAATACTCGTAATTGAATCGTCATGGTAAATTAAAATCATGCTTTAGGAATAATCTAATAGCATACACCTTGAATAACTATAACACACCTTGCTTGAACAATGTTAAGCCAAGATTATTTAAGATCAAATACTAAGCATACGTAACAAATTTGAACGATAAAACTGTTCAACATTAGTATGTATAATTGTGCATGCTAAACAACAAGTTAAATACAAGAATAACTCGCTCAATAAAAATAAAGTTCAGAAATCTTGCACCATTATATTGGAATCAAATTGGAAACAATAATTGCTTCAATATAAAAATAGATTAGAGAACTTGCCCTGCTCGTGGGCTAAACCAAACAATTCAAATCACAATATCCTATAAACATATGTCATCATGACATAATTAGTCATTACCACCTTACAAACATAATTAAGTACGTTCATCATGGAAAAATTGGATTTTTAATCACATAATCAAGTTACAAGACAATTTAATTGTTAATAACAGGCTCATTCATAGTATAGAAATACTAAAATCAACATTTTACTATTATCACATAACAATTCCTTCAAATTTCGAGTACAAAAAAGTACATCGTCAAAGCCATTCTACTAACTTCGCGTTATGCTTGCCACGCTTTATAATTGTGTGTAACGCATGATGGCGCTTATATATGGCGAGAGTTAATTGGTTGCCTGTTGCCACAGGGTGGCACCGACAAACAAGGACGCGTAAATCGCGATCTTCGATCGACAAATTTCGATAACAAGATGAACAAAAGCCAATTTTGGCCTACAAGTTCCTTTCTAACAACCTAATTAGCATGTAATTCCTATAGAGACTTCACATAAACATAGTTCAAAGAATGTAAACATGTTTCTACTCATAAAACAATATAAACAACTACTTTAAATCATACAATTTCACTGTATTTGATAAAACTCACTTTTTTTATGTTTTTAATGAAAATAAACACTGTGATTTTGTTTTCCAACCAAAATAGTTAATTCAACGCACTTTATCAATGTTTATACATACTCTACCACATTCAATAATCAATTTATCAACTAAACAACTAATTAACCCTTAATTTCTACCTTAAACCAAACAATATATATTCACAAAAACTCTATGTAAAAATATTTTTCTTCACAAATTACATATATATCATCAATTCATTGACTATAACTTATGAAAATAGTTTTAACATCATTAGTATATCATATTAAGCCACATAACAACAACAATTTATCCTTACACAAAGATTCTACAGAGAATTAGGGAAGCGAAAAACTAAACTTTTAAAACTAAAAAAATAGGATGATACCTTGAAGAAGATGATGATACTATCTCTTTGATTGTCAAGCTTTTCTCCTCTTTACTCCCAATTCTCTAGGATTCTCTCACTTTTTTTTTCTTCTCTTCTTCTTCTTCTTCTTCCTCTGAGTTTTCTTTTCTTCTCTCTTACCTCTCTCTTCTATTCTTACGTCTTAGAATATAATGCATATAAGATATAATATATATTAATTATATAATATAATACTAACTTAACTGACATCAGTTATTTTTTTATTTTGAAAACCAAGAGTCATAAGGCTTGTTTGGCTAACCACTAAAAAAATAATCAATTAATCCTTATGCCTTGTTTGGTAAAACACAATTCGATTAAAGACTTATTAGGCATTAGGCCTTGTTTGGCAAAACTGAATTAAAACTCCTTTAAGTTATTTTAATAACTACTTATAAAAGATTATTTGTCATACTTTTATTAAATTAAATTAATTCTAATAACAATTTATTAAATTACTTCATCACATAAATCAATACCACAAAATTATAATTTTCTATATAATTATAACTTTATTTAATCAACTAACACATCCTTTTAAGTACAAATTCAAATAAAAGAATAACAATTCAATTAATCAAAACTCTCTAACTTAATAATTAAATTAAATTAGTATAAAATAATTAATTTCCTTAATTATTTATTTAACAAATAGTTAACCAAATTGAATCAAATTTGAACAATTATTTATTCAACAATAAATACATCCATTAAATACTTAAATAATTCAATAAATATTTAATATAACAATTAAAAATTCTAGAATGTTACATCATTCCTCCTTTCAAGGATTACATCTTCGTAATCACAATTCAAACAATTCATTAAATCATGTAGGCCAGAAATTCTTTGAAATACGTCAGAAATTCACTAACAATGTAAATATCATTCAAATCGACGTATTTTTGTTTAAATCCATGAAATGGGCTAAGAAAGCTTGACATCCATTTTTCAATAAACGAATGGCTTTATGGCTTGATATGAAAGTGTTTGACTTCAATGGTTTGGTTGCTTGAATTTGCATAACAAGTTGGTTAGGAATATGAAAACTAACAACCTTAAGAAAATAATTAATTTTGGCATGATGAGTAGTTAGCCAATCAATCCCTAAAATCACATCAAATGCAAGTATCTTTAAAGAGATAAGATCAACAGGTAATGTGATTGTGCCCACTTGGATCAAACAAGATTTATAAATAGTGGATGTGATAAAAGTTTCTCCTAACAGAGTCTCCACAAATAAGTCAAAGTCTAATTTCTCCGGAGTCAAGTTTAAACGTTGAGCACAAGCAGGGGAGATAAAAGAATGGGTAGAACTGGTATCTAAAAAGTTATAGATTTCATAAGAATTTATAATTAACTAACCCGTGATACCTTCGTTCGGGTTCTTCGCATTTTAGGCAGTCACGACAAACGCTCTTCCAGAAATCGGCGACTTTATTTTGTTCGTATCCGCCTTTGGTGCCACCCTCCCAGCTGGACTTGATTTCGCTACAAGACAAAATCGAGCTATATGACCGTCTTTTCCATAACTAAAACATACATTGGAAGGCTGTGAATAGTTTGGACTTGTATATCCCTCCTCTCCGCATCTGTAACATCTAACTGGCAGTCGTTCTCCTCCCCTAGAATTTAATGCTGGTGCTGGTGCTGCTGCTGATGTCTTCCCATCATTGTTGAATTTCCTCTTTTTAAAATTTCCACTTGACTCACTTCTCCTATTATCATGACCACGATTACCACCCGAGTGGTTACCGCTTTTGTCCGTATTTTTCCCTCCTCGCTTGTTATCATCGCTCCGATGACTGCTGTCACCAGTATGACCCTGGTTGTGGTCCCTCGGTTGAACATACTCACTATCTCGCTCTAATAATTGAACCCTGTTGACAACATTTGAATACAGAGAAAATTTGTGAGAGATAAGGTATTGACAAATCTCGGGTTTTAGACCTCTCAGAAACATCCGCGTCATACGTTCATCATTCTCTACCAAATGAGGTGCAAACCTGGATAACTCCGCGAACTTCGCCTCATACTGGGATACCGTCATATTGTTCTGTTCTAGTCTAATAAACTCTACCTCCTTCATATGATGAATACTTTCAGGAAAGTACTTGTCATTGAATAGTTTCTGAAATCTTTCCTAAGACATGTTGAAAAGCGGTAATTTGGAAGCACGCTTCATGATTCCCACCAATGTCGCCTCACCACGGAACATAAAGGTGGCGAATGGAACCTTTTGTTCCTCCGTGCATCCCAAGACATCAAATATCTTGGTAATTTACTTAACCCACATTTTCACCTTAATCGGATCCGGCTTTCCAAAGAATTCTAGTGGTCCCAACTCCTTGAACTGCTTGGCTGTGATAAACCGCGCGTTGCTATCATTTCCACCCATATTTTGTACACGAGTCTCCCTTGTCATATTTTGCATGAATTGCAAAAAGTTTCTAAACATCCCATCATTCATCGTTTGCTCGTTAGTTTTGTTTACAGGAGGAATATTGCCTTCCTGTTGCACGTTCTCTTGATTGGTGATTGAAGGTTGTTCCACAGTCTCATACACTCCATTGTTAACGTTCTCAACTGCCATTCTTAAAAACTGCCATAAAACAAGGGTTAATTAAACAAATTAACATATCACATAATATCCCTATATTATGACCAACCAACAAATAAGCTTAGGTAGGACACACTAGCGAAGGATTTACTCGTCTCTCCCATCCTAGTACTATTCCCCGATCTCCGCTAGAGACCATATCCCTAAGCTATGATACCAACTGTGACGCCCCCAAAATAGGTATACATCACCCATTCTGAGTCGCCAAATACATGGTACAGAAACAACTACAACATCATTAATACAATTGTCGTGCAAAATACGACAACACAAATACTATGAGTTTAAATACAAATATTGTCTTCTAGGCAATATCCACACTCAAATAAGTCCTCATTACACTTATTGATACAATATTTTACAAAATAGTGAAGACTACTATAACAACTACCTTGGACCATCACTCTATACCCCGGCTAGTTCCTGCTAAATTCTCACCTCTTGAGAAGAAAAATGGAACAAAAAGGAAAAAGGGTGAGCTCAACTAGCCCAGTAAAGAATATTATGACTAAGATAATATACAACAAATTATCCTTAGTCTTCAACAGGGAAAATCGATAGAATATAATAGACAACAAGTTTTAGATCAACAAACTGCCAGTGGAAACAACAATTCATTAGAAGAGTTAAGTAGAGAATGAAATCTACTATCATCTATGAATTTAAAAGTACATCATCAATATTTTATCCCTGTAACATCAATCAATATACATCTTGAATCAAATATTCATCTTTCCACTACGGGTCAAAGATATTCATTTGTATCACTAGTTGGTCATGTTCATCTAAACACCTGTTCATCTTTGCACTACGGGCCAAAGATATTCATCAGGTAATCATTCATCTTTGCACTACAAGCCAAAAATATTCATCAAGAATCACCATTAAGGACTGAGGATGATGAAAAATATTTTAGAGAACGAATCTAGTGAGACAGAAGAACAAATATTAGGGATTCGTACTTTGGTTTATCCAAATTCAATAATACTGCATAAGAACCAATTGTGAAGTAGAATTCAAAAATAAATATCAAAACATGAATACAATCAAAAATAGTAACCATAAAAGACATATGGGATGAAAAAGAGAAAATTTCATTTTTTGGTGAATAGTGTCGTATTTGTGAATAGTGTCGTATACGTGAATAGTAACCTCAACACAAAAAGGTAGAAATTCTATAGTAAAATTCATGTCAATATTTCAGCAAAATGATATTGAAGAAAATAATATCATTTATAAAGAAAATAACATCCCTTACCTCAAAAGAACAGTACTTCGGAATGGAATATCGGATGTAAAGCCGAAGGAAACTTGCACTGAATAGAAATTCTCAAAGTATCAAAATACTCACAAAATCAATAATATAGAGAGAAAGAAAACTTGTTTCTGGTGTGATTTTCAATTCTAACCTAAGCACCTATTTATAGGAAAATTCTAGCACGCCGAATCAGACTTGACCTGCTACCTGATGACTTTACCTGTTACTATTCCCACCCACCACTTTTGAAATAAAATTCGAGCACATTTCTCACCAACCAAAAGTGGGGCCCACCAATTCTAGAAATTTCCAAAATGTTTTATCATTTAAACAATAATTAGAAACTTCAATAATTCATAATAAATAGCCATTTTATCAGAAAAATACGAATTTTATGTCCATTCCACATGAAATCAAATTCTCTACAACTTTGTAGGTTTAAGTTTTTCGAAATTCCAAACAGAAAATATCTAAAATCCACAAACGGATGATTTTCAACTCCTCTTAAAATTTATAACAAATCATACGTTAATTTTTAACGGTTCAAAATTTATGGACATATATTCTACTTATATATGTATAACATATCCAACAATCACAACGATCCAATGGTCGGATCAAAATTATAACTCACGCAATAGAGCTTAAGAACACTGATTTGATTTTTAGACTATAAGTCCGTCGTACCAGTTTCACTCAAACAGTCACCACAAACAATTCATAAAGAATTTTTGGGTGATTCAAATTTCTACGTTTAGCATACTTCTAGGGCGTTCTTTTGATATATGGATCATCTCCTAACTCATTATACACAAAGAGTTATAGATTTTACAAAATCAAGTAATAAACTAATTTTCTGAAAATTTCCAAATTTCGTTCTTCATTTCGACAAAATACTAATAAAATACCTCAGCATTAATTCCTTCATTTATATCCATATAAACATAAATATTTTCTTATCATATAAATCAATAATTAATTATTCACAAATAATATTACAGAATCACAATAATGACAACCAGGCCGTTCCCAGGAAAGAAGTGGCTTTCCGATAAGGATTTCTCCTTACTGGCGCGCAATTAGGTGACCAAACATCTCCTTAGACAGAACTTTCTAGACATTGCTAATAATGTTATCTAATAATATTATTAAAATAATATGAATTATTGATCTGATAATGGGACATATTGTGTCATGACAATTATTGAAACAACAATAATATAAAATATCAGCGCAGCAATTATTGAATCAATAAAATAAAATATTGAACAATAATTACTGTAACAATTATTGAGTAGTGCATTCTTACGTAAGAATCAATAATTCAAAATATTGTGCAATCTTGTGTGTGCTTGTGCAACCCACACGTATTCTTGTATTTTAACCACTAGGTATTCCAACAAAGGTTGTTATCTAGAATAACTACGCCGTTATTTATAATAACTCAAACTTGTCGTTTTCTTCATCTGAACATTATTCTGTTATGGGCCCACAAATGGCTGCACCGTCGTACGAATATTCCCCGACAGTAAGAATATTCCACGACCAAATGAATATTCCCCGACAAAAATGAATATTTTATAACCACTTGCTTATTTTGCAAAATTTGCACATTTCACCCATAACCAAAATATTATATCCAATTAACTCCTTATTATTTCAAGATAATAACTAGAGGAAATTTAATTTTATTTATAATAAGTTGGGGACTTACACATACACAAGCTACCAATATGGCCAATAACGTGAATTACAATACCAAGGCCAACAATATGTCAAAAACCAACTAAAAGAGAAGTAAAAAGGTAAAAAACATCCCATTAATCTAAACTAAACTATATCAAACATCCCATTAAGGTGTGATTAAACTAAATGTCAAACCAAATACAAAACCAAAGTAATGGCAAGGTTTAAACTACAATACGTCAAAAATTATGTAAACTACAAAAGAATGTAAACTAAGTCAAGCTAGTAGAGCCCCTAGTGTGAGGAGGATCATCGGGAGGTCGTCGACGCTGCTTTGGAGTATGAAAATTGTCATCATCGTCATCCCGCTCGTCAGTCCGCTCGTCACCTTATTGATACAATATAATGTAACTCATTAGTCCATATATATGATTCAGTTAAAGATAACTAAATGAAAATTAAATAACATGCAGAATATATATTTTTATTTAAAACGAAGTATACCTGAGAAGTCGAGCGCTGACTCAACATCGTCCCAATCGCGTCCTCGACTAAGGTAACCACCATTCGAACAATCTCGTCGCGTATCGCGGCCCACTTCTCCGGAGGGATACCCGTACTCTCGATGGTGGCACCAGCTGTAATGTCCTGCGCAAACTGATGGAGGCGAGAATGGATGGGCGGTTCCTAATGATGGAACAGCGGATCGGTCTCAAACCTCTCTGACACCGTAGCCATAACATGCTGGAACAAAGCATCATCTAAGCCAACTCCCGTATGTGATGGTCCCACGGGGGCTCCCGGACGCAGATGCTGGCTAGAGCCTACAAAAATAAATATAACATGAATAATATTATAAGGTTACTTTATTCATAAACAAGAAATAAACTATAATATTATACCTCCTGACAGTGTATAGGCTAGTATCCTTGGTAACCCTAGCACTCGATACCGCTCGATAGTACTGGTGGGAGTATCCTGAGACGCGACCCAAAGAGCCGTCTCCTCGTCCTGAGATAAACTAATCTCTAAGCGGAGGGACGGTGGAATCTAACATCTCAAAGATCGCTCCTAGCGACTGCAATTACGCTATATACTGCTACTTGAGCTTCTCAAATCGCTTCTGTAATTTGATATACAAGTGAGTTATCTTGGTATCATCATATAAATTACGTAATATTATCCTAAATAATATTTATTATAGTGAATGTATTACCCGTATAGCTAGTGCTGCTGGAGATATCATCGACCCCGAAGTAGAGCCCTTCGGCATATGGACTCTATCCCAGAACTCGATCATAGTAGGAGGTCGGCCCAAGATACTCCGCATGACCTAAATCATATACATTAAATAATATCACCTTAATTTACTATAGTTGCAGTTTAATATTAAACTAAACTAAAGGGAAATACATACCAACTTAAATTCCTGAAACGACGGCTAGCCAGAAGTATGTACAACTCACAGCTTGTCGCGATTCTTCTTCATCTGCTCCAACTTTTTCTTGAACGCAACATCATCCCAGTACGCACACATCGTAGTCCATGCTGCATCTGATACTGTCAGCGGCTGATGCTCTCGCAAAGTAGTCCCGGGCAATTCTTCTACCGCCCAGACTGCCCTCTGTCACATCTCGTACAACCAGCCGACATAATTCTTCGAGATATGGGCAATGATAACGGCATCACCATCCGCCTCAGTGATGCCGACCTCGTATCTATAGTATCTCAATCAAATAGACATAACATACGTATAATTTATTATTTGAACAATATGTAAATAACATGCATGGACCTTGATTTAATATATGTAATTTGACTTACGTGAAACTCCCATGAACACTATCACTACGGTTAAAGATCAGAAGACGCGCGATCTTGGCTAAATCGCATCTGACTAGTAGGAGATGCCAGTAGATAGCGTGTACGTTCGCCTTAGCGATAGGCTACATAATACTAGAATATAAAATTTATTAAGAACATTTTAATTTATTAATCACATGATAATATCATTCTAATTGAATATAAGTGATATATTATAGTTGAAACCTACACAGAAGAGCCGACATCAACTGGAACTGTGTCAGGCACTACCGGTGGATGACCTAATCGAACGAGGTTAGATCCTCGCGAACACCGACATCTAGCATCTGTATGTTTAATATAGTTATGACATTGTCAAAAAATAGTAAATGAATGTATAATATAGTTATGAAAAAAATGTTACTGAGCCAAAAAAGAAAGTAACTCACTAGCATCTGAAGACGACCCTCCCTAGGCGCCGTCACCCGATCCGGAGCGGCCGCCACCACGGCCACCTCCACCGCTATGTCGAGTTATATATAGCTATACTACTGAAATAACAGACATAAACACGATGACATTAATTAAATTTCATTACAATTATTATATATAATGATTGATTTTAGTTGTATAATATTTACAAAACACCAATTAGTGAAGAAGTAGTACGTCGTCAAACCCGTCAGAATCAAAATCATTTTCATCCTCTGATTCTCTCTCTTTCTCTTCTATATCAATTTCTTCCTCAATATCATCTTCTACCATCACATATGGACTGACAACCACATCTTCCTCTACTTAGTCAACATCGAGTACGTTAACGATATCATCAACCAACAAATCGTCATCATATAGCACAACGTGGCTGGGATTGCTAACTTGTTCTTGCAATGGGTCATCCATTCCAGACAGATTAGTACCATCAAACGGCCGAGTCTTTGTTGTCACAACTGTATACCAGGGGGTTCTAGTGTAAACGACCTTAGGGGCATAGTACAATTGAGTTTCTTGGCTGGCTAACATAAATACATCATCAGACTGTAAATTTGATTTTATATCTATTGTGACGATTCTATTACGATCAACTATAAATGGACAGAAGTCATCTGTAGCCATGCCAAGCCTGACATTCCTAACTTCTTCGGTAAATTGTGGAAAATTGGCATGAAAATTCTTCCATTCATCTCTATCTGCTGGGTGAGTCAGCTGACCAGACATGACATCCCCTGTTCTATGCCAACTCATATGATGAGCAGTGTGTGCAGACATGGATAGCCGCTGCAACCTCGGCACAAGAGGAAAATACCGTAAAATCTTTTTTGGAACATGTTTCTCCTTCCCCTCACGTTTTGTGATCTTATACCTTGGCGAGTTGCAGATATCACACAGCACCTTATCTTTATCCTCCCCATAATATAACATGCAATCCTGCTCACAAGCATCGATCTTCTCATACCAGAGATTAAACCCCTTAACCATCTTCTTCACCTCATAGTAATTCGCGGGCAGCGTATTATCCCTAGGTAAGAACTCGCTGAGAATATCAAGCAAATCATTGAATCCTCTCTCATTACAGTCATGCTCATTCTTGAAATGTAAAAGCTTTGTAACTGCAGAAAGCCTGGTGTGCTTGTCATTTCCAGGATACAATGGAACACCCGATTTAGATAGCAACTTGTAGAAAGTAACTGCTGAATCATTTGGCTTTTGCTGAGCACTGCTTGACGCATGCTCATTTTCAGCCCAGTCAATATTGGTAGGGCCATACGCATCAACCAACATCTACACAACGTCATAGTTATCTGATTGCAAATCACCGTGAACCGATTGGTCTACAGTACTATCTGTCCGTTTTCTAAACTCAGCTGATTCCCCATGATGAATCCATACCAAATACCCATCCAGAAACCCATGTGAATATAAGTCAAATTTAACTTCATTGACAATCTTCCATTTCATGTTCTTACACTTGAAACACGGGCATCTCATCTTTCCATTTGGATCATCAACATGTTCTATTGCTTTATTCATAAAATTGGACACCCCTTCACGGTGCGCATCAACTAATCCCCTCCCATAAATTGGTATCCTATAGTACATCCAACTCCGATCGGTTGACATCTTTAATTGAAGAAAATACCCAATTAGAATATATATGCATGTAATTAGTTTACCTAGTATATATCTCCACTCTATAGGGGTTAGGCTTCTATCCCGTTCCTGGATGCGTCTCCTCACTAGTGTTATTCATAGTGCGTGTGTTTATAATATTTTAAGAAAGTTTCAAAGATCACCTCCCCATGGTCTCCAAGTACGAAATAGACCAAGACAACTTAGTCTAAGTATGCACTCGAAGAACATATGTAGAGACACCAGCTAAAAAATCCTCAAAATATTATAAACACGCACCTTGTGAATTAGCACCGACCTAAGTGAGAGACATAACATCCAGTAATAGTCCCAAACTGGGGACTATTCGACATTCACTCCTACTGAGTGAATGTCAAACGGGTTTCTAAGTTCCAAAGTATATTACATATATATATTATTGAGTTGCAGCTAATAGTACTCCAACCGGTTCCTCGACAACAATCTGATAAAAAAGGTCGTAGTTCCTGTTTGTGTCCTATACTCGGATAAAGCTAGTTAATTGAATTACTGTGGACATTCCTCATTGTTTTCCATCATAACAGATGACAACATCCCGAAGGAGTTCCATAAGTTATTGACACAAAGTTCCAAGTTAAGCAACCCTCTAGATGAACGAACGATCACTTCTCTACTAGGAATGAATCATTGCCCCATATGGGTCGAATCCATGACATAGACAGCTTCTCACCACTCCAAATTCCTCATATAGGTAGTTCTCATAAAAAAAGAGGTGAGACGTTCTGTGAGAACTACCTATTTGAGGAATTTGGAGTGGTGAGAAGCTGTCTATGTCATGGATTGGACCCATATGGGGAAATGATTCATCCCTAGTATAGAAGTGATCGTTCACTCATCTAGAGGGTTGCTTAACCTAGAACTTTGTGCAACAACTTAATGGCACTCCTTCAAGATGTTGTCATCTGTTATGATGGAACAGTGAGGAATGTTTGCAATAATTCAATTAACTAGCTTTTTTCGAGTATAGGACACAAACAAGAACTACGACCCTTTTTAAAAAAAAAAAATCGAGGCGAGTTTGGATATTGAGTACTATTAGTCTGAATCGCTATGTCGAACCTTGCATACAAAGAAGTCCTTATATGTTAGTATATTAGAGTTAATTTATATTTTATTATATTATAGTTAATTTAATTTATATGTTATTATATTTGAAAATTATGGCAAACTAAGCAAATGGTACTTAGTTTATTTTACCAATAAAAAACTAGGTAAATGCTACCCAGTCAACATGTATTTTATTTTATTTTTGAATATGTAGACAACTTATTATTCAATTACTTTTAATTGTAGAAAATTAAGCAAATTCTACTTAGTTTATTATTTTATTTTATGTTAATTTATTTCAAATATATTATGTTATTTTAATTTATGTTTATTTAATTTATTAGCTTTGATATTATTTAATTAGTGATATTTTTTATGTAATGGAAAACTAAGCAAATGCTACTTAATTTAAGATAATTATTTTATTTTATTTTATTTTATTTCTATATTATATTATTTAAATTAATTAATTTACATTTAATTATATTAAATTAAATTAAAATTTAAAATTTTAATTTATTCTAGTTTATTATTAATTTAATTTTGTTTATTTTAAATTTAATTTATTTATTTTGATTTATTTATGTATTTTATTTTATTTTATTTTGTATTATATTAATTTAATTTAATTTAGTTAAATTAAATTAAATTATTTATTTAGATTTATTTATTTTATTTTTTTTTTTTTATTACATTAATTAATTAAATTAATTAAAATTAATAAAGTAACATTAAATTAAATTAAATTTTTAAATTTTTATTAAATTAAATTATTTAATTTATTCTATTTTAATTATTTTTTATTTTATTTATTTTTTCAATATAATATATTAAATTAAAATTTCATTTATTTTATTTTATTTTATTTTGTATTACATTATAATTATATAATTTATTTTATTAAATTATTTTATTTTAATTAAATTATTTTATATCTATTAAATTATCTTAGTACTAATTAAGAAACTAAGTAAATTCTATTTAGATTATTTTAATATTGGGAAACATAAGAAATATATACACATGTATAGTGCCTTTAAATTTTGTAATTAATTAATTCTGACAGAAATTCGATTGAAAATTCCATCGGAGATAACAAATATACCTACTGTTAAGCTATACCTAAACATAATCCAAATTTTATCAAACCCAAATTGCAGTATAATTATCAAACCCAAATTGCAGTATAATTATCATCAAACCTGATATTGTAGTATAAATATCAAACCCAAATTGCAGCATATCAAACCCAAATTATAGTAAATATCAAACTGAAATTGCAACATATATGAAACCCAAATTGCAGCATTCCAAACCCAATTTGAACAATATTATAATCAGCCTCAACATCTCAACGATTAATAACAAAATAAACCCTAAATTATATATCAAACCCAAATTAAAGTACAATTCAACCAAGTTCATCAGTTTCATATATAACAAAATAAACTAAACACTAATATAGCCAAGCCCAAAATTAGTGGCTGACATATATAAACCCTAACCCTAACACAACTGAGTTGAAGTTAAAAAATTACCTCACTTGATCGAAATGTTAGAGACAAAAGAGAAGAGATACCAACTAACGCCGAAAATCCACCACCGTCGATTCCCACCAACGCCGTTCGATAGAAGAGAGGAGAGAGGGAGCTAACATTTTATGGAGAGGCGAGGGAACGAAGTAGGGAGGAGAGAGGAGGGAGAACCCAGAGAGTATTGAGGTAGGAGAGAGAAGCTGGAGAGTGAGGTAGGAGGGAGAAGACAAAGAGGTAGGAGAGAGATGGAGAGCAGAAGCAAATGATCGACAGATCTGTAAGTCTTAATAAAAATAGATTATTTTCGACAGAAGTTCTGTCGACAATAAGTCCATCGACTTTAGTTTATTTCTGACGGACTATCTGTCGACCATAAGGCTTATTCAGTCGAGATAGTAATTCCCGGTGACGCGAAATGTTGGTGCCTTTAGGCAGCGTTATTCCGACTGAATTCGGTCAAATTTAATATATCTCTGACTGAATTATTTTTGACTAAATAGTCTGTCAGAAATACATTAATGTCGACTGAATTCAATCTGCCGGCAATAAATCCGTCGACCTTAAGCCTTTTTGTTGTAGTGACGTATGCATGTCTTCTTTTCTAGTTTTTATCCATTGGAAAATGAGTTATCACATGAAATGCTTCTAAACACATAGTAGTGAATATGCATGCTCATATGACTTGATAAAAAATATTCAACACATTAAATGTTAGTATTTAACCATGCTTAACATAATGATGTGAAAAAATTTGGCTTTTAAAACTGTCAAATTAACACATTTTTTCCTACTATTTCTTATCCTATTCGAGGACAAATGAGCAAAGGTTGCAAAGAAAAGTAATCCTGATAATTAGGCTACCCTTAAGGATTATGACTTTGATAGTGTTATGCATATAAAATGTTTATGACTGTGGGTAGGTGTGCTACTGAATGGCCACCTAGCCATGCCTATGTGCATGTGGATAGTCCTGTTTACAAAGGAGACTCTGGAAAAATTTTCCAAAATGTAGGCATTGGGTAGTAATGCATTTTTAACTCTACTGTAGGCGTATGTTAAAGTAATGCATGCATGCATATAGTCATAAAATGCACTTGAAAAGCTCCAGGTTAGAGTTTATCACACTCTTTCTGAGGTAATTTGGAGATTTGTATCCAGATATATGGATTTAGGCAGCCTCGTCGTTTGGCGGAGGCGGTGATCCATCCTATCTGGGTTGAGGTACCGGATGTTAAGGACGAGAAGGAGGATGTATCGGTTGCGGACCTCACTCCTGCTGCTCATGTTCCCTGCAGGGATCTTCCAGGCATTCAGGTGACTATCCTAGAGCTCCTGGGTGATTTAAGTTGACACCCCCAAAATAGGTATACATCTCCCATCTTAGGTCGCCAATTACATGGTACTGAATACAAATACAAACTTAATTATGAATACAACAAATAATATCCCTTACCAAACAAAAATAACATCACTTACGAATACAACAAATAATATCCCTTACCAAATGAAAATAACATCCCATACGAATACAATAAATAATATCCCTTACCAAACAAAAACAACATCCCTTACGAATACAACAAATAATATCCCTTACCAAACAAAAATAACATCCCTTATGAATATAATAAATAATATCCCTTACCTTAGTAGAAGGCTGGATACTGCAATAGTGAAGTAATAGAATACTATTCTTCTTGCTCTCTATAGTTTCTCTTGTGAGTCTTAGTGAATTGGTGAGAATGAAAGAAGAATTAAGCTTCTATTTATAGGAGAATATACTAAATAGTAACTAATTCACAAACAGTCTAGATTGATTCACTATTAGAACGGACGCTCCATATTAATTACTATTAAAAGCATAACCGATGGTCTAGATTGATTTACTTTTAAAACCACCACCGACGTTCTAGATTGATTTACTTTTAAAACAACCACCGACGGTCTAGATTGATTTACTTCTAAAACCACCACCGAGGGTCCAGATTGATTTACTATTAAAACCACCACCGATGGTCCAAATTGATTTACTATTAAAACCACCATCAATTGTCCATATTGATTTAACTTATTACACTTTGGTACCCATAAAGTTTTCCAAGTTTGCATTATTCCCCTCTAACTTTTGTAAATCACTTATTTTTAATAAACACATTCTTAATACTTCAACAATTATTCATCATTAATATTATAACTCATAATATTTAACAACCAGATCATTCCCATGAAAGAGGGGGCTTTCTGATAAGGATTTCTCCCTATTGGCGCACAATTAAGTGACTAAACCTCTCCTCGATAGAACTTTCTAGACATTGTCAATATTGCAAATAATAATATGAATAACTTTGTCTTCTCAATTATTGATTTAATAATATAAAATATTATGCAGATGATACTATGATAATAATTGAATCAAATAACGTGAGATACTATGCAACAATTACTGTAGCAATAATTGAGTAAACTGAGTGGCTTCTTACGTAAGCATCAATAATCAATATCGTGTGCTACTATGCAACCATGCGTATTACTATACTTTTACTACCGGGTAGTTCAACAGTTTAACGGTAAAACTTTCGCTGTTATTTTTATAAAAATTTATTTATGTCGTTTTCTAACTACGACAATACTTCCGTTATGGGGTCCACCAATGATTGTGTCGTCGAACGAATATTCCCTGACAGAAAGAATATTCCCCGACCAAACGAATATTCCCCGACACAATGAATATTTTATATCAACTTGCTTACTTTGCAAAAATTTTCACATATCACCCTTAACTTTAATCTTTTATCAATTAAACCATTTATTAAATAGAATAATAATTATAAGAAAATTAAATACTTTCATTTCATAAAATTCAAGGTCTTACAATCTCCTCTCCTTAAGAAATTTTGCCCTCAAAATTTACGTACGTACCTGGTATGCCGAAGAGATGAGGATACCTCATCAGATTCTAACTCTTTGAGGTATAACCTTTGAGCGTAGAATATGTTTCTTCTTATCCAAGATTTTAACAGGTATCTCCTTATACATTAAATCTTCCGCTATCTCGTCTAGTTCTAATTCAATAATGTGGTTCGGGTCGTCCACATATTTACGTAACATCGATACGTGAAAAACGTTATGAACACGCGACATACTTGGTGGTAAATCAAGTTTATAGGCTACAGTTACTACTCGGTCAAGGATTTCAAATAGATCAATAAAATTGAGGGTTGAAATTTCCTCTCTTCGTCGATTATTTCTTCTAGAATAACGCCCTCTTGAACCTTCTTCTTCACATTCACTAGCTCTAAGTTTGTAGCTTGAGCGGCTTTAAATTTATCAATTAAAGTTGGTTCATTCTCTATCTTCACGTAGGTTCTTGGAGTCTTTAACTCTATCTTTATCTTTTGTAAGTCGTAAAAAATGGGTCTTTGTGTTAACAATATCGCACTCGTAAACGCATACGATCTTCCACTCAACTCCCCAGCTACCACGTTCGCTCTTCCATTATGATATTGAATGGTATGGTAGTAATCTTCAACAGCTTGAGCCAACGTCTTCTGCGCATGTTATGTTCATTTTAGGAGAAGAAATATTTGAGGGTTTTGTATTGGGTTCAAGGTCGATACAAAATTCAATTTCACGCTCTGAGGGTAGGCCAGGAAGTTCTTCAGGGAATACGTCAGGAAGTTTATTAACAACTAAAATATCATTCAAGACTGACGTATTTTTGTTTAAATCTGTGACATGGCTAAGAAAGCTTGACATCTATTTTTCAATAAATGAATAGCTTTATGGCTTGATATGATAGTGAATGACTTTAGTGGTTTGGTTACTTAAATTTGCATAACAGGTTGATTAGGAATATGAAAACTAACAACCTTACGAAAACAATCAATTTTAGCATGATGTGTAGTCAACCAATCAATTCCTAAAATCACATCGAATGTAAGTATTTTTAAAGAGATATGATCAACAGGTAATGTGAAAGTGTCAATTTGAATCACACAAGATTTATAAACAGTGGAGGTAACGAAGGTTTCTCATAACAAAGTTTCAACCGATAAGTCAAAGTCTAATTTCTCTAGAGTCAAATTTAAACGTTGAGCGCAAGTAGGAGAAATAAAAGAGTGGGTAGAACCAGTATCGAATAAGGTATAGACTTCGAAAGAATTTATAATTAACTAATCCGTGCTAACTTCATTCGGGTCACTCATTTTTTGAGAAGTCACAGAAAACACTTTTCCTGAAATCGTTGACTTTGTTTTGTCTGTATCCGCCTTTGGTGCCACCGTCCCAACTGGACTTGATTTCGCTACAGGATAAAATCAAGCTATGTGACCGTCTTTTCCATAACTAAAACATACCTTGGAAGGTCATGGGACGGTTTGAACTTATATGTCTCTACTCTCCGCATCTCAGCAAGATCTAACCGCGGTCGTTCTCCTCCCCTAGAATTTGTTCTTTGGTCTTTGGTGCCGACGTCTTACCGTCATCATTAAATCTTCTCTTCTTGAAATTTTCACTTGAATCATTTCTTCTATTATCTTGGCCATGATTACCACCGAAGTGGTTACCATTTCTGGCATGTTGATTCCTCCACGTTTGTTGTCACCACTTCGATGATCGCTACCATTGGTATTATCGACTTTTTAATTTGCTCTCTCTTGGTTGGGTTGACTCATTATCGCGCTTCTAATAATCGGAGCCCTATTTACAACATCTGAATACAAACACAGTTTGTGAGAAATGAGGTATTGGCGTATTTCGGGTCTCAAACCTTGTAGAAACATTCGCGTCATTCACTCCTCATTATCAACCAAATGGGATGCGTGTAACGATCGAGAAATTTGTAATTTAATTTAAATATTTATTGAATACAATAAATATTTTAAATAATCTATTTATTGAGGAAAATAAATAATTGATGAGTTATGGTGAATTAATTTAGTAACTAAATTGATTAATGTTAATTAAATTGAGTATTGATGATTTTATTTGAAGGATTTAATTTAAGGAAATAATAAAATTAAATCAATTGCTTAATATTTAAGAAAATAATTAAATTAAATGAATTTTTTAATATTAAAGGAAATAAATAAATTAAATAAAGTGATGTTTCTAATTTATTAATTAAATTAGATATATAATTATCTATTAAGTATAAGTATAATTATATTGAGATTATAATTATTATTAGTTATTGTTATTATTAATTATTTAATTAACTAGAGTGCGACACAAAATAACTATATAATATAAATAATATAAAAATAATCAAGTTGGGAGTATGTGCTTAGCCAAACAAGGCCTTGTGGCCTTTGACTTATTCAACTGACTCTACTTGTTGGGTTTTTACCTGACGTTAGTGGGGAAGTGGGAGTTAGTATATTTCAATGCGTCTTATTTTTTTCTAAGGCCAAGATAGCTAAGGGTTTAGAGAGAAAGCTTGGAAGAAGAGAGAATACAGTGGAAATTGAGAGATTATGTCTATGAGATTTTGGCCAAGAGGAAGGAGATTCACCATCTTTTTGCTAAGCATATAATCTAGAGGATTAAAGGTATAATTTATCTTAAATTTCTTTGCAATTCCTATTCTCTGTTAATTGGAAATTTTGTTGGTTAGGGTTAAGATGTCAAATTCTATATATGTATGTTATTTCTAAACTTGTTAAGTTATCATCTATAATCCTTGTTTGATGTTCTAATTCTTGAGAATCGGGATTGTAGGAGGGAACTAAAATAACAGTGACATGTTCATATGATATGGCTTTAGAAAGTACAAAATTTGATGCTCTATATGTGTTGTAATCTGTGATTTTTTATTGGATTATGTTAATATTTTAAGAAACGAAAGCGGCGTAATTAGAAGTGTGTCAAATGATTGAGAAACGAATTCATGGTGATCGAATTCACTAAAGGTGTCAAATATAGAGTTTTCATGAGAAAACATGAAATTTAAGGAATTTAATTATTTTAATTTGATGTCTAATTGTGCTAACTCGATGAATATGTGAGGAAACATGTTTGTGTTAGTTTTATATCAATTGGATGTGCTAATTTCACTGTCTTAAGGGTGAAATTCATGTTAGTTGGGCTAAAAACGGAACATTGTTGATGTGTTTCTAGTTCGTCATGCACCTTTGACATCTCTCATATTGGTGCCAAGGCCAAAGGCAAGCATACGCGATTCTGCGGTCCCGAGGGCTTAAGTATATGGCAGTTGCATACATATACCCCGGTACGAGACGATGAAGTGCGCTTATTTGCAAGTCATGTATAATGGACTTATGTTAGCTTAGCAAGCATGTTAATGATGTTAAGGCATAATATAAACTATAATAACAGATTCCAATGTGTTGTATTGCAAAGTGTAAAGATTTGAAATAATTATTTAAATAAGTTATAAAATGAAACCAAATGTGATGTTTTCAAAAGGTTAGAGACGAACGGTTAGGTTATGTTGGCTTGTAATGAGATTTCAGTTTCGTTAAGTATATTAACCTTCGTGGTTAGGCGCTAGGTTAGGGTTATGACCTAAATGATGGTTTAGACCCTAAAGCTAATATTCATACAACTAATTGTTTTTGCGATTTCAATGATGTATGTAGGGTAATTGGAGATTATTTTACGTTTGTGTAGCTTACAATCAAGGCAAGTTTTCTAACTCTACCTTGTTATTATTGAGCAAGATTCTAAACCTTATCTCCTTACAATTGAGCAAGCTTTATAACTTCATTCTTTTCATATTGAATGCAAGTTTCCATTCCTATAATATTATTATACAAGTTTTTAAAATTGAGCAAGCCTAATCTATCTTGAACATGTTTGTATAAGCTCTTGTAACCTGATTAATTCGTTACCTCGAGCGAGTTTTACTTTTCTAAACCTTGATGTTACTATTCAAAGCATATATTATTCTAATACATCGTTTCAAATGAGATTGTTCTAACTCTTTTGGTTATAGCATTTTGCATGTATATCTTGTTTATTCAACCCCATATATTGTTGATATCCTATCTTTGACTTTGATAGCCTTGTTCAGTTATACATTATGTATTAAACCTTTATTGATGGAAACCGAATAGTGTTCTAAAATTTTAGAAACACTGATAAGCTAGTTCCAAACTAAACTTTCTTTAGTGCAGAAATTCTAAATCCAAACTGAGACCAACAACCCTAACATAGGGGATTTTGTACGGGTAACATTTAGATGTTTGTGCACAATACATGGTATAAAGAGCTAATCCCCCTAAGTACGTTAAGAAAGGTCCGTATAGTCTAAATGACTGTTAAGGTTGGGTAATAATACCTAAATACCGGGGACATAGTTCGTGGTCTTAAGATCCTCAGATAATTAAAGTTCGAACTTGTTTTCTATTTTGATTCGTAGAACAAGTTCCTTATTGTTCAGATTTCGTTGTTCACTCTCATATTACTATCATTACTACTTTCTATATCAGTGAGCATTTGTTTGCTCACTCTTGCAATTAACACTGCAACTTAAGTGGAGAAAGTTGATGAGCCATCTACTAGCAAAGGAAAGGGCAAATTGTCCAAGTGCTGAAGACTTATGAGAAATTTATTTAAATGTTTATTCTATGAGACTTATTTTAATTTTATGATGTATTTCGCAACTGATGTAATAAATTTAAGGTTAGATTACCTGGGATTATTTTGAGATAATGATGTAACCCTTTAATGGGAGAGATTATTGTCTAAGTTATTTAAATTATGTCTTTATCCTTTGATCATGGGTAGTTAGATGTAATGTTTTGGTTAGTGAACACCAAATCCTGTGGGAATGAAGTACTTGGATTTGGGGGTGTCACAGGTTGGTATCAGAGCCTTAGGTTATGAACCTTAGGTGGGGAAACCTTAGGAAGTAACCTTTAAGGAAACAGAAAATATATAGGTGTTTAACTATTATCGAGTTTTAAGGAATGGATTAAGGTATCCATTGAAGCTAAATAATAAAAGACATTATGTGTTATGTGTTAATAACTTATGTGCTCGCGAGTATCAAAAATGTTAAGTAAAACTTAAAATATTTTGTTGTCAGGATGTCAAATGAAGGAGGATTCAGTTCAGCTAGGGAATCGATACCTCAGATACCTATAGACGATGAACCCCGAGATATTCATGTTGTGCGGGAACAGTTGATCCAGGAGGATATGCCTGTGACCGATCCCGAGGAGGATAGTTCTGAGGAGTTAGAGGAGGACGAGGAGGAAGAGGATCCTGAGGAGTTTCCAACAAACTCCGTCTTAGCTAAGATGTATAACGCTCTGTATGACCGTAACATAAGGTTACATGACAAGGTTGGGGAGCTAAAGGAGTTGGTTGAGATGCAGCATGCTGCGATAGAGGAGAAGGATGCGGAGATTCAGGAACTTGACTCAAAACTTGGAAACACGGAGTGGGACTTAGTTCATACCAAGGGTCAGCATGAAGACCTGTTGGCAGTAAATGAAAAGATGAAGAATGACATGGAGACATTGAAAGATGATTTCAAGGAGGAATCAGCTAAGCGTGCAAGAGCAGAGGATGCTTGGATGAAGGCGACTCAACGTGCAGACCGTGCTGAAGCTAAAGTTCAAGTGAAGAAAGCTAAGATGAAGGAGATGGATTACGCTTTTAATTCTGCGATTGGTAGGGCCCAGGATCGAGTTTATTATTACCCACCTCAGTTTGAAGACTCGCCGTAGTTCGTGATGGATCGCAGAACGGCTTATCATATCATGGAGGAGGAATGTCGAGAAGCCATACGACGTCTTAATATGCCTAGATAGAATAGGAGTGATAACAATATGTGGTAAATTATGTGAATAAATAAATTGTGAATCCCTTATTTTGAGATAAATAAAGGGATAGTATGAGTATGTAATCCTGAAACTTGTCTAGTTCAGGAAAGTGAATGTTTATAGCGGTTATGCTATCTTGAATATATTCTAAAACTTTATGAATGAATAAAATATCAAAGTTTATTTGAAATGTTATGTGTTATGGATTTAATCTTGGAATGTTTAAGTTAAACTTCACATACCCAAGAAGTTGAGTAATGAACTAATAAGCGTATATCTTAACAGAAGATGCCTCCTAGAAGAAGATAACCACGACAGCAAGCACCTCCTAAGGGGTCTACTAATAATAACAATGAGACCAACACTAATCCGGTTCAGCAGTTGGTAACTCTGTTGACGGGTGCACTTGCAAATCAACCGCAAACTCAAGTCATGACTTTTAAGGTGTTCATAGCGGTTGGACCGCCAGAGTTTCAAGGGTCTATGAATCCAGTGGAAGGCTAAACCTGGATTATGGAAATGGAGAAGGTGTTCGACGTTGCTAGAGTAAACGAAGACCAGAAGACTGCATTCGCAATGTTCATGCTAAAGTCTAAAGCTAGCTATTGGTGGCAGGCAAATAAGGTTCGTGGGGGACAAGGAGTGATAGCATGGGATAAATTTAAGGAGATGTTTTTTGAAATGTACTTTCCAGCGAGTTCTTAGAATTAGTTGGAAGTGCAATTTCTTGAGTTGAAGCAACGAAACTATGATGGTGCCAGAATATGCTGCGAAGTTTAACGAGTTGGCAAGGTTTGCCACTTATCAAGTCAATACCGACGAGCATAAAGCGAGAAGATTCGAACAAGGATTGAAGCCTTGGCTTTACATCAAAGTTTCAATGTTCAAGCTGAACACATTTGCGGCTGTACTGGAGAAGGCAATTATCGCGGAAGGTGGAAGCGATGCCTTGACCAAGTACTATCAAGAACAAAAGAAGAGGAAGAATGAGAATGAGAATAAGGCTGGTGGAAGTAATGTTGGAAGTAACAGTCAGAAGAGGAAGTTGAGCGAGAATTCGACTGCGGGAGGACAGCAGGGAAATCAGCAGAAGAAAAAGTTTTAAGCTTGCGCAACGTGCGGGAAGAACCATACTGGGGTATGTTTAAAGGGAAAGAGAGTGTGTTTCAACTGTGGTCAGGAGGGACACATTGCACTGAACTATTTTAGTCAGAAGAAAGGAGCATGTTTTACCTGCAGTTCAAAGGATCACATGGCCCATGATTGTCCCAAGAAGCCAGCGGGAAGTGCAAGTGGTGGAAAAGGAAACAACAACGGTGGTGGTGCATTGACTATCACTGGACCAGCATAGTCAAGCCGACCTACTGCGTGAACTTTCAATATGACCGTGCAGGATGCTGTACAGTCTAAGGATGTGGTGTTAGGTATCATTTCGATTAATGGTATTAATGCTTATGTACTATTTGATTCGGGTGCTACTTGATCATTTATATCCGATGAATTTGCTCAGAACTTAGATTTGCCTCACGAAGAATTAGAATTTCCCTTAAGTATAGAGATTGCGAATAGGGAAGTGATTCCAGTCAAATTCATATACAAAAATTGTAGAGTAGTTATAAAAGGTCACGAGATGATGGTAGACTTGATACCAATTAGACTTGGTGAGTTTGATGTTATACTGGGAATGGATTGGTTATTCAATTACGGAGCAGTAATTGATTGCCAAAGAAATTGAGTTCGTGATTGACTTACTACCAGGAATGGCCCTGATATCTAAAGCACCATACAAAATGGCCCCGATAGAAATGAAAGAGTTGATGGTGCAATTGCAAAAATTGCTTGACAAGAAGTATATTCAGCCGAGTGTTTCGCCACGGGGAGCACCGATGCTGTTTGTTAAGAAGAAAGACAAATCAATGCGGCTTTGCATTGATTATAGAGAATTGAATATGGTAACGATTAAAAATAAGTATCCAGTACCTAGAATCGATGACCTGTTCGATCAGCTGAAGGGAGTGAGGTATTTCTCAAAGATAGAACTGAGAAGTGGTTATCATCAGTTGAAGGTGAGACCGGAGGATGTCCGAAAAATAGCGTTCAGAACTCGGTATGGTCATTATGAGTTTTTTGCTATGTCTTTTGGTTTAACTAACACACCTGCAGCGTTCATGGACTTAATTAACAGGGTGTTTAAACCATTCTTAGACAAATTTGTGGTGGTGTTTATTGATGACATATTGGTATATTCCAAAACCAAGGAGGAACATGTGGAACACTTGAGATTGACGTTGGAGACGTTGAGAAAAGAGAAGTTGTACGCTAAGTTCTCAAAATGTGAATTTTGGTTGGAACGTGTATAGTTTCTCGGGCACGTTATTGATAAGGACAGAATTTCGGTAGATCCATCAAAGGTTAAAGCTGTAATAAACTGGGATCAGCCAAAGACACCGTTAGAAGTGAGGAGTTTCTTAGGATTGGCAGGTTACTACAGGCGTTTTATTCAGGAATTTTCCAAGATCGCAACTCCGTTGACAAATTTAACTAGAAAAGCGGTTAAGTTTGTTTGGACAGAGAAGTGTGAGGAAAGTATTCGAGAGTTAAAGAAGAGGCTAAGCTCTGCACCTGTGTTGTCATTGCCTGATGATACAGGAAATTTTGTGATATATAGTAACGCATCGCATAAAGGACTAGGCTGTGTGCTTATGCAAAATGGCAGAGTCATTGCGTATGCATCACGACAGTTGAAGAATTACGAGAAAAGATATCCGACTCATGACTTAGAGTTGGCGGCGGTGGTGTTTGCCCTAAAAATTTGGAGACATTATCTTTATGGAGAGAGGTGTGAGATATATACCGACCATAAAAGTCTAAAATATATCTTTACACAAAAAGACTTGAACATGCAACAAAGAAGATGGTTTGAGCTGATCAAAGACTATGACTGCAAGATTTTCTATCATCCCAAAAAGGCGAATGTTGTTACTGATGCCTTAAGTAGGAAGGAACGGGAGAAGTTAATGATGTTAACTGGTCAAGAGAAGCTAGTGTCGGAAAAGGCTAAGATGGAGTTGGAAATTAAATATCCGACAGAATCCAATGAAAAGTTGTTCCAGATAGGTAACAGTTCAATGTTGGTAGATAAGGTGAAAAATGCATAACTTCAGGATGAAGACTACGAAAAGATAAAACAGAAAATATCTGTAGGTGAGGAAAATAAATTCAAAATCAATTCGGAAGGGTTACTTCGATTCGAAGGAAGAATTTAGGTTCCGCCAGTATCAGAGGTTAAAGAGGAAATTCTGAGTGAAGCTCATAATTCAAGATATTCAATTCACCTTGGAAGTACAAAGATGTACCAGGATCTTAGACATCATTTTTGGTGGCCAAATATGAAGAGGGATGTGGCTGAATGCATGGCAAAATGTTTAATATGTCAGAAAGTCAAAGCTAAACATCAAAGGCCAAGCGGATTGTTACAACCGTTGGAGATACCGGAATGAAAATGGGAGCATATCACAATTGATTTTGTGGTAGGTCTTCCAATGACCCAACAAGGTTACGATGCCATCTGGGTTATTGTGACGCCCCCATAATAGGTATACATCACCCATCTTGAGTCGCCAAATACATGGTACAAAATAAAAATACAAACTTAATTATACAACCGTCGTGTAATATACGACAAAACATAGCTGAGAGTTTAAACAGGAATATTGCCTGGTCATGATTATACCGAATGATCCCTGGTCATAATCATACCAAGTCCATCTATACACGTAAGTTAAAGATGACTTTTATCACAATATAAGCATGAGGATGATGACAATGACATAATAATTCAATAAAACAAGTTCAAGAAGAAATTTTAAAGATTTATAAGTTAATTTATCCTGAAATCAATTACGTCCAAATTGTCAACATGATCATCGCTTTGTGGAGTAAAATTCAAGAATGCCCGTAAGAATATTTTCATGAAAAGATATCTTTGGATGAAGCGCAAATATCCAGGATATTCTACTAATTTCATGGAGTATAGAAGCCAAAACTTTAACCAACTAAGTATAATAGAATATATGAAACTGCAAATGGATTTTTGTCTGCCAAGCTATAATCCACGTAGACAGATCATTTCCACAATTTAATAAGGAATGAATACGAAGGATCATTCACCATGTATGCGATAAAGAACATAGGCAAAGGTTATTCCATGCGTAATAATAAAGATTGGAATAATAGAAGAATTCACCAGGCATGCGATAGACCGCACAAACAGGTTATTCCCAACAGAATAATAAAGAATATAACCAGGTCATGCGTAATCCGCACAAACAGGATATTCAAATAGAATAATAAATAATGGAACTGGGTCATGCGTAATCCGCACAGACAGGATATTCCAACAGAATAATAAAGAATGGAACCAGGTCATGCGTAATTCGCATAGACAAAATGTTCCAACAAAATAATAAAGAATGGAATAACAACAGAATTCACCAGGCATGCGATAGACCGCACAGACAGGTTATTCTAACAGAATAATAAAGAATGGAATAACAGAAGAATTTTACCATGTATGTGGTACTTCGCATAAACAGGTTATTCAAACATAATAATAAAGAATGGAATAACAACTCTTACGAGTATTGAAAGAAAATAACTCTCTTCATGAATACGAAAGAATAATACCCCTTACCTTAGAAGAAACTAGATATTGGAATAATGAGGTAGCAAACTTCTCTTCTTCTTTCTCTCTATAATAATTGCTCTATAGCTTTAGTGAATTGGTGAGAAATGAAGGAAGAATGAGCTTCTATTTATAGAAAAATATAGTTTCGATAATTGCACGTTTTTGGGGCTCAAAATATTAGAGTATAATACCTTCCTCTTTTCTTCATTTTTAGTTTAGTCCTGCAAGTATTATCAAACTTGCACCACCTCCCCTAATAGTAAATAATGTGAATCAATAGTTATAATAATGTGAAATACGAATTACAGTATAGTACCTCCATCTATACCTCCATTTTTAACTTAGTCATGCAAGTATTATCAATCTTGCACCAACTCCCCTAATAGTACAAGAATGTGAATCAATAGTACACACATGTGAACAAATAGTTATAATCATGTGAATTAATAGCAATTAATTGCTCATTTATCCGATTAATTACCAGACTGGTCAGTAAAACTTTCAGACATCAATTAATATCGAAATAAATGTCGATTTCCACTAACACTAATAATTCCAACACAATGGAACCATCAATTTCATCTTTAATTAACATGAACTTATTCATCATTAATATTATAACTCACAATATTTAACAACCAGGTCGTTCCCAAGAAAGAGGGGGCTTTCCGATAAGGATTTCTCCTTATTGGCGCGCAATTAGATGACCAAACCTCTCCTTGACAGGACTTCTAGACATTATAAATATTGTAATTTAATAATATGAATAACTTTGTCGTCTCAATTTTTGATTTAATAATATAACATATTATGCAGATGATACTGTGACAATAATTGAATCAATAATATGAGAGATATAATGCAGCAATTACTGTAGCAATAATTGAGTATAATTGAGTGGCTTCTCACGTAAGTATCAATAATCAATACCGTGTGCTACTATGCAACCACGCGTATTACTGTACTTTTACTACCGGGTAGTTCAATTGTTTAACGGTAAAACTTCCGCTGTTATTTTTATAAAAAGATAATTATGTCATTTTCTAACTACGACAATACTTCCGTTGTGGGGTTCACTAATGATTGTGCCGTCGTACGAATATTCTCTGTTAAAATGATTATTCCCCGACCAATTGAATATTATATAACCACTTGCTTACATTTTAAAATTTGTAAATATTACCCACAACTATAACATTATATTATATCCACACCATAATATTTAAAAATATATTTCGAGAGAAATTAATCTTTATTCATAAAAGTTGGGGTCTTACAACCTCCCATTCTTATGAAATTTCTTCCTCAAAATTAGGGTACGTAACTGGTATGTCGAAGAGGTGAGGATACCTTGATTTCATTTCAGATTCTAACTCCCAGGTCATTTTCTCAACATCGTGGTTTCTCCATAAAACTTTGACTTGAGGTATAACTTTAGAGCGTAGAATATGATCATTCTTATCCAAGATTTTAACAGGTACCTCTTCATACATTAAATCTTCCTCTATCTCGTCTAGTTCTAATTCAATAATATGGTTCGGGTCTTTCACATATTTACGTAACATAGATATGTGGAAAACATTATGAACACGAGACATACTTGGTGGTAAGACGAGTCTATAAGCCATTGTTCCTACTCGTTCGAGGATTATAAATGGGCCAATGAATTGAGGATTGAGCTTTCCTCTCTTTCCAAATCTTGTAACTCCTTTCCATGGAGCAACACGTAACAACACATGATCTCCAATATTGAATTCCACGTCCTTTCGATGAAGATCAGCATAACTCTTTTGTCGATCTTGTGAGGTTTTTATACATTGTCGGATCGTTTGAATCTTTTCCGTAGTCATACGTACCAAATCTGGTCCCAACAACGTTGCTTCACCCACCTCATCCCAAAGATATCGAGAAGCGACACTTTCTTCCATACAACGCCTCAAATGGAGCCATGCCAATACTTGCTTGATAACTGTTGTTGTAGGAAAACTCCACTAATGGTAAGAACTTGTCACAACTTCCCTTGAAGTTAAGGACACAGAGTCTTAATAAATCTTGAAGAGTTTGAATAGTCCTTTCCGACTGTCCATCCGTTTGAGGATGATATGCTGAATTAAATCGTAAATCCATGCCCATAGCTTTTTGCAAACTAACCCAAAATCTTGAAGTGAATCTTGGGTCTCGATCAGAAACTATGGATACTGGCATACCATGCAATCTTACAATCTCGTTTATATACATACTAGCAAGACGTTCAAGTGTATAAGTTTCTCGTATCGGTAAGAAATGAGCAGACTTGGTCAATCTATCAATAATGACCCAAATCGCATCAATGCCTTGATAAACTTTTGGAAGACCAGTAACGAAATCCATGGTAATGTGCTCCCACTTCCATTTTGGAATTTCAAGTGGTTGCAATGGACCTTTTGGCACTTGATACTCCGCCTTGACTCGTTGACAAGTTAGACACCTTGAGATAAACCCCGCTATCTCTCTCTTCATATTGCCCCACCAAAATGTATGTCGGAGATCATGATACATTTTGGTACTCCCAGGATGGATTACAAATGGTGTGTTGTGTGCCTCCATCATGATGATATACTTCAAGTCAGAATCATTAGGAACACAAAGTCTGGAGTTGACTCGAAGTATTCCTTCTTCATCGATTCTTGCTTCTGAAATAGCACCTTCTTGCACTTTCTTCCTCATACACATCAGCTCTAGGTCTGTAGCTTGAGCAGCTTTAACTTTATCGATTAAAGTTGGTTCCACTCCTATATTCGCCATCATCACATGGGTCCCTGGAGTCTTTAACTCTATATCCATCCTTCGTAAGTCATACAAAATGGGTCTTTACGTTGACAATATTGCACTCGTACCCGCATATGATCTTCTACTCAATGCATCAGCTACTACGTTCGCTTTTCCAGGATGGTATTGGATGGTATGATCATAATCTTTCAACAACTCAAGCCATCGTCGTTGTCGCATATTGAGTTCCTTTTGAGTGAAGAAATATTTGAGGCTTTTATGATTCATATAGATCTCCACTTTCTCTCCATACAGGTAATGCCTCTAAATCTTAAGCGCAAAAATGACTGCTGCCAACTATAGATCATGAGTAGGATAATTCCTCTCATATTCTTTGAGTTGTCGAGAGGCATAGGCTATGACTTTCCCATGTTACATGAGAACACATCCTAACCCTTTGCCTGAAGCATCACTGTAGATGACAAATCCCTCCGAGCCAGATGGTATTGTCAGAACAGGTGCTGAAATGAGTCTCCTCTTGAGTTTTTTAAAACACTTCTCACATTCCTCGCTCCAACCGAATTTTATATCTTTTTGAGTCAGCTGAGTTAATGGAGTAGCAATTCGAGAAAATCCTTCCACGAATCTCCGATAATAACCAGCTAAGCCGAGAAATCTACATACTTCGGTCACTAACTTAGGTTGCTCCCAGCTTTGAATTGCTTCAATCTTTGCTGGGTCAATAGATGTTCCATGATATGATATCACGTGCCCAAGGAATGCAACTTCCTCAAGCCAGAACTCACATTTCTTCAACTTGGCATAAAGCCTTTTTTCACGAAGCTTTTAAAGTATCAGCCTCAAGTGTTGCTCATTGTCTTCACGGGTTTTGGAGTATATGAGGATGTCATCAACAAAGACGACCACAAAGTGATCCAAATATTCCTTGAATACTCGGTTCATCATGTCCATGAAGGAAGCAGGAGCATTAGTTAATCCAAAAGACATGACTAAGAATTCATAATGTCTATACCGAGTTCTGAAAGTAGTCTTTGGAATGTCATCAGTTTTAATCTTCAACTGATGATATCCGTAACGAAGATCAATCTTTGAAAAGAATTTGGCTCCTTCCAACTGGTCAAACAGGTCATCAATGCTAGGCAACAGGTACCTATTTTTGATGGTGACATGATTCAACTCTCGATAATCAATACAAAGTCGCATACTTCCATCTTTCTTCTTCACGAATAGAACAGGAGCACCCCAAGGAGACGTACTAGGACGAATGAAACCGATGTCTAAAAATTCCTGTAGTTGGGTTTTTAACTCCTAAAGTTCAATAGGAGCCATTCGATATAGGGCTTTGGAAATGGGTTTTGTACCGGATTCAAGGTCGATACAAAATTCAATTTCACGCTCTGAGGGTAGGCCAGGAAGTTCTTCAGGGAATACATCAGGAAATTTATTAACAATAGAAATATCATTCAAATCTGACGTACTTTTATTTAAATCCGTGACATGGGCTAAGAAAGCTTGACATCCGTTTTTCAATTAACGAATAGCTTTATGACTTGATATGACAGTGATTGATTTTAGTGGTTTGGTTTCTTAAATTCGCATAATAAGTTGGTTAGGAATATGAAAGCTAACAACCTTACGAAAACAGTAGATTTTAGCATGATGAGTAGTTAACCAATCAATCCTTAAAATCACATCAAATACAAGTATTTTCAAGGAAATAAGATCAACAGGTAACGTGCGGTTACTGATTTGAATCAAAGAAGACTTATAAATCGTGGATGTAATGAAGGTTTCTCCCAACGAAGTTTCAACCGATAAGTCAAAGTCTAATTTCTCCAGAGTCAAATTTAAACGTTGAGCGCAAGTAGGAGAAATAAAGAAATGGGTAGAACAGATATCAAATAAAGTATAAACTTCGCTAGAGTTTATGATTAGCTTACCCGTGATCACCTCGTTCGGATTCCTTGCTTTTTGGGAGGTTACGACAAACACTCTCCCTTGAACTACCAGTTTTGTCTTGTCTGGACACCCTTTGATGCCTCCATCCCAGCTGGACTTGACTTTGGTGCATGACAAAATCAGGCTAGGTGACCTTCTTTTCCACAATTGTAACATGCTTTGGACTGCATCGTGCAGTTTGGACTTATGTGTCCTTCCCCTCCACATTTGTAACATACGCCGGTGGTCGTTCTTCTTCCTTAACAACAGGTGTTGGTGCTGATGTCTTTCCATCATTATTGAATCTCCTCTTCTTGAAATGTCCACTCTTATTGTCATGGCCATGATTACCACCGAAGTGATTACCATTTCTGGCATGTTGATTCCCTCCACGTTTGTTGTCACCGCTTTGATGACTGCTACCACTGGTATTATCGACTTGTCAGCTGCTCTCTCTTGGTTGGGTTGACTCATTATGGCGCTCCAATAACTGAGCCCTATTCACAACATCTGAATATAAACACAGTTTATGAGAGATAAGGTATTGACGTATCTCGGGTTTCAAACCTCTTAGAAACATCCGCGTCATTCTCTCCTCATTATCAACCAAGTGGGACGCAAACCGAGATAAGTCGGCAAACTTTGTTTCGTACTGTGCCACGGTCATATTGTTTTGCTCAAGCTTGATGAACTCTACCTCCTACACGTGACAAATACTTTCAGGAAAGTACTTGTCGTTGAACAGTTCTTGGAACTTCTCCCAAGAAATCTTCAGTGCGGTAGGTTGAGTACACTTTACAGATTCCCACCAATAATCTGCCTCTGCTCGCAACATGAAGGTGGCAAAGGGAACCTTTTTCTACTCCGAGCATCCTAAGACATCAAATATCTTGTTGATCTGCTTTATCCACGTCTCTACCTTAAGTGGTTTTGGCTCTCCAAAAAACTCCGGTGGTCTTAGCTCCTTGAACTGCTTAGCGGTGACCGTCCGAGAGTTATCAGTGTTTCCACCATGATTTTGATGAGAATCGCGTCACTTTGATGTTACATGAATTGCATAAAACCTCTGAACATCCCATCATTCATCATTTGATCATTGTTATTTACCTGAGGATTATTGTCTTCCTGTTGCACATTATCCTGGGTATTAATTTGTGGTGACTCAACGGTTTCATGTGCTTCATTGCTTATCTCAACATTTTCGGATGCCATTTTCAAATATCGCCACAAAACAAGGGTTAATTATCATATCACATATTATCCCTATACTCGATAGACCAATTAAATACCAAATAAACTTAGGTAGGTCATACTAATGAAGGAATTCCCAAATCTCTTCCCTCCTAGTTCTTGTCTCACATCTCACCGAGGATCATATCCTTAAGCTTTGATATTAAGTTGTGGACGCCCAAAAAAATAGGGATACATCACCCATCTTGAGTCGCCAAATACATGGTACGAATACAAATACAAACTTAATTATACAAATAGTCGTGTAATATACGACAAAACATAGTGAGAGTTTAGGAATATTGCCTTCTGACAATATTTGGGTCTCAAATAGAGTCCTCATTACATTTATTGTCACACTATTTTATAGAATAGTGAGGATTACGAATACACCATCTCAGACCATCACTCTGTTCCCCGACTAGTCCCCCTACGTTCTCATTTCTAGAAGAGAACAATGAAAGCGAAAAAGGTGAGCTCCAACTAGCCCAGAAAGAAATTTATGACTAAGATAATGCCAGAATAAATTATCATTAGTCTTCAACAATGTTAAACTGATAAAATACAATAGACATCAAGTTTAACTGCAGCGGAAAAAGCAATCCATTAGAAGAGTCAAGTAGAGCATGATATCAACCATCTTCTATGATTTAAAATGTTTTCATCAATTTTTATCATTTGAGACTCACTTAATAAATAAACCACATCATCGAGTCATCCACGCATTACTGGCCAAGGATATTCATTAAATCATCAATGGTCATGACTATACCGAATAATCCCTGGTCATAATCATACCAAAAACTGTCCATCAATGCACTATAGGCCACTGAGGACTTTTACCACATCATTTATAACATTACAGGTCATGATTATACCAAATGATCCCTGGTCATAATCATACCAAGTCTATCTATGCACGTAAGCCAAAGATGACTTTCATCACAATATAAGCATAAGGATGATGACAATGACATAATAATTCAATAAAACAAGTTCAAGAAGAAATTTTAAAGATTTATAAGTTAATTTATCCTGAAATCAATTATGTCCAAATTGTCAACATGATACTGCTATGTGGAGTAAAATTCAAGAATGCTCAGAAGAATATTTCCATGAAAAGATACTGGATGAAGCGCAAATATCCAAGATATTCTACTAATTTCATGGAGTATAAATGCCAAAACTTTAACCAACTGAGTATAATAGAATATATGAAACTACAAATGGATTTTTGTCCGCCAAGCGGTAATCCACGTAGACAAATCATTTCCACAATTTAATAAGGAATGAATACGAAGGATCATTCACCATGTATGCGGTAAACCACATAGACATGTTATTCCGACAGAATAATAAAGATTGGAATAACAAAAGAATTCACCATGCATACGATAGACCGCACAGACAGGTTATTCCCAACAGAATAATAAAGAAGGAACCAGGTCATGCGTAATCCGCACAGACAGGATATTCCAACAGAATAATAAAGAATGGAACCAGGTCATGCGTAATCCGCACAGACATGATGTTCCAATATAATAATAAAGAATGGAACTAGGTCATGCGTAATCCGCACAGACAGGATGTTCCAACAGAATAATAAAGAATGGAATAACAACAGAATTCACCAGACATACGATAGACCACATAGACAGGTTATTCCAACAGAATAATAAAGAATGGAATAATAGAAGAATTTCACCACGTGCATGTGGTACAGATGTACAAGTTATTCCAACATAATAATAAAGAATGGAATAACAACTCTTGCGAGTATTGAATGAAAATAACTCTCTTCATGAATACGAAAGAATAATACCCCTTACCTTAGAAGAAACTGGATATTGGAATAGTGAGGTAGCATACTTCTCTTCTTCTTTCTCTCTATAATTTCTCTCTATAATAATTGTTCTATAACTTTAGTGAATTGGTGAGAAATGAAGGAAGAATGAGCTTCTATTTATAGGAAAATATAGTTTCGATAATTGCACGTTTTGGGACTCAAAATATTACAGTATAATACCTTCCTCTTTTTCTTCATTTTTAATTTAGTCCTGCAAGTGTTATCAAACTTGCACCACCTCCCCTAATAGTAAATAATGTGAATCAATAGTTCAATCATGTGAATCAATAGTTATAATCATGTGAAAATACGAATTACAGTATAGTACCTCCATCTATACCTCCATTTTTAACTTAGTCATTCAAGTATTATCAATCTTGCACTAACTCCCCTCATAGTACAAGAATGTGAATCAATAGTACACACATGTGAATAAATAGTTATAATCATGTGGATTAATAGCAATTAATTGCTCATTTATCCGATTAATTACCCGACTGGTCAGTAAAACTTCCAGACATCAATTAATATCGAAATAAATGTCGATTTCCACTAACACTAATAATTCCAACACAATGGAACTATCAATTTCATCTTTAATTAACATGAACTTATTCATCATTAATATTATAACTCATAATATTTAACAACCAGGTCGTTCCCAGGAAAGATGGGGCTTTCAGATAAGGATTTTTCCTTATTAGTGCGCAATTAGATGAACAAACCTGTCCTTGACAGAACTTCTAGACATTGTAAATATTGTAATTTAATAATATGAATAACTTTATATCAATTGGAAGTGCTAATTTCACTGTCTTAAGGGTGAAATTCGTGTTAGTTGGGCTAAAAACGGAACACTATTGCTTTTGCATTTACGGTTCATGCGTGCAAATAAGTATTACTACATCAAAAGTGCTAAGGCCAAAAATAATATAAGTACTTGCTATAATCCCCAAAGCTAAAGTATATAAAATTTGGTGCCATACCCCCTGATGCGAGACGTTGAAGTGCGCTTATTTGCAGGTCATGTATAATGGACTTATGTTAGCTTAGCAAGCATGTTAATGATGTTAAGGCATAATATAAACTATAATAACAGATTCCAATGTGTTGTATTGCAAAGTGTAAAGATTTGAAATAATTATTTAAATAAGTTATAAAATGAAACCAAATGTGATGTTTTCAAAAGGTTAGAGAATTAAAGCGGTTAGGTTATGTTGGCTTGTAATGAGATTTCAGATTCGTTAAGTATATTAACCTTCGTGGTTAGGCTCTAGGTTAGGGTTATGACCTAAATGATGGTTTAGACCCTAAAGCTAATATTCATACAACTAATTGTTTTTGCGATTTCAATGATGTATGTAGGGTAATTGGAGATTATTTTACGTTTGTGTAGCTTACAATCAAGGCAAGTTTTCTAACTCTACCTTGTTATTATTGAGCAAGATTCTAAACCTTATCTCCTTACAATTGAGCAAGCTTTATAACTTCATTCTTTTCATATTGAATGCAAGTTTCCATTCCTATAATATTATTATACAAGTTTTTAAAATTGAGCAAGCCTAATCTATCTTGAACATGTTTGTATAAGCTCTTGTAACCTGATTAATTCGTTACCTCGAGCGAGTTTTACTTTTCTAAACCTTGATGTTACTATTCAAAGCATATATTATTCTAATACATCGTTTCAAATGAGATTGTTCTAACTCTTTTGGTTATAGCATTTTTCATGTATATCTTGTTTATTCAACCCCATATATTATTGATATCCTATCTTTGACTTTAATAACCTTGTTCAGTTATACATTCTATATTAAACCTTTATTGATAGAAACCGAATAGTGTTCTAAAATTTTAGAAATACTGATAAGCTAGTTCCAAATTAAACTTTCTTTAGTGCGGAAATTCTAAATCCAAACTGAGACGAACAACCCTAACGTAGGGTATTTTGTATGTGTAACATTTAGATGTTTGTGCACAATACATGGTACAAAGGGCTGATCCCCCTAAGTACGTTAAGAAGGGTCCGTATAGTCTAAATGATTGTTAAGGTTGGGTAATAATATCTAAATGTCGGGGACATAGTTCGTGGTCTTAAGACCCTCAGATAATTAAAGTTCGAACTTGTTTTCTATTTTGATTTGTAGAATAAGTTCCTTATTATTCAGATTTCATTATTCACTCTCATGTTACTATCATTACTACTTTTTATATCAGTGAGCATTTGTTTACTCACTCTTGCAATTAACACTGCAACTAAAGTGGAGAAAGTTGATGAGCCATCTACTAGCAAAGGAAAGGGAAAATTGTCCAAGTGCTGAAGACTTATGAGAAATTTATTTAAATGTTTATTCTATGAGACTTATTTTAATTTTATGATGTATTCCGCAACTGATGTAATAAATTTAAGGTTAGATTACCTGGGATTATTTTGAGATAATGATGTAACCCTTTAATGGGAGAGATTATTGTCTAAGTTATTTAAATTATGTCTTTATCCTTTGATCATGGGTAGTTAGATGTAATGTCTTGGTTAGTGAACACCAAATCCTGTGGGAATGAAGTACCTGGATTTGGGGGTGTCATAATCATCTTGACAGGGACAACTCTGCAAACTTAGCCTCGTCATCGCGATTACGATCATATTTTTTGCTTTAACTTGATAAACTCCACCTTCTTCATATGACGAATACTTTCGGAAAAGTACTTGTCGTTGAATAGTTCTTGGAACTTTTCCCAAGTCATTTTGAGTGCGGCCGGCTAAGTACGTTTTACTGATTCCCACTAGTAATCTACCTCTCCTCTCAACATGAAGGTGGCAAAGGAAACCTTTTGCTCCTCGGAGCATCCCAAGACATCAAATATCTTGGTGATCTGCTTTATCCACATCTCCGCCTTAAGAGGTTTTGGCTCTCCCAAAAATTCTGGTGGTCCCATATCCTTAAACTGCTTAGTAGTAACCATCCGAGAGTTTCCAGTGTTTCCACCTGCATTTTAAACAAGAGCCGCTCTCGCATGATGTTGCATGAATTGCATAAAGCCTCTTAACATCCCATCGTTCATCATTTGATCGGTGTTGTTGTTTACCTGAGAATTATTGTCTTCCTATTGCACATTATCCTGAGTATTAAGCGTTGGTGACTTAACGGTCTCATGTGGTTCATTGCTTATCTCGACATTTTTAGATGCCATTTCAAATACTGCCACAAAACAAGGGTTAATTGATATGCCACATATTATCCCTATACTCTGACTGACCAATTAATTTTCAAATAAACTTAGGTAGGTCATACTAGCAAAGGAATTCCCCGTCTCTCCCCTCCTAGTTCTTGTCTCACATCTCAGCGAGGGATCATATCCCTAAGCTTTGATACCAACTGTGACGCTCCCAAAATAGGTATACATCACCCATCTTAGGTCGCCAAATACATGGTACTGAATACAAATACAAACTTAATTATACAACATGAGCTGAGAGTTTTTACACGAATTTTGCCTTCTAGACAATATCCAAACTCAAATGGAGTCCTCATTACATTTATTGTCACACTATTTTATAAACTAGTGAGGACTACTATAACACCATCTCGGACAATCACTCTATTCCCCGACTAGTTCCGGCTACGTTCTCATTTCCTGAATGGAACAATGGAAGAAAAAGGGTGAGCTCAACTAGCCAGTAAGAAATATTATGACTAAGATAATGCAGAATAAATTATCATTAGCCTTCAACAATGTTAAACTAATAGAATATAATAGACAACAAGTTTAACTGCAGCGGAACAAGCAATCCATTAGAAAAGTCAAGTAGAGCATGATATTTACTATCTTCTATGATTTAAAAAGTTTATCATTAACTTTATCGCTGGGACTCAGCTTAATAAATAAATCACATCATCGAATCATCCCTGAACTACGGGCCAAGGATATTCATTAGTATCAAGTCCACAAATTATTCTTGCACTACGGACCAACAATATTCGTGTAATCATCAATGGTCATGATCATACCGAATTATCCCTAGTCATAATCATACCAATTAACAGTCCATCTATGTACGTAAGCCAAAGATGACTTTCATCACAATATAAACATGAGGATGATGACAATGATATAAGAATTCAATTAAAAGAAAACAAAGGATAAATTTTTAAAGATTTATAACTTAAATTATCCAAAATTCAATAATGTCCAAATTGTCAACATGATACTGCTTTGTGGAGTAAAATTCAAGAATAATATCCATGTATCAAAAATAATTTGGATAGAAAAGAATAAATTTTTTGGTGAATAGTACCCCGTGAATAGTACCCTGTGAATAGTACTTCGGGAATAGTACCTCGACATGAAAAGTGCCCCAAATACCCGAGCAAATAATATTTGAGTGAATAGTAATCGGGTGAATAGTAATTTATGAATAGTAACTTGTGAATAGTATCCCGACATGAAAAGTGCCCCGAATACCAGAGTGAATAATATTATAGTGAGTAGTAACTGAGTGAATAGTAACCCGTGAATAGTACCCCGGCATGAAAAGTGCCCCGAATATTCGAGTGAATAATATTATAGTGAATAGTAACTGGGTGAATAGTAACCCGTGAATAGTACCCCAGGTGAAAATATTGATATTTAATAAGAAAGTTCAGATCAATATTACAATAAAATGATACTGGATGAAACACAAAACTCAAGGATATTCCACTAATTTCAAAGATTATAGAAGCAATACTTACCATAGTAAGTTTGGATTTAAGAATATGAAAAGAAATAACATACAATACTACAAATGGATTTTCACCTGTCATACAGTACGTAATCCACGTAGACAGGTTATTCCAACATATTAAATGATGAATACGAAAAATAGTATTCATTATGAATACTATTTTAGTATTCATTATGAATACGAAAGAAATAATACCTCTTACGAATACAACAAATAATATCCCTTACGAAATGAAAATAACATCCCTTACGAATACAACAAATAATATCCCTTACCAAACAAAAATAACATCTCTTAAGAATACAATAAATAATATCCCTTACCAAACGAAAATAACATCCCTTACGAATACAACAAATAATATCCCTTACCTTAGTAGAAGGCTGGATACTGCAATAGTGAAGTAGCATAATACAATTCTTCTTGCTCTCTATAGTTTCTTTCTCTATAGTTTCTCTTGTGAGTCTTAGTGAATTGGTGAGAATGAAAGAAGAATTAAGCTTCTATTTATAGGAGAATGGACAAAATAGTAACTAATTCATGAACGGTCTAGATTGATTCACTATTAGAACGGACAGTCCATATTGATTACTATTAAAACCACAACCGACGGTCTAGATCGATTTACTTTTAAAACCACCACCGACGGTCCAGATTGATTTACTTTTAAAACCACCACCGACGATCCAGATTTATTTACTTTTAAAACCACCACTGACGGTCCAGATTGATTTACTATTAAAACAACCATCGATGGTCCAGATTGATTTACTATTAAAACCACCATCGACGGTCCATATTGATTTACTATTAAAACCACCATCAATGGTCCATATTGATTTAACTTATTACACTTTGGTACCCATAAAGTTTTCTAAGTTTGCATTATTCCCCTCTAACTTTTGTAAATCACTTATTTTCAATAAACACATTCTTAATACTTCAATAATTATTCATCATTAATATTATAACTCACAATATTTAACAACCAGATCATTCCCAAGAAAGATGGGGCTTTCCGATAAGGATTTCTCCCTATTGGCGCGCAATTAGGGGACCAAACCTCTCCTCGACGGAACTTTCTAGACATCGTCAATATTACAAATAATAATATGAATTACTTTATTGTCTCAATTATTGATTTAATAATATAAAATATTATGTAGATGATACAGTGACAATAATTGAATCAAATAACGTGAGATACTATGCAACAATTACTGTAGCAATAATTGAGTAAACTGAGTGGCTTCTTACGTAAGCATCAATAATCAATACCGTGTGCTACTATGCAACCACGCGTATTACTATACTTTTTCCACCGGGTAGTTCAACAGTTTAACGGTAAAACTTTTGCCGTTATTTTTATAAAAAGTTATTTTTGTCATTTTCTAACTACGACAATACTTCCGTTGTGGGGTCCACCAATGATTGTGTCATCGAACGAATATTCCCTGACAAAATGAATATTCCCTGACCAAACGAATATTCCCCGACACAACGAATATTTTATATCAACTTGCTTACTTTGAAAAAAATTTCACATATCACTTTTAACTTTAACCTTTTATCAATTAAACCATTTATTAAATAGAATAATAATTATAAGAAAATTAAATACTTTCATTTCATAAAATTCGGGGTCTTATAGATACTCCTTTGTATGGGGTAGCCTAGGTAGTTCCATCTCTTATAGATTGGTATTTCTCTTTGAGGACTCAACCGCAGCTTAGATGGTCACCGATTCTCCCATTTATGTGGGGAGATCAGTTAGTTCCATCCCTTTGGTCTAAAGTTGATGAAGTGTGGTGGATTGATGGTTGATCCCAGTACCATGTGATAAGCTTTTGTGTTTTGGTAGGGGGTAAGACCGAACCATGAATGGCTACCTACGTACTCCTATTGAAGAGGAGATCAGGTCTGCGTAGTTTGAACCTGGTGTAAGAGGTTCAACGCTATATGTTAAAGGGTGTAGAAGTGTTTATTTGTTTTTTTTTTTTCGGTGCGACCGGGCCATAAAAATTGTTGCCTACGTACTCCCGTGTATTGGAGAGATCAAGTCTGTGTAGTTCGCCCCATGTGCAGGATGGATTGTAGCCAAAAAAGATTGATCCCATGATAAGGATAAACTGTAGGTGAAAAGTTTGATCCCATGTACAGGACAAACTGTAGGTGTGAAAAGTTTCATCCCTGGTGGACTAAAATTGCAGGTGTGAAGGTTTAATCCCTGGTGGGATAACCTGAATTGAGTGAAAGGTTTGAAACGAAGTGGAGCGAAGGATCTGTTAATTCAAAACCAGGCTGCTGGTTTGAAAAGTGTATTTGTCCCTAATGGAGCAGATAGGTATGAAGAAGGGTTGTATGTAGTGAAGAGTTAGAAAACCTGAAGTGACTGGGAATATGGTGATCATAAACCAGGATGTTTGCTTGATGGTAACCTTAGACATACTACCATTTCACGGTGTCCGAGTTGATGAGCTGTGGAAATTCATCGCTGTCCATTTCCTGTAATCTGAGAGCACCTCCTGTCAATACCTCCTTGACAACAAACGGGCCTTCCCAGTTTGGGCAAATTTTCTCTTGGATTGATCTTGGTTGTCAATGATCTTCTTCAAACCAAGTCATGTTGTTTAAACTACCATAACCAAACTTTCCTGTTGTAGGATCTGGCGATCCTTTGTTGGTATAACTGACCATGGAAGATAGCAGCGGTTCGCCATTCGTCTATTAGAGACAATTGGTGATACCTATTTTGTAACCATTGGTCTTCATCCAGTTTAGCGTCTATTAACAGTATAAAGGATTCCATTTCCACCTCTATGGGGAGCACTGCGTCCATCCTATTGGTTAATAAGTAGCGGGTTACCCCAGTGGAAGTGCATATTGAGGTTCTGTAGGCTAATAGAGTCAAAGGCAACAGTTCAGGCCATCATTTGTGATTGGAAGACATCTTTTGCATAATCTTCTTGATGTTCTTATTAGTCACTTCAGTAGCATCATTAATCTTTAGACGATAAATGACGGAGTTGAGATGTTTGATGTGGAATTTACTACATAACTCCTCTATCATTTGATTGTTGAGGTTCTTAGAATTGTCTGACACAATTATCTCTGGTTGTCCATATCGACAAATGACATTGTTTCTGATGAAACCAATGATGACTTCTTTGGTAACCTTGGGGAAGGAGGCTGCTTCTACCAACTTGGTGAAGTAGTCGATCATGGTGAAAATAATCTGATGTCCATTACTGGCTTTGGGCTCGATGGGCCCCATCACATCCATTCCCCATATTAAGAAGGGACAGGGTGAACTCATATTGCGGAGTTCCCTTGGAGGGGCGTGGATAACATTCCCATGAATTTGGCATTGGTAACATCTCTTGATGTGATCATCACAGTCAGTCATGAGAGAGAGCTAGTAATGCCCTGTCCTGAGGATCTTTTTAACAATTAATGGGCCACTCATGTGTGGGCCACATACTCCACCATGGATTTTATCCATGAGCCTCTGAGCTTGGTCCTTGTCCAGACATCTGAGGAGACCTAGTCCTGCATCTATTTTATAGAGTGCATCTCCGTTCAGGTAGAATTTCATAGCCATTCGATGGATACTCCTTAATGTGCTGATACCAAGGGTGTTAGATGGGAGGTAGCTCATCCGATACTTCTGCAATGTAATTTTTATAGGCTGGAGCCTTTTGCAGGGCAAATGTGATTCTTGGCATATTTTCCTTATCAGGTATGTTGATCAAGGAGGTCAAAGTTGCTAGCGCATCCACAAAGTCATTCCTATTCTGAGGAATGTGGAGGAAGGTTATTTCTTCAAACTCCGAAGCCATCTGGATAACTTGCTAATAGTAAGGCAGCAAATGTAGCTCTTTGGTGTGATATATTCTGGTGGTTTGTCTGATTACCAATTCGGAATCTCCAAAGACAGTTAATCGCATGATGCCCATTAATTGGGCAAGTTTTAGTACCATGATATAGCCTTCATGCCCAGCTGTGTTTTTGGTGCTGACAAACTACAATTTGACGACGACGGGATACTGCTCCCCCGTAATGGCTACTAGAACTGCTCCAGCCCTAGAACCTTCCATATTTATAGCTCTATCAAATAATATTTTCCATAATTGGAGTGTATCATACTGATGGTGTTGCTGAACTACCATTATCCTATCATCGAGGAAGTATATTTCCAAGGGTTTGAAATCCCCTGAAGGTGCGGTGGCTAGTTTATCTGCAATTCCTTGACCTTTGATAGACCTTTGTGTCACGTAGACGATGCCAAATTGCTGTAGGATAAACTGCCATCTGGAGAATCGAGAATTTAGCATGGGTTTACTGAACACGTACTTGACAGAATCCACGCGGGATATGAGATAGGTTGTGTGACCATGGAGGTAATGATGTAACCTTATGGGAAGCCTATGCTAAAGAACAACAAGTCTTCTTAATCAGAGTGTACTTGTGTTCACTGTTGCTGAATCTTTTGTTGAGGTAGTAGATAGCTCGCTCTTGGCCTCTATCGTCTTTCTATCCCAGCATGCAGTCCATGTCATTGTCATTAATTGACAGGTACATGAATAAGGGAACCCCAACCTTGGGAGGTACCAAAACAGGAGCTTTGACTCGCTGCTCTTTGATTGTAAGGAAGGCTTTCTGACACTCATCATTTCATTTCATAGGGGAATTCTTCCTTAATAACTTGAAGATAGGCTCACAGGTTGTTGTGAGTTAGGAGATGAATCGGCTGATGAAGTTGATCCTTCCCAAAAATCCCCGTATTTCCTTCTCTGTCTGAGGAATGGGCTTTTCCATGATGGCCTGGATTTTTGTGGGATCCATCTCAATCCCTTTGTGGCTGACTAGGAACCCTAGCAACTTACCTGATTTAACGCCAAAGGTGCACTTGGCTGGATTTAACTTCAAGTTGTACTTATGCAACCTGTTGAAGAGCTTTCTGAGATGGTCTAGGTGGTCTTCTTCCCTTTGGGACTTGAGAATGATGTCATCTACATAGATCTCTATCTCTTTGTGCATTAAGTCATAAAAAGAGCCATCATGGCCTACTGATAGGTAGCTCTGGCATTAATGAGATCGAATGACAATCGTCTATAACAAAAGGTTCCCCAAGGTGTGATGAATGCAATTTTCTCACGATCTTCTTCAGCAACCATGATTTGATGGTATCCCGCAAAACAATCAGCAAAGGAGTACATGTCGTATGGAGCAGTATTGTCAATGAGGATGTGGATAAATGGAACGAGAAAGCTATCTTTAAGGCAAGCTTTATTCAGATCCCTATAATCCACGCAAACTCGCACCTTTCCTCCCAGTTTAGGCACGGGGACTATGTTGGATAGCCACTCAGGGTATGTTGCCACCATGATGATGCTAACTTGAAATTATTTCACAATTTCTTCTTTAACCTTTAAACTCTACTAAGGTTTTAATAGCCTGAGCTTCTACCTGACTGGCTTGAATCCCTCTTTGATGAGGAGGCGATGAATGATAATGTCAGTGGACAAACCCACCATGTCTTTATGAGACCATGCAAACACATCCTGGAATTGGGTTAATAGAGTAAAAATATCATTTTTTTGGTTTGGAGTAAGGTCTGTACCAATCTGGATTAGTTTGGGGTTTTCTAAGGTTCTGAGATTGAAAGAGGAGGTTTGATCAAGATTTGGCTTGGGTTTTTCTTTGACCCATTCTTTGATCTCATGAGATATCTTATAGTCCTTTTATTTTTCCATCAAGTTTGAGTCCAACTTTACATCAAAGTTATAGTCCTTGTGGAGAAGAGGCACCTCATCAGCAAGTTTAGGCCCATCTAAATTCAGAGTCCTAAAACAAAAATGCTTTCACTTAATATATGAAACTGTTCAATCATACAAAGTGTTAGCATGTAATGACAAAATAACCGCGAATTTTGTACAGAAAAAGTAAGCAGTTATTGCTATCTACAGGGCAGAGAGAGTTTCTGAACTTTTTACCCTTGTCGACAAACACATGGAATACTGCTCTAATTGCCCAGGATGAAGTCCTGCTGAACAGCAGTGATGAAGAGGCTGTCATCGTCCTCCTTCTCCCGAATGATAACCATGATAGCTGGACAATCATCGTATGGGATGTCTCTATTCATGCCCTCAGTATGGACAATGATGCGTATGTTTGACAACCGCCTGATAATGTCTTGTTTATGTTTCTGTTCCCTTTCTTCCACTTCGGGATCTGGAACCAGTACCTCTTTTCCTTTAACCGGTATCGGTTTAGGAAACAACATAGCCATTACATGGGCAGGCACTTTTACCAGAGATCGTACAGGTTCATGATCTGTAGGTTGAGAAGATCGTCAAATGGCTGAAGCTGAAGGAATCTGTTTGTGCTTGTGAGGATTCCTGTGACTGGAACTAGCAAAATAGCCTAGTCCGGCTGTCCTGGTTTGGCTGGGAATTTGAATTGGGCGCCTAATGCCTTGATGATCTTTCCCCAACCCCTGTCCAGGTTGATAACCCAATGATATTATCTCTTGAGTTGCCGACATTACCTCAGCAGAAATCTTGGGTATCGGATGTGGCACCCCAATAGGATGATAATGAGTGTTGCTCACCTCCAGGGCATGGAAACTGACCGGCTCAACTTCTGAATTGAAACTGATGATAGGCATGTCACCTTGTTCAGGACATTCTGGCTCAACATTAACAGTGCCTAGGCTATTAGTAATGATGTATTTGAGTTGCTGGTGAAGGGTGGAAGGGACGACTTCGACCATATGGATTCATGGTCTTCCCAAGAGTAGGTTGTATCATGTAGCTATTTTGAGCACATGAAAGGATACGTTGAATGTATGTGGACCAATCTCTACAGGAAATTCAATCTCTCTGACAGCATTTCGTTGGGATCCATCAAAAGCTTTGATAACCGTATGGCTACTTCTGATCCTCTTGAGATTGATATTCATCTTCTCCAAAGTGGCATAAGAGCAGATGTTCAAAAATGAACCTCCATCTATCAAAGCGCTTTCGCTACCGTGTGCAGGAGAACAAAAGCGCTATGTGCTGCGGCTTGCGATATTTGGTCCTTCGGGAGGTTTATTGTCATCAGTGAAGGATATCATCTTGTTGTTAAAAATGTGATCAACCAAATGTTGGAATTTTTCAACGTCCACTGATTTCGATAGATGGGATTTTTCCAAAACTTTTAACAAGACCTTCCTGTGATCTTCGGAAGAGAAAACCAAGTCCAATATAGAAACTTGTTGTGGAGCTTCTCTCAAGCTTAGAATCACATGGGCTTCATTATAGCCCATTGTACGGAGGAACTCTTCGATATTTTCCATGGGAACTTTCCCCATTGTCCTAAAGGTAGGCTTCATCACCCGTTAGGGAAGATATAGTGGATTCTCCTTCGACGCTGCAGTAGTTGTATGAGATGTGGATCCTTCAGCCTGTCCATAATTCCATGGTACTTTTTGTAGGCTGACAACAGGATATTATGGCCTAAATGGCAAAATGATTGGCTTTGGCGCATCCACTGTCAAAGGATTATCAGCACCTTTGAGTTGAATTGCTTGTATTGCGAATGGTGTGGTAGCCAAATAATCCTCAGAGGATATCACTACTACAGTATCTTTCCATTTTGTAGGAAATGTGTTCCCACTCTCAAATAATAAATGAATAAATCATCACATAAATTTGAAGGACATCGCTTTTAATTAGGTTCTGAATAAGATGGCGGAGTGCCCAGCATTCTTCTGTGTTGTGACTGCGAGAGTGGGAGTGATACTGACATACTCCATTAGAATTAAACCATCTTGAACGAGGGTTGATCAGAGGTAGTAGAGTTGTGATCCTTCTTTCATTAATCAGCATCTGAAATATCTCCTCCATTGGTTGGCCAAGGTATGTAAATTCCCTTTTGTTGGCAAAATCTCGATGGGCTTTGACACTTGCTCTTTTTTCCATTTTATCCTCCAGCATTTCACCTTCTGGAGTTTGTACTGGAGTACTTGTAACAAAAGGAAGGAGATTAGCATGCTCCTGATTAACTAATTGGCATGTGACTTGGTGTTGATGGACCACCAGTTCTGCCAATTTTTTGACTTGCTCATAAAGAGTCTTCATTTTTCATTCCATCATAAATTGAAACTGAGCAAAATCCCATTTATCATCACTATCCTTACTGGTTTGGGAGGATCCACCATTGTAGTGAGAAACTTCTCCGCTACTCCAATTAATTATATTAACCTCTTCTTCTTTGTGTTGAGGAAAAGGGTTATCTTGCACATGAGGTTGGTCGGGTTTAGTCACCACGATTTCACCGTTATCAATCAAATTCTCGATCTTATGTTTCAAGGCCCAGCAATCTTGAGTATCATGTCCTGGAGCTCCGGCATGATAAGCACACTTCCGACTAGCATCGTAACCTTTCCCATTAGGGTTGGCTTGTGGAAGAAGATGTATGATTTTCTGCTGATTTGTTAGAAGAATGAGGATGTTCTCAAGTGAGTTACCTAAGGGTGTGAACACTTGATTGTGTCTTACTTTTCTAGTCTTTGGCAATCGAGGGTTTAAAGACTGTGCTGGAAAGGGGGAGTAATTTCTCCTCTGGATAGGCATGCTTTGACTGCCTTTTTGTCCTTGTAGTATCAAGGAAACATCCTCCTCTTTCTTCTTATGGACCCTCCAAGGGTTGTTTCCATAACTTCCAGACTGGATGTGCTCAGCAACAGCTTTAAGGGCGACTAGGTCTTGAATCTTTCCTGATTTCAATCCCATCTCAGCCATCTCTCCGTGTTTGATTATTTCAGAAAATGGCTTGCTAATGCCAACTAAAACTCTCTCATAGAATGGAGCTTTTTGAATGTCTATGAAGGTCATCACCATCTCAGACTCAGTCAGAGAGGGAATAACTTGAGCAGCAAGGCGCCTCCATCTTTGAGCATACTCTCTAAAAGACTCGTTGGCATGTTTCTTAACCTTGGTAATTTTGTACCAGTTTGGAGCCATCTGAGACTGAAAACTGTACTGACTGAGAAAGGACTGAGCTAGCTCTTCCCAGCTATGGATCTTGGAATTGTCTAATCTGGTATACCACGATCGGGCTTCCACATTTAAACTTTTCTGGAACAGCTGCATTCTGAGCTTCTCATCCTCGGCATAAGACCTGAGTTCTCCCATGAACACCTTTAAATGTGTGTAAGGATCTCCTAACCCATCATACTTTTTAAAGTCAGGGGTTTTGAACTTTTCTGGATAATGAACAGCAGGAAATATACAAAGGTTAGCATATGAAACACTCCTGTGTGCTCTAATCCCTTTAATAAACCAAATGGTCTTTTCCATTTGAAGTACTTTCTTCCTGATATCACCGGTATCTGGATCTTCTTTGAGATGGGAAATTTCAGGAATTTTGTCAAGTACTGGAGCTTCCTTATCTAATCCCTGAGTTCCTCCATGTGCAGAGGATTTTGTATGTATGGGCATTCGTGGACCCTGAGTAGACTGATGTAGTTCTTTAAGAAGAACAGCCAACTCTATAATTTGGTTGCTTAGTCCTTCGAACTCCTCACGAGTGACAGGAGTAGGATTATACTGGCCAGATGTAGCCATGGTTGGTTGCAGGCTTTTTGCCTTTTTGGACTTTGAACGGGTAGTAGGTCCAATTATCTCCCTACAAAAAGACTTATGCAATTTAGTCCCAGGGAATGTATAAATGATTTACATGTTATTATAATGTTTGCGTTGTGACGCCCCCAAATCAGGTATACATCTCCCATCTTGAATCGCCAGATACATGGTACATAAATTCAAATACAACTTAATTATACAACAGTCGTGTAAAATACAACAAAACATAGCTGAGAGTTTAAACAAGAATATTGTCATCTAGACAATATCCACACTCAATGGTGTCCTCATTATAATTATTATCACATTATTCCGTAGAATAGTGAGGACTACTAAAGCCATTTATCTTGGACCATCACTCTATTCCCCGACTCGTCCCAGCTATATTCTCATTTCCTGAAGAGAACAATGAAAGAAAGGGTGAGCTTAACTAGCCCAGGAAGAAATATTATGACTAAGATAATGCGAATAAATTATCCTTAGCATTCAACAAAGATATAACAACCGATAGAATATAATAGATAACAAATTTTAGATCAACAGCTGCAGTTTGAAATAAGCAATCCATTAGTAGAGTCAAGTAAAGCATAAAATCTACTATCTTCTATGATTTAAAAGTTTTTCATCAACTTTATCAACGAGACTCGACAATAAATAAAATCAAATCATCCCTCGCACCACTACGAGGATATTCATGTAATCATTAATGGTCATGATTATACCGATTAATCACTGGTCATAATCATACCAACAACTGTCCATCAATGAACTACAGGCCAATTTTTCAACTTGCTCATAAAGAGTCTTCATTTTTCGTTCCATCATTAATTGGAACTGAGCAAAAACCCATTTATCATCACTATCCTTACTAGTTTGGGAGGATCCACTATTTATCATAGTATGGAGGAATTCTTCAATCCTTTCAATGGAAACTTTCCCCTTTGATCTGATGGTGGGTTTCATCACCCGTTGGGGAAGATATTATGGATTCTCCTTTAACACTACAACAGTTAGGTTAGATGTGGATCCTTTAACCTCTCCTTAATTCCATGACACTTTTTATAGGCTGACAACAGGATAATGTGGTCTATATGGAAAGATGATTGGCTTTAGTGCAGCCACTTTCAAAGGATTTCCAACACCTTTGAGTTGAATTGCATGTATTGTAAGTGGTCTGGCAGCCAAATCATCCTCAGTGCATATAACTTCTACGACTTCCTTCCATTTTGTAGGAAATGTCTCCCCACTCTCAAGTAATACAGTGTCATTATCTGCCAACTATAGGACACCGCTGTCAATTAGGTTCTGAATAAGATGGCGGAGTGCCCATCATTCTTCAGTAATGTGTCCACGAGAGTGGGAGTGATACTGACATACTCTATTAAAAGTGAACCATCTTGAATGGGGATTGATTGGAGGTAGCAGAGCTGTGATTCTTCCTTCTTTGATTAGCATCTGAAATGTCTCCTCCATCGATTGGCCCAGATAGGTAAATTCCCTCTTGTTGGAAAAATCCCGACGGGCTTTGGCACTTGCTCTTTTTGCAATTTTATCCTCCAGCGTTTCACTTTCTAGAGTCAATGGTGGAGTATTCGTAACAAGAGGAAGGAGACTAGCATGCTTCTGGTTGACTAATTGGTGTGTGACTTGGTACTGATGGATCACCAGTTCTGCTAATTGGTTGACTTTCTCACAAAGAGCCTTCATTTTTCGTTCCATCATAAACTGGAACTACGAATAATCCCATTTGTAAGCATCATCCTTGATGGTTTGAGAGGATCCACCACCATAATTGGAACTCTGTCCACTACTCCAATTAATCATATTAACCTTCTCTTCTTTGTGTTGAAGAAGAGGGTTGTCTTGCACATGAGGTTGGTCGGGATTAGTCACCACGATCTCACTATTATCAATCAAATCCTGGATCTTATACTTCAAGGCCCAGAAATCCTGAGTATCATGGCCTGAAGCTCCAGCATGATAAACACACTTCCTGTTAGCATTGAAACCCTTCCCATTCGGTTTGGCTAGTGGAAGAAGATGGGTAATTTTCTTTTGAGTTTTTAGAAGGTTTAGAATATTCTCGAGTGAGTCCCCTAAGGGTGTGAACACTCAAGTGCGTCTGAGTTCTCCACTCTTTGGCAATGGAGGGTTTGAAGATTGTGCTTAAAAGGGGGAGTAATTTCTCTTCTGGATAGGCATGTCCTGACTGCCTTTTTGTCCTTGTAGTATTAAGGAAACAACCCCCTCTTTCTTCTTATGGACCCTCTTAGGGTTGTTTCCATAACTTCCAGACTGGATGTTCTCAGCAACAACTTTTAAAGCGACAAGGTCTTGAATCTTTCCCAACTTCAATCCCATCTCAGCCATCTATCCATGTTTAATGATTTCAAAAAATGGCTTGCCAATGCCAACTAAGACTCTCTCATAGAAGGGAGCTTCTTATATGTCTATGAAGGTCATCACCATTTCAGACTCAGTCATAGAGGGAATAACTTGAGCAGCAAGGCACGTCCACCTTTGAGCATACTCTCTAAAAGACTCATTGGCTTGTTTCTTGACTTTGGTAATTTGATACCGGGCGGGAGCCATTTGAGATTGGAAATTATACTAACTGAGGAAAGCATGAGCTAGCTCTTCCCAGATATGAATCTTGGAATTGTCTAATCCGATTTACCATGATCGAGCTTCTCTAGTCAGATTTTTCTGGAACAGCTGCATTCTGAGCTTCTCATCCTTGGCATAAGATCTGAGTTCTCCAATGAATACCTTTAGATGTGTGTAAGGATCCCCCAACCCATCATACTTTTCAAAGTCAGGAGTTTTGAACTTCTCTGGATAATGAACACTAGGAAATATACAAAGGTCAGCATATGAAACACTCTCGTGTGCTCCAATCCCTTTAATAGACCAAATGGTCTCTTCTATTTGAAGAACTTTTTTCCTGATATCACCGGTGTCTGGATCTTCCTTGAGATGGGTAATTTTAGTGGTTTTGTTGGTTTTGTCTAACTGAGACTCAGGTACTGAAGTTTCTTTTTTCGGACCTCGAGTTCCTCCTTGTGTAGAGGATTCTGTATGTATGGGTATTCGTGGACCCTGAGTAGACTGGTGTAGTTCTTTGAGAAGAACAACCAAATCTGTAATTTGTTTGCTTATTCCTTCAAACTCCTCACGAGAGATAAGAATAGGATTAGATTGGTCAGATAAAGCCATAATTAGATGTAGGCTTGTTTCCTTTTTGGACTTTGAACAGGTAACATGCCCAATTGTTTCCCTACAAAAAACTTATATAGTTTAGTCTTAGGGAATGTATAAATATTTCATGCTATATGATGTGTCCGTTTTATGAGTATTATCCTGCAAAACGAATGTTAGCTGTTTGTAAGATAGCATGTCAGGTTTTGATATAAAAGGGAATGCATGTACACATATTCCTTCATATTTTCCATTATATTGACATAGAATGTAATTACAAGTAATTGAAATGGGAAAGTATGAAGAGACTTCCCTCCGCATTTGGTTTATCAGAGGCTGACCTATCTTAGGTTACACTTACGGTTTTTTAACATGAAGGTCCCTAGATCATCTCAATTTACTTGACGGGAAATTAATCCGATCTTTCAACTGAAGCGAATATGGGTGGTGCCTTTCCTGAGCCTCTTTAGAATTAGTCTTCCTACGAGTCCAGTAATCAAACAACGATAGGATAGCCTCCTAGTGGAGGGACCACACAACATAAATTTATATACAACGTGTCTCATCGCATGCAAATGATGACATAGTTAAAGCAATTTAATATCACAAGCAGATACAGTGCGAAGCACTAAGTGCAGTAAGTAAATGCATTCATACACATTTTTAAATGTAAATGCAACATCCACACACAAACAGATAATAGTGTGAAAAGTTTGTAGTAGCGACTTAAGTCCTCTTACTGGATCGTACCCAGCAGAGTCGCCACCTGTCGATGTCGGGATTTGTTTGAAAAAAACAAGTTGTGAAAATGTTCGACATGTATATGTCGACGATTGGACTGTAAGAGTCGTAAGTTGGTATTTTTAAATGGTTGCACCAACTCAACCAAGAAAAGGTTTGTACATTGACCTAGTGATGTAACACTACTTTACAAGTCTATGAAACCGAGATTCGTTAGGGTCCGGAGGCTTGATTATGTAGAGGGAAGGTGTTAGTCACCCCCCGACATTCGTGTTACCACGGTGACCGCCACTTTTCAATTAAACTGGTATATGAATGTGTGTGTGTGTGTGGGTCAATGTGCAATTATCTGGAAGTAGTGTTATGCCTCATTTGCACCTATATACAAAGGATTTGAATTTTGTATAAAAGTTCAGTTTTAACAAGATATAGCAATGATGTTGTGTAAAAGAGATTTTTCAAACCATTATGCTCAATAGTAATTGAGGCCTTTGATACTTCCATTTTATTATGTGTTCGGCTTAACTGCTTCTATTTTCGAGATGTGAGGCATCTTCAAGAAAATAAGATATATAGCAGTGCCGAATTACTTGTGGGCATGAGAGTCATCTGAAGAAATTCAAACACTGTGAATAATTTACAAGCTGGATACAGCTGAAAATGTCCATCACGGGAATCGAATCTAGATCCAAAAGACTGAATCTGTGATCACATGATTCCTAGGCTTACATGATGTTGCAGTTTATATGAAAGTTGTAAGCATCTAAATATATATAAAAGTTGTATATATATATATATATATAGAGAGAGAGAGAGAGCAAAGATCAAGTGCATACCCCTTATCTTACTCACCCGTGCTCACCCCCCTTTAGGCGACGGGTTTGATTCATACAAATAGTCGTCTATACTTTTAGCGACGCTATATATTGTGCAATCGCTAAAAGTATGAGCGACGACAGATGTATGGAAAACCATCATCCGCTAAAGGGTGAGCACTGTGAGTAAGTTAAGGGTATGCACTTGATCCGGACCATATATATATATATATATATATATATATATATATATATATGGAGCGATCAACCACCACAGAGTAAACTCCATGGGGAATTAGAAATGTAAAGATATAAAAGCTATAAATATATATAGAGAGAATCAACCGCCACGAAGTAAACTCCAGGCGGGACTAACTATAAAATAAAGCAATAAAAGGTCACAAAGTAAACTCCAGGCCTGACATAAATGTAAATAAAGTAGTAAAAGGCCACGAAGTAAACTCGAAACGATAGATAATATATATATATATATATATATATATATATATATATAAGCGATAAACGCACTGGATATTATATCCAAGTTCAATCAAACAGATTTTGATGGTAATAATATATATAAGTATTTATATATAAAAAAGAAATAAATGCACCAGATATTATATCCATGCTCAATCAAATAGAGTTTGATGGTAATAATATATATATATATAAGTATTTATATATATATAGCGATAAACACTCAGGATATAAATCCGGGCTCATAGAATAGAGTTCGATAATAGTTTATATATATATATATATATATATATATATATATATATATATATATATATATAAAGGCAATAAACGCTCAGGATGTGAATCCGAGGCTCAATCGAGGTATAACTCGATGATGTTAGTATATATATATATATATATATATATATATATATATATATATATATATATATATATATATATATAAAAGAAATAATAAGCTGGGGATAAGAAAGTTAAAATACATACATACAACACACATTGTCAGCGTGAATAAGCGTGTGTGTGTAGAAAGTGGAGAAAGGCTTTAAGAAATGTAAGAAGTCTTACAGTGGGCTGCCAAAAAGACTTCAAATGGTTTTAATTGAATGAACACTCGGTTTCCACCGGTAAAATATAGCAAAGTATCACAAGTGTTTAAAATGAGAAAGCACTAAGTTTATAGTGTGTATAGAGCAAAATGAACAGGGCTTCCTCGCCTTTTCTCCTTTTAAAATGGCCACTCTAAGCCCTCTATTTATAGAGGAGGAGGCTGCAGTGTACGAGGCACCCATGAAATGTACTGTATTTGCCTGAGGTGTGCCCGGCTCCGTGGGCCCTCTTGATCTCGAAATGCGTGCACGCATACAACGCGTTCTCCGCTCGAACCTTCATAACTTTCAATTCGGGCATCTGATTAAGGTGTATAATACCTTTCTGGAATGCTGTTGTCGAGAGCTACACAATGACATGGGATAAGAGGTTATACAAAGTTGGGAAGATAGGGCCATGCCTAGATCTTCGGGTCTACAAATTCCATCCGGTGTGTTATCTTGTGTAATAGTCACTCGGGACTTGAGCTATGGTTCTTGTAGGACACTTTTATGTAGAATGTATGTTAAAATGTTGTTGAGATGGCGCAATGTAGGATTGAGGTGGTAAAATGATGTTTTTCCCCTCATCGGGGTTATTTCTGATTTGGGCTGATTTAGCAGTCGTTGCTCAGGGTTATCTCTGAAATTGGGCTGCTATGAGTACTAAAGGTCCTCAGGGTTGTCTCTGAGGTGTGCCTGACCTCCTGGGGTTGTCTCCAGGTTTGGAACTGAGTGCCTCGGGGTTATCTCTGAGGTTGAAACTGACTGCAAAGGGTTGAAATGAGCTTTTTCGGGGTTATCTCTGGAACTGCAACTGTATTCCTTGGGGTTGTCTCTGAGGTTGAAACCGAGACTGTCGGGGTTATCTCCGAGACTGGAACTGGGTATCTCAGGGTTGTCTCTGAGATGGAAAAACTGATAATTCCAGGGTTGTCTCCAGAACTGGACCTGCATTCCTCGGGGTTGTCTCCGAGTTTGTAACTGAAACTCCTGGGGTTGTCTCCTGGACTGGACTGAGTATCTCAGGGTTGTCTTTGAGATGGAAAAATGGACAATTATGAGGTTGTCTCCAGAATTAGAACTGTATTCCTCGGGGTTGTCTCTGAGGTTAAAACTGAATCTCCCGGGGTTGTCTCCGGGACTGGAACTGGTTGGTCCTCCAGGATTATCTCTGAAAGATGACTCTGCCCTCCTGCAATGTTAATAATAGGAATATAGAAATTTTGAGTGTCTACATTTGCCCCATGGGTTTTTCTCAACTAGTGACCCATCGGTTCGATCCACGGGTTCGGTTCTTTGTTCGGGCTTAGATTTAATTAACTTTGGGCCTAACATTGGGCTTGAATTAATTATCTTTGGACCTTACACATCTTTCACTTGGGCTTGCAAAATTCATAAAAAAATCCTATTAGTTCATTACTAATGACTTAAGCTTTTAACGTATAATTCTCGTATTCTTCTCGTATATAAATTCGTATAATATTACTTATATACGTTATGTTATCTTTCTTATATACTTGTACAATACCTCGTATTATACTCGTATTCATTACTTTATGTCGACGTCGGGATTTTTACAGTCCCTTTTATGTTATTGTCTTTTGGTGTTCTCATGTTAGGTGAGATTTGTTTGAAAAAACAAGTTGTGAAAAGGTCAGACATGTATATTTCGACGATTGGACTGTAAGAGTCGCCAGTTGATATTTTTAAATGGTTGCACGAACTCAACCGAGAAAAGGTTTGCACATTAACCACGCGATGTAGCACTACTAAACTGGTCTGTGAAACTGAGATTCATTAGGGTCCGGTGACTAGCTAATGCGGAGGGACGGTGTTAGGCACCCCCTGACATCCGTGTTACCACGGTAACCGCCACTTTTCAATTAAACTGCTATATGAATGTGTGTGTGGGGGGGTCAATACGTAGTTATTTGGAAGTAGTACTATGCCTCGTTCACACCTATATACAAAGGGGTTGAATATATGTAAAAATTCAGTTTTAACAAGATATAGCAATGATTTTTTGTAAAAGAAGTTTCTTGAACCCTTATGCTCAATAGTAATTAATGCCTTTGATACTTCCATTTTATTAAATGTTTGGCTTAATTGCTTTAATTTTTTAGATGCGAAACATCTTCAAGAAAAATAATATACATAGCAGTGCCAAACTCCTTATGGGCATAAGAGCCGTCTAACGAAATTCAAACACCGTGAATAATGTACAAGCTGTTTACAGCCGAAAATGCCCATCACGGGAACCGAATCTAGATTCAGGAGACTGAATCTGTGATCACATGATTCCTAGGCTCACATGATGTAGCAGTTGATATGAAAGCTGTAAGTAGTTATATATATAAAAGCTGTAAATATATATGGACATGATCAACCACCACGAAGCACCTCCATGGGGGATCGAAAATGTAAATAAAGCAGTAAATAAGATCAACCACCACGAAGTAAACTCCAGACGGGACAAAATGTAAATAAAGTAGTAAAAACGATCAACCGCCACGAAGTAAACTCCAAGCCTGACAGAAATATAAATATATATATATATATGCGGTAAACGCACGGGATATTATATAATATATATATATATATAAGTATTTATATATACATAAAAGCAATAAACGCTCCAGATATAAAATCTAGGCTCATCGAACAGAGTCTGACAACAGTTTATATATGTATATATATAAAAAAGCAATAAATGCTCCAGATATAAATCTAGGCTCATCGAACAGAGTTCGACCACAGTTTATATATAAGTATTTATATATAAAAGCAAAAAACGCTTTGGATGTAATTCCAAGCTCATCGAACAGAGTTTGACCACAGTTTATATATATATATATATATATATATATATATATATAACGAAATAAAAAGCCACAGACCGAAGTCCGGGCATACACACGCAACACGGCTCTCAACATGAAGAACGGTGTGTGCAAAATGTGGAGATAATGCTTAAAAAGGTGTAAGAAGGCTTATAATGGACTGTCAAAGAAGACTTCTGTAGTTTTAAATGAATGAACACTCGGTTCCCACCGGTAAAAATATAACAATATATGAGCTCACAAGTGTTTAAAATGAGAAAGCACTCAGTTTATAGTGTATACAAAGCAAATTGGACAGGGATTCCTCGCCATTTTCTCTTATAAAATGGCTATCCCGAGCCCTCTATTTACAGAGGGGGGAGCCACAGTGCACTGCTGGCTTTCAGGGTGCCGGGCCCATGGTCCCGCTTATCTTGAAATGCGTCTTGAGGCATATAATGTGTTCTCCGCTCGAACTTTTAGAACTTCAATCCGGGCCTCTGATTGAGGTGTATAAGACCTTTTACGGAGTGCTATTTTTGAGAGCTACACAAATGACATGAGATTTGAGGTTGTGCGAAGTCAGGAAGATGGGACCATGCCCTTGGTCTTCAAGTCTTCAAATTTTATTCGGTGTGCTACCTTGTGTAGTAGTCACTCAGGATTGTAGCTATTTGGTTCTTGTAGGACACTGCTATGAGAAATGTATGTTGAAATGTGTTGAGATGGTCCGCATGTGGGATCGAGGTGGCAAAATTATGATTTTTCCCCTCATCGGGGTTATCTCCGGTTTAGGTTGATATAGCAGTCATTGCTCAGGGTTATCTTTGAGATTGGGATGCTGCAAGTGTTGAATGTCCTCAGGGTTGTCTCTGATGTGTGCCTGAACCCCCAAGGTTCTCTCCGGGTTTGGACTGAGTGCCTCGGGGTTATCTTCGAGGTTGAAGCTGACTGCAAGGGTTGAAATGAGCATCTCCGGGGTTATCTTTGGAACTACAACAACACTCTTCGGGGTTATCTCCAAGGTTAAGATTGAAACTCCCGATGTTGTTTCCGGGATTGAATATCTCGGGGTTATCTTCGAGATTGGAAAGGCTTCTCCGGTGGGATTTTTGGAAATGCAACTGCTTTGTCCTCCAGGGTTATATCTGAAAGACGATTCTGCCCTCCTACAATGTTAGTAACAGGAATGAAAAATTTCAAGTTTCTACAGATGCCCCTCTTTATCATATTCATGAAATACAATGGCATGTATAGGATAAAGAATACTACACACGTGAAATGAGACAAGACAATCATGATGCAATGTATAGCAACATGATGCAAATGTATGATATAGGTGGTTTGTTGGACTGTTCTCCAATGGAATGTGATTACTATTTGCTCCCACACTTTCTGATGGGGACTAGAGTTATCACTGACCACCCTGACGAACTGCTTGGACATGTGATCCAAAGCTACCAGGAACTTCCAGGATGTTAACGTTGGGGTTATCACCAAAGTCCTTAATCCTTGGTACAAACTTTACAGTGAGGATGTATCTCTCATGTACAAGAGACTCTGGGGGATAGAGCTTTGTCTGTTGAGGATGCGTATAACATATTCCATCACCGGTTCTCCCCGATGAGGATGTTCTTCCCTAGTTTGTATCACCAGGTCTTTCCGCTGCTCTGTCGGAGTTACTGCCAATAGTCTGTGTTGTCAGGGCTGCTTGACCCTCGCTGAAATGTACATCAATGGATTAACTCCCTGCTGGGAAAAGCGTCAAGGATGCTTAACCTTCGTTGACATGTGCATCAATGGATGAAATCTCCTCTGGGGAATAACGTCAAGGCTGCTTGACCTTCATTGACATGTGCATCAACGGATGATATCCCTGCTGGGAAATACGTCAAGGCTGCTTAACCGTCATTGACATATACATCAACGGATGAAATCTCCGCTGGGGAGAAGTATTTTGGAGTTATAACCCTAAACTAATGGCATCGGACCTTCGTGAGGTATTACCGAGTATAGCTTGCAACTGTTGTGATCATTAGTATAGTAAACCCTATCTCTAGGCGAATACCAATGAGTGACATGTAGACCGATAATTTGGTCTCTAAAAACCAGGATTTCAGGCTAATCCGCTTAATCGCGTAGCATTTTTATTCTTGATTTGGCCTTTTCAGCTTGTAAGATCTCCTTTGCAACTCGAACTGGACCAAGCCGGAGGGGTGCCATTGCCATGTATAGCGGATATTACCTCGACTGCCATTAGATCCTTGCTAGGAGTCCCAGCTGAGGTGCTCAAGGCGGAGACGGTCTGTCTGAGTCCTTTGGCGTAGATGCTTGAATGGGAACATTGAGTGAGCCCATACCCGATGATGTGAGTGTCGGGGATCACATTCTTTGGCGATTGTTCCTAATAATCATTAGGGGTTGCTTCATAGCAGATAACTCTTCCATGGTATCATTCACTTTGGTGAGCGCCACACGAGATGTGGACCATATTGGAGAGTATGATTGGGGCTCCTAAACCTTCGCCTATTTCCTCAAGGGCATGCACATATGTTCGTAAGGCTTGACAGAGGCTTGGCTAGGATTTTACCCATTTTTGCTAGTGAGTATTTCTCTTTTAATTTTTCATGTACAGGTTACGAGAGGCTCTCATGTTTGCATCCGGTGAGTGTGCTAGGTTTGGAGACCTATCCATGAGGACGATAATGGCATCACTCCATACTGGAGGAGGTTCCTGTAGCTTAGGGTTTCACCCATTTTCGTCTATAATTGGAGTTGTTGAGAGTTGATGCTATCACATGGATTCCCTATTCTGGGGAACACTTAGGCTTTGGATTTGAGGATGTATACCCGACTGGTGTCGAGTACGTGATTTCCACCCATAGGATTCCTCTCTTCACAGATGGAGGATGAGAGCTCTATTTAGGAGAACGTGCTATTAGGAGCACTACAGGAAAGATCCGTGTACCGATCTTGCCTCCTTCCAGACGTTATTGGCCTGTACCACAGTCGCCCGTCATTGATATCCCATTGATGGGTGTTGACAGTTTTACACTATCAGAGGGTCTTTATACTCAGGAGATGTTCCAGTACTGGTGGTCCCCTCGTACCATCGGAGCGCAGACCCATGCCACTCAATTTATGGGGGATATGGTTCCTAGATCCATGATGATGACAGATTGGATGGCCTGTGTCTGAGATCCGACTCATTTGACATAGATTGATAGTTTGACCCGACAGTTGGACCGGGCACATTTCTTTATCCGGTATTTGGGCAGAGATCCTTTAGAGGTAGATACTTTTGATCCTTCCAGCTCAGGTGCTGGCCCTTCAGGTGACCCATATGGCTTTGCCTGTACAGATCCTTTGTTGTATAGGCCTGATATCCCCGTTGATGGAGATCCAGTGACTCAAGAGGAGTTACATCAGGTGGACAAGATTGATGATGTAGACATTAACACCATTATCTTCTTCTGATGTATATTCTCATTATATCTTTTGATAGGCCTCTGTTAGATACTGGGTGGCTGTGCCCAATTCTCGCTATATCTTTTGATAGGCCTCTATTAATCATTGGGCGTCTATGCCCCATTTCCTTATATTTTTAGCTGTACAGAGATGTATTAGATGATGATGTACTTAGGAATGTATATACTGTTATTCCCTACATCATATTGCCATCTATTGTTTATCATGCATGTATCATGTTATGCATATATATGTATATCCAGAGATATTCAACATTGACCCCTGGATGGTCTTGTGATACGGCCCCCACAGATGTCTTCTTCGACAATCAGTCACATTGATCACACCCCACCAGTGTTGGTAGCCTCCTGTCTAAGGTCGTGGTATGATAGTTTGTCACTTCCAGATAGGATGACCGTAGATCAGTTATTAATACATTCTATGACCCTCCTGATGTTTTAGGTTCCCACAGGCATTGTAGAGGGTATGCTAGAGCATTGGATACCGGAGAGGCAGGTTTTCCAGTTTGGTATCAAATGAGTTGACTCCCACCTTAGAGGAGTATGCACGATTGAAGGCACTTCCATTAGACAAACATTGCACTCGGATGGCCATTAATGATATGAGCATGCAGTTTATGACCCTCACCGGGCTGAGGCGTAGAGTCGTACAAGATGAGATTACATCTGGCCATGTGATATCCCATCATTTTCTGATAGACATATTTGGCTTAGTGGACAGTTATACATGGCACTCTGGCGATTTTACCATGCTGGAGGATCAGTGGAGTCTAGCCAGAGTAGACGTATTCTTGATGTGTATATTGTCATATGTATACATGCCACGGTATATGGATGAGCTGGACATTGGCGTCATTATGGCAGTGAGAGCTCTCAGGGATGGTCATACCATTGTGCTGATGATTGTAGCAGAGACATTGAGATCGGCCACATATTGTAGCACCTACCCTGTAGGGGTATTCACAAGCAGCACGGTCATGTTGTAAGTATGGTTTATGTCACACATGAGACCGATTGACACTTTCTGATGGCATGGGTATTATTTGACCCATGAGATAGCCATGTCTTACTCCTTTCAGCCATTGGAGTGTACATACGCTATGTCTTGGTTGGTATTCTTGGCAGGGATCGGAGATCCATTTGACATCTTTCCATGTACAGGGCTCAATTCACCCTATAGCTTCATTACTCATTCTCCTAACATGGATTATCTCCCTCTAGCTGGCTTAAGGGGCATGACTACTTACCACCCACTGGCTGTGATGTCACAATTCGACCAGTTTTAGGACTTCCATCCTTTTGAGGGAGCATTGATTTAGCGTTTGGCTTCCCCCCACTTGTCAGCAGAGGATTGATCCAGGTTGTATGCCTGTTGGGATTAGCGTGAGCTAGCTGAGTTTTCTGTTAGCCATCCGGGCTGTTCGACAGAGTATTCTGCATGGATGGAGGCAAAGACAACATCGACTGTGGTAGTATCCATAGTGTCGAGGTCTGATGATGGGTAGCCCATAGAGGACATTGATTTTCCCACTGAGGAGGAGCTATTCACTGGATTGCCAGCAGCTTTTGTAGATTCTCCCAGTACGAGTGCTACTTTGATCCAGCATTCAACACAATATTTAGAGCAGAGTCTTTATCTGATGACCTTTGAAAGAGATCAGGTTAGGACCTTGATGTTGACAGCTCTCGATGGGAGAGATGTCGCTCCATTAGAGAGATATGATGCTTTAGTTCATAGAGACACCGCCATTGCTGAGCGAGATGAGGCTAGATCATCTAGAGATACATTGATTATTGAGTGAGATGCTACCATATCTGCCCAGGATGTTGTCGTTATAGATAGTACTACAGTGAGATCCCTTACTACTGGCGTGATTGTCGAGATGAGTGCATATATTGATGAGCATCATGCAACCATGCAGTTGGCTATGGATCTGTTGGCTCGTGTAGATACCCTTGGGTAGGAGCTCACAGTCTTACCTCCTTCTTCGGAGAGAGATGCCTGAAAGTAATATGCACACAAGCCAATCATGTTTGATGATAAAGCATATACTTTGTAACAATCTTATTCATTTATTAATAAAAAGTATTAATCTATTAAAGGCTTTTAATTATCTACATGATGCTGTTTTATAATATGTGATAAACCCATAGTTTTAAGCAATGCTTTTAGAATAATGATGATGATCATTCTAATGAGATCTAAATTCTTTGAAAGCTTAAAACTAAAATATTTCCCAATCGTTGGATTACTAAATTGGGGATTAGTGAATCCGGATAGATTGGTACATACGTTGCTTGCTCATTGGATGAGGATGATTGATCTCATGATCATTTGTGTGGAGACACTAAAGCAAGTATGTAGGTGCTTATTAGAGAATAAGTTCCTTTGAGCGTGGCTCGCTAAGGAATACCTAATGGAGTTTTACTTGCCTGTCAATAGGAATTTCTATAGTGATAGTAGTACAAGTGATCCTTGGACTTGAGATCATCATAATATCTTGTGTATGATGAGTTATACTTTGACTTATTCCTTAAGACCCTTAGGATATATCAAATGGTATGCTTGGGTATAATAAGTAGTACATGGAGATAATGTATGATCAATAAAGAATCTACCACTTCTATTAAAAGAAGAGAAATGTCTATGTGATTCGATAAATGACAACCCGGTAGTCCTTGTTAAAAGCGAGAATGAAATTAGAAAGGAGTTTCTAATTTGCATTATTTTGGTGTTGTGCATTTAAGGATCGAAATACATATAATTAAATAAAATAAGACTTGACGGTAATTCCATGTCTTATATTTAATTGGGACATTGTATGGTGGAAGGATTGAATTGTGATTTGTAACTATTTACTCAAAGGTTCTTTTATGATTAATGTTGAAATCTATATTATACGGAAAGTCGTTGATCATTAGGGAGGCTTATCCTATTATAGAATAAATATTATTTATTTAAATAAATTAATTGTTTAATTTATTTATTTAAATAAGATTAGAATTATTCTAATTGATTTATTCACAATAGGTTTAATATGGAGAACCTAAAGGGTCACACCATAAAAGGAAGAATAATTATTTAAGAAGTTAATGGCATAATCGTAATAATATGTTATGTATATTTAATTTAATCTATGGTGATAGAATAAATTAAATAGCTTAATATTTATTATTTAATATTTTAGAAATATTAAATATAAATTAATAAGAGGAGTCTTATTAATATTATTACAATTATTATTATTATTTTAATTTCTAAAAGAGTTTAGGAATTAATTTAATATAAGTACTCTCATTTATTCCTAATTAGATTAGGAAGGAAAATTAGTTAAAGGAGTTTAATTAATTATCCCTAATAAAATTAGGAGCCCTTTAATTAAAAGGGTTTAATTAAATAATACCTTATTATTATTTTTTTAATAGGGTTACTTGATATCTTTATAAGAGGAGTCTTATATGAGATATCAATAAGGCGTTATAATTCCAATGGTTGAGAAATACGCTCCTTTTCTATAGAGATAGAAAAACTAGGGTTTAGCCAATCACCCATCTTCTTGAATCCTTCTTCTTCCTTGGTGGATCACCTCTAGAGGCCAAACACTTGGGTGGCTAACGTTGATCAAAGGAAGGAACCAAACCCGGTGGATTTAAGTTGAACGCGAAAAGGATTGGAGGTGAACTTGTACTTGAGGAAGCTCGGATCTTCAAGGGTGTGTTTCTTATTCATCTTTTTCGTTTAATTAATAATTGTGCATAAAGGGTGATCTGGGTATATGGTTTGTAAAATTTTTAAACTCTGATTTTTACACGTTTCCGCTTATTTATGTAATTTGATTACGTTCATGAATATTACAAACCTAACAGTGGCATCAGAGCCAAACCTTTATACAAATTATTAATTGTTCAAATTTGATATGTATATTGATATGTGTTTAGAACAATTTTATTGGGCATATTTTTATTGTATAAAATAAAAAAAAAAAAAAAAACATCTCATGAAATTCTTTGGTATATGGCGGTGATTCTTAATCCCTTTCCTTTATCTCATGATTCAGATCACCGCTTTCAAAGGGTGAATAATATTTTTAAAAAACGCATTTATAAGTGGCATTGTTGATTCATGTTGGGTTTCACGAATTAAAAGGATTTTTCCCTCGCAGAATTCTGAATTTATGATTTTTTTTTTATATATATAACTAAGTTTTATATATATATATATATATATATATATATATATATATATATAGTTATTATATATATATATATATATATATATATAGTATATATATATATATATATATATATATATATATATATATTATTCTTAATTATTTTATAATTAAAATAAAATGTTTATTTTAATTTTAAAATAAAAAGTTTATTTTAATATTAAAATAAAAGGTTTATTTTAATTTTAAAATTAGAATTTCATGCTAACTAATTAGAGTTGGAATTGGATTCCATGATAACTAATTAGAGTTGAAATTGAATTACATGTTTCCTTAAATAAAGGAGTTTATTTAGATATGTAATAAGATTTCATATTATTTAAAATAAAGGAGTTTATTTGTGAATAGGAAAAAGAATAAAGTGTTTCCTTTAATATTTTTTTTTACATGGAATTGGATTCCATAATTAATTAAAATAAAGGAGTTTATTTTGATTAAAGATTTTGATTAAAATAAAATAGTTTATTTTATTCAAAATTGAATAAATTAAAATAAAATAGTTTTATTTTGATTTAAATTTGGATTAAAATAAAAGAGTTTATTTTGATTCAAAATTAGATTTTATACTAACTAAATTTGCCCATTAAATGATATCAATATATATATTAAATGTTTATTATTCATGAGATGAATGTTATTTATTGATGCATATGGTAATGTGTATGATAATAAATGGGATTGATTATGGATTATTGACCGATGTGATTGGATTTTATTTTAGTTGGATGCATGAATGTATGGGTTTTATTAAATGGGGGGTCTGCGTACCTCGTCTTTTCTAATTTTTCTTAATGAAAATTCTATCTCCCTCCTATGTACTTCCCCTTGACTGCTGATCAAGGTTTTATTTATTTTAAATAGTTTTGTAATAGGAATAGTTAGAATTAATTTTGAAGAATTGGAGATCAAGGAGCAAGGAGAACACGTGAAGACCCGTTTGTAATGGAGCCCGGTTTAAATGTAATAGTTATATTTAAATATTAATTCTTGCACCCCTAGGGTTTGACCTTTTGGTTCACTTGGTGGCTCTAGTGAACCAAACTAGAATAAAAGTCCATAATCAATCCGGGTAGAATATAGTATTCTATAAGTGCATGCTTATACTATATATATTATATATTATGCAAACATGCTTCGCATGTTCATTAATATGACGCGTATTTTATATATATATATGTGCATGCGCGCTAAACAAGATGAGACAAATTAATAACAAACCCCTCAAATATTTTTTATATTAAGTCCTAAGCGTTCAAAGATATTTAGAATATCGAACGTCGCCTTCTAGCATGATAAAATTAATAGAGTATTAAATATTTAATATGAGTTTGTTGTGTCACCACAAGGCAAGTATTAAGTATTTAAGATGTTAATTTATCACATTTGATGCTTATAAAGAAAATTGAACAATATTGTTTTGTTGTGTCACCACAAGGATGATATTTTTTTTTTTTGAATATATGGAGTGCTAGGTTGGACTTAACTTGGATAATTTTGATTCGGATGTGCCACCACTTGATCAAAATAATCTAAGAGGCAAAAATACAAGGAGTTGCATAGTTGATGTAATTGACAAGAGTTGTCTACCTATTTATTTATATATAGTTTGTTGTGTCACCACAAGGTTATATACATTTGAAATGGGATCCTTATTCTCACTAGCAAATCTTTAATTAGATTTTGCCGAACTATATATATTGAGGGTAATATAGTTTGAAGAAAAATAGTGGGAGATGCCAATTTAAAACAAGACCTAATTTATTTTGGTAATTAATAAAAGAATGTATGTTAAAATGTTGTTAATTACAAATTCATTTACAGAATTTTACAATGTCTAAATTACTATCACTGCGTAGCATATTAGATGCTAAATTAACCGGACCGAATTAAATGGATTGGTTAAGGAATTTGAGAATAGTTCTCATGGCTGAAAAGTTATCTTATGTCCTTAATACGTCTATCCTAGTGATGGTTGCAGAACAATGCCTCTGAGGAAGAGATTGCTACTTTTAGAAAGTGGCAAGATGATGCACAGTTGGCTCAATGCATCATGCTCGTATCCATGAGTAACGAGCTTCAGCGTCAGCATGAAACTATGGATGCTCTTACAATATTCCTACACATCAAGTAGTTGATGGTGAGGAAAGTAGGACTGAAAGATATAAGATATCTAAGGAGCTCTTCCGATCTAGAATGACCGAAGGCACTACAGTACAGACACAAGTCCTTAATATTATGAATTTGATTTATCAATTAGGACAACTGGTTTTTCATGGATGGAGAGTTGAGCCAAGATTTGATCATGCACACACTCCCGGACTCCTTTCACAATTGTTGTGAATTTTTCATATGAACAAGCTAGATATCAGCCTCGCTGATTTGCTTAACATATTAAAAAATGTTGAGTCACTTTCCAACCAAGAAAGACCATGTCTTACTGGTAGGGGCCAAAGGATCTTCTGAAAAGAAGAACGATTCTAAGAAGGTAAATAGAAAGGCAAAAACAAAGGATAATAAGAACAAAAGCGTCACGGATAGCAAGGAGTTTGCTTCCACCGCTATAAGCTTTGGACTTTGGAAAGAAACTGCAAGAAGCATCTTGCAGAGGCTAACCAAAAGAAGCTTAGTGAAGTTTCGGTTACAAATACAAATTTGTTCATGATTTAAAATAAATTTTTCTTTAAGTTAAGGTTCTACTTGGGTATTGGATACCGATTTTGGTTATCATAAATATAGATTTATGAAGGGACCAAGCAGAAGTAGAAAGTTAAACAAGATAAGAAATCTATGTGTGGGAAATGAAGCAAAGGTTCTTTGCATTAGCCATAGAAACTTATAGTTTAGCAATCCCTACGGGCAAATCTATTAAGTCAATAAGTTGTTATTGTATTCCAGTACTTGTTAGAAACATTATTTCTATTTTATTGTTGGACAATGAAATCTTTGGTATTATATTTAAGAACAATTGTTGTTTTATTTATAATAATAATAATGTTTTGTATAGAGGCTGGAATATTACTTAATGGATTTTATATACTTGACTTACGTGAAAATAATTTTGAAAATTGAACAAACTAGTAAGAAAAGGAGATGATTATTCAAAGAGTTGAATGTATGTATTTGTTGAAATACAAGTGTGAATTATTTGAAAGGTTCAAAGAATTCGGAAGTGAAACAAATTGGCAAAGTATTAAGATTCTTTGATTAGATCAAGGAATAAATACTTGTCTGATAAGTTTCTAGATCATCTCAAATGGTTTTTCTCATAATGGACACCTCATGATACGTAATAATTTATTGATGTATCGAAAGGAAAAATCATACCTTGTTGAACATGGTGCGGTCCAAAATGATTTTACCAACATTCCAGTATCCTTCTAGGATCATGTCCTAGAAATGGCTGCATATCTACGAAAAGGTAACCTCAAAATCCAGCCCCAAGACTCCATAAAAGTTATGGACAGGGAGGATTCCTAATCTTAAGTATGTTAAGATAAGGGGTTGTCCAACTTATGTGAAAAGGTTTCGAAGGATAAGCTTGGGACAAGATTTGACATGTATGATTTGTGGGACATCCCTAAAGTAAGTTTAGGGTATATGTTCTATAATTCTACTTAGCAAAAGGTGTTTGTTATGAAACACGCTGCCTTCTAAGATAAAGGTGTTTATCATTGAAGGGGCTAGTGGGAGGATTATAGATCTTGAAGAGTTCATGATCCACAAAACACTATAAGTCAAATAAGAGGAACCTGTAGATAGACCTATTGTACCACAACCGAATCATAAAACCGAATAGTACAAGAAGATACCTAGGAGGTATGGATTCATCATGGATGATGATGATGAGGTACGCATCATAGAAGATGATGATCGAGTTACATACGATGAGGTAAGAGTTCTAGTGTGTACAAAAAGGGTCGATTGGGGAGCGTCGTGAAATTTCTAGTATTATATGTTGATATACTACGGATGAGGAATTACATACCAATGCTACAATCAGTAAAGATAAAGTTGTCTAAACAATCCTCTATGAATGATTTGGGAAGAGTATTATTATTGGGGATGCAAATCTATATAGATAGATTTAAAAGGATGCTCAACTTAACCCGAGGGCGTATATTCATTTGATGCTAAAGTCGTTTAGCATGGCAAACTCAAGAGATGTCTCATGTTGATGAGCTATGGAGTGTATCTCTCTTTATAGTCCCCACAGACTCCTAAAAAGAGAGATCGAATGAGTGACTATCATGTATGCAATGAAATATACAAGATCTAATGTTGATCGGTCATATTCTGGAGAAGATCACTATAAGACAGTGAAAAACATCTTAAAGTTCTTAAGCGGCACTAAGGATGTGAGCATACATGGTGGGTCTGAATTAAAACTAGAGGGCTTTACAGACTCAAGTTTTTCGAGATAGACCAAGGCGATAGAAAATCCACTTTAAGGTAAAGTGTTACCTTGAACAGTGGTGTAGTGAATTTGAAAGGTTCCAAATAGCAAAAGGTTGTTGGTTTAGTGATAAAGACAAAGTAAGTAGCTATAAATGAAGTTGCAAGTTGATTGTTTGGATAAAAGTTCATTCTGAAAACTAGGAATAGTTCTAAGTCTCATCTTGGATCTAAACATGTGTTGTGGCACTTTCATTTGATTATAAGAATCATTGAAAGATGGGAAATCACTATAGAGATGGTGGACTCTCAAGAACAACATTACATATCCATTAACTAAAGCTTATCCAACAGCAGGATAATCGTCACTTAGAGAAGAAGAGTATAAGATACAATGGCGATTGGCTTTAGTGCAAGTGGGAGATTGAAAGTAATATGCACACAAGCCAATCATGTTTGATGATAAAGCATATACTTTGTAACAATCTTATTCATTTATTAATAAAAAGTATTAATTTATTAAAGGCTTTTAATTATCTACATGATGCTGTTTTATAATATGTGATAAACCCATAGTTTTAAGCAATGCTTTTAGAATAATGATGATGATCATTCTAATGAGATCTAAATTCTTTGAAAACTTAAAACTAAAATAGTTCCCAATCGTTGGATTACTAGATTGGGGATTAGTGAATCTGGATAGATTGGTACATACGTTGCTTGCTCATTGGATGAGGATGATTGATCTCATGATCATTTGTGTGGAGACACTAAAGCAAGTATGTAGGTGCTTATTAGAGAATAAGTTCACTTTGAGCGTGGCTCGCTAAGGAATACCTAATGGAGTTTTACTTGTACTCATCGATAGGAATTTATGTAGTGATAGTAGTACAAGTGATCCTTGGACTTGAGATCATCATAGTATCTTGTGTATGATGAGTTATACTTTGACTTATTCCTTAAGACCCTTAGGGTATATCAAAGGGTATGCTTGGGTATAATAAGTTGTACATGGAGATAATGTATGATCGATAAAAGAATCTACCACTTATTAAAAGAAGAGAAATGTCCTATGTGATTCGATAAATGACAACCCGGTAGTCCTTGGCAAGCGAGAATGAAATTATAAAGGAGTTTCTAATTTGCATTATTTGGTGTTGTGCATTTAAGGATCGAAATACATATAATTAAATAAAATAAGACTTGACAAGTAATTCCATGTCTTATATTTAATTGGGACATTGTATGGTGGAAAGATTGAATTATACGATAACTATTTACTCAAAGGTTCTTTTATGATTAATGTTGAAATCTATATTATACGGAAAGTCGTTGATCGCTAGGGAGGCTTATCCTATTGTAGAATAAATATTATTTATTTAAATAAATTAATTGTTTAATTTATTTATTTAAATAAGATTAGAATTGTTCTAATTGATTTATTCACAACCTAGGTTTAATATGGAGAACCTAAAGGGTCACACCATAAAAGGAAGAATAATTATTTAAGAAGTTAATGGCATAATCGTAATAATATGTTATGTATATTTAATTTAATCTATGGTGATAGAATAAATTAAATAGCTTAATATTATTATTTAATATTTTAGAAATATTAAATATAAATTAATAAGAGGAGTCTTATTAATATTATTACAATTATTATTATTATTTTAATTTCTAAAAGAGTTTAGAAATTAATTTAATATAAGTACTCTCATTTATTCTTAATTGGATTAGGAAGGAAAATTAGTTAAAGGAGTTTAATTAATTATCCCTAATAAGATTAGGGAGCCCCTTTAATTAAAAGGGTTTAATTAAATAATACCTTTTTTTTTTTAGGGTTACTTGATATCTTTATAAGAGGAGTCTTATATGAGATATCAATAAGGCGTTATAATTTCAATGGTTGGAGAGTACGCTCTTTTCTATAGAGATAGAAAAACTAGGGTTTAGTGATCACCCATCTTCTTGAATCCTTCTTCTTCCTTGGTGGATCACCCTCAGAGGCCAAACACTTGGGTGGCTAACGTTGATCAAAGGAAGGAACCAAACCCGGTGGATTCAAGTTGAGCGAAAAGGATTGGAGGTGAACTTGTACTTGAGGAAGCTCGGATCTTCAAGGGTATGTTTCTTATTCATCTTTTCGTTTAATTAATAATTGTGCATAAAGGGTGATCGGGTATATGGTTTGTAAAATTTTAAACTCGATTTTTACACGTTTAAGCTTTTTATGCAATTTGATTGCGTTCATGAATATTATTTATGCATGTTAGATTTGATTCGTATATCCATAGGATTGTAGATAGGCTTATATGAATATTACAAATGTACAGTTCATATTGTATATATCGAACAACATTATATATGGCAGGGAAATATATTTTGATTCACTTCCCTTTTAGTTATGCCTTGCTACTTGCTTGATATTTGCATGTTTCTTCAGGGCTTGTGATCTTGATGTATTCTGAACTCATCCTTGATGGGTGGAGATTGAAATGTCTCAAGATCTTTCAGAATGGATCGTTGATCTATGTGTATCCCTACCCTCTTTGGTGTCTTGGGATTGGTTTCTATATGTAAGTGTGGAGAGGAATGTAGTTTTCCTCTCTAAGATTGACCGTACCACAAATGGTTGTCGGTACTCCTTTTGAAGAGGAGATCCCAAATAGTTCCATCTCTTATGGATTGGTGTTGCTCTTCGAGGACTCAACCGCAACTTAGATGGTCCCCAACTCTCCCATTTATGGGGAGGCCTGGTAGTTCCATCCCTTTGGTCTGAAGCCGATGAAATGTGGTGGATTAAAGTTTGATTCCAGTACCGTATGACAAGTATTTGTGTTTTGGTAGGGGTAAGTGTGACGCCCCCAACATAGGTATACATCATCCATCTTGAGTCACCAAATACATGGTACAGAATACAAATACAAACTTAATTATACAAACGTTGTGTAACATACGACAAAACATAACTGAGAGTTTAAACAGGAATATTGTCTTCTAGACAATATCCACTCTCAAATAGAGTCCTCATTACATTTATTGTCACACTATTTTATAGAATAGTGAGGACTACTATAACACCATCTCGAACCATCACTCCGTTCCCCGACTAGTCCTGGCTACATTCTCATTTCCTGAAGAGAACAATGAAAGCAAAAGGGTGAGTTGAACTAGCCCAGTAAGAAATATTATGACTAAGATAATGCAGGATAAATTATCATTAGCCTTCAACAATGTTAAACTGATAAAATATAATAGACATCATGTTTAACTGCAGCGGAATAAGCAATCTATTAGAAGAGTCAAGTAGAGCATAATATCTACTATCTTTTATGATTTAAAATGTTTTCATCAATTTTTACCGCTGAGACTCAGCTTAATAAATAAACCACATCATAGAGTCATCCCTGTACTATAGGCCAAGGATATTCATTAAATCATCAATGGTCATGGCTATACCGAATAATCCCTGGTCATAATCATACCAAAAACTGTCCATCAATGCACTACAGGCCACTGAGGACTTTTACCACATCATTTATAACATTACAGGTCATGATTATACGGAATGATCCCTAGTCATAATCATACCAAGTCCATCTATGCACGTAATCCAAAGAAGACTTTCATCACAATATAAGCATGAGGATGATGACAATGACATAATAATTCAATAAAACAAGTTCAAGAATAAATTTTAAAGATTTATAAGTAAATTTATCCTAAAATCGATTACGTCCAAATTGTCAACATGATACTGCTTTGTGGATTAAAATTCAAGAATGCTCAGAAGAATATTTCCATGAAAAGATACTGGATGAAGCGCACATATCCAGGATATTCTACTAATTTCATGGAGTATAGAAGCCAAAACTTTAACCAACTGAGTATAATAGAATATATGAAACTGCAAATAGATTTTCGCCCCCCCATGCGGTAATCCACATAGACTGATCATTTCCACAATTTAATAAGGAATGAATATGAAGGATCATTCACCATGCATGCGGTAATCCACATAAACAGGTTATTCCAACAGAATAATAAAGAATGGAACTAGGTCATGCGTAATCCGCACAGACAGGATGTTCTAACAGAATAATAAAGAATGGAACTAGGTCATGCGTAATCCACACAGACAGGACGTTCCTACAGAATAATAAAGAATGGAATAACATAAGAATTCACCACGCATGCGATAGGTAATCGAGCAGGTTATTCCCAATGAATAATAATAAAGAATGGAACCAGGTCATGCGTAATCTGCACAGACAGGATATTCCAATAAAATAATAAAGAATGGAACCAGGTCATGCGTAATCCGCACAGATAGGATGTTCCAACAGAATAATAAAGAATGGAATAACAACGGAATTCACCAGGCATGCGATAAACCGCACAGACAGGTTATTCGAATAGAATAATAAAGAATGTAATAATAGAATAATTTCACCATGTATGTGGTACTTCACATAGACATGTTATTCAAACATAATAATAAAGAATGGAATAACAACTCTTACGAGTATTGAAAGAAAATTACTCTCTTCATGAATACAAAAGAATAATACCCCTTACCTTAGAAGAAGACTTGATACTGGAATAGTGGGGTAGCAGACTTCTCTTCTTTCTCTCTATAATTTCTCTCAATAATAATTTCTCTATAGCTTTAGTGAATTGGTGAGAAATGAAGGAAGAATGAGCTTCTATTTATAGGAAAATATAGTTTCGATAATTGCACGTTTTGGGGCTCAAAATATTACAGTATAATACCTTCCTCTTTTTCTTCATTTTTAATTTAGTCCTGCAAGTATTATCAAACTTTCACCACCTCCCCTAATAGTAAATAATGTAAACCAATAGTTCAATCATGTGAATCAATAGTTATAATCATGTGAAAATACGAATTACAGTATAGTATCTCCATCTATTCCTCCATTTTTAACTTAGTCATGCAAGTATTATCAATCTTGCACAAACTCCCCTAATAGTACAAGAATGTGAACCAATAGTACACACATATGAACAAATAGTTATAATCATGTGAATTAATAGCAATTAGTTGCTCATTTATCCGATTAATTACCCGACTGGTCAGTAAAATTTCCAAACATTAATTAATATCGAAATAAATGTCGATTTTCACTAACACTAAAAATTCCAACACAATGGAACTATCAATTTCAACTTTAATTAACATGAACTTATTCATCATTAATATTATAACTCAATATTTTACAACCAGGTCGTTTCCAGGAAAGAGGGGGCTTTTCGATAAGGATTTCTCCTTATTGCGCATGATTAGATGATGAAAACCTCGCTTGCAAGACTTTAGACATTATAAATATTATAATTTAATAATATGAATAACTTTGTCGTCTTAATTATTGATTTAATAATATAACATATTATGCAGATGATATTGTGACAATAATCGAATCAATAATATGAGAGATATGATGCATCAATTACTGTAGCAATAATTGAGTATAACTGGGTGACTTCTCACGTAAGCATCAATAACCAATACCGTGTGCTAATATGCAACCACGCGTATTCTTTGTACTTTTACTCTTGGGTAGTTCAACGGTTTTAACGGTAACACTCCACGTAGTTATTTTTATAAAAGATAATTACATGCGTTTTCTAACTATAACAATACTTCCGTTGTGGGGTCCACCAATGATTGTGCCATCATACGAATATTCCCTGTTAAAATGAATATTCTCTGACCAATTGAATATTATATAACCACATGCTTACTTTGCAAAATTTGTAAATATTACCCATAACAATAACATTAAATTATATCTACACCATAATATTCAAAAATATATTTTGAGAGAAATTAATCTTTATTCATAAAAGTTGGGGTCTTACAACCTCCTCTTCTTATGAAATTTTGTCCTCGAAATTAGGGTACGTACCTGGTATATCGAAGAGGTGAGGATATTTTGACTTCATCTCAGATTCTAACTCCCAGGTCATTTCTTCCACGTCGTGGTTTCTCCACAAAACTTTGACTTGAGGTATAACCTTGGAGCGTAGAATATGATCCTTCTTATCCAAGATTTTAACAGGTACCTCTTCATACATTAAATCTTCCTCTATCTCGTCTAGTTCTAATTCAATAATATGGTTCGGGTCTTTCACATATTTACGTAACATAGATATGTGGAAAACGTTATGAACACGAGACATACTTGGTGGTAAGACGAGTCTATAGGCCATAGTTCCTACTCGTTCGAGGATTATAAATGGGCCAATGAATCGAGGATTAAGCTTTCCTCTCTTTCCAAATCTCGTAACTCCTTTCCATGGAGCAACACGTAACAACACATGATCTCCAATATTGAATTCCACGTCTTTTCGATGAAGATCAGCATAACTCTTTTGTCGATCTTGTGAGGTTTTTAATATGTTGTCGGATCGTTTGAATATTTTCCATAGTCATACGTACCAACTCTGGTCACATCAACGTCGCTTCACCCACCTCATCCCAAAGATCTTTGGAGAATGACACTTTCTTTCATCTGGCGCCTCAAATGGAGCCATTTACGATACTTGCTTGATAACTATTGTTGTAGGAAAACTCCACCAATGGTAAGAACTTGTCCCAACTTTCCTTGAAGTCAAGGACACCGAGTCTTAATAAATCTTCAAGAGTTTGAATAGTCCTTTCCAACTTCCCATCCGTTTGAGGATGATATGCCGAACTAAATCATAAATCCATGCCCATAGCTTTTTGCAAACTAACCCAAAATCTTGAAGTGAATCTTGGGTCTCGATCAAAAACTATGGATACTGGCATACCATGCAATCTTATGATCTTGTTTATGTACATACTAGCAAGACGTTCAAGTGTAAAAGTTTTTCGTATCGATAAGAAATGAGCAGACCTGTTCAATCTATCAACAATGACCCAAATCGCATTTATGCCTTGAGAAACCTTGGGAAGACCAATAACGAAATTCATGGTAATGTGCTCCCACTTCCATTTTGGAATTTCAAGTGGTTGCAATGGACCTTTTGGCACTTGATGCTCCATCGTGACTCGTTAACAAGTTAGACACCTTGAGATAAACCCCGCTATCTCTCTCTTCATATTGCCCCACCAAAATGTATGTCGGAGATCATGATACATTTTGGTACTCCCAGGATGGATTGCAAACGGTTTGTTGTACGCCTCCATCATGATTTTATACTTCAAATCAGAATCGTTAGGAACACAAAGTTTGGAGTTGACTCGAAGTATTCCTTCTTCGTAGATTCTTGCTTCTGAAATAGCACCTTCTTGCACTTTCTTCCTCATACGCATCAGCTCCAGGTCTATAGCTTGAGCAGCTTTAACTTTATCGATTAAAGTCAGTTCCACTCGTATATTCGCCATCATCACATGGGTCCCTAGAGTATTTAACTCTATTTCCATCCTTTCCAAGTCATACAAAAAAGGCCTTTGCGTTGACAATATTGTACTCATACCCGCATATGATCTTCTACTCAATGCGTCAGCTACTACGTTCGCTTTTCCAGGATGGTATTGGATGGTATGATCATAATCTTTCAACAAATCAAGCCATCATCATTGCCGCATGTTGAGTTCCTTTTGAGTGAAGAAATATTTGAGGCTTTTATGATCCATATAGATCTCCACCTTCTCTCCATACGGGTAATGCCTCCAAATCTTAAGCGCAAAAACGACTGCTGCCAACTCTAGATCATGAGTAGGATAATTCCTCTCATATTCTTTGAGTTGTCGCGAGGCATAGGCTATGACTTTCCCATGTTGCATGAGAACACATCCTAACCCTTTACCTGAAGCATCACTGTAGATGACAAATCCCTCCGAGCCAGATGGTATTGCAAGAACAGGTGCTGAAATGAGTCTCCTCTTGAGTTCTTGAAAACTCTTTTCACATTCCTCGCTCCAACCAAATTTTGTATCTTTTCGAGTCAGCTGAGTTAATGGAGTATTGATTCGAGAAAACCCTTCTACGAATCTCCGATAATAACCAGCTAAGCCGAGAAAACTACGTACTTCGGTCACTAACTTAGGTTGCTCCCAACTTTGAATTGCTTCAATCTTTGCCGGGTCAACATATATTCCATGATTTGATATCACGTGCCCAAGGAATGCAACTTCTTCAAGCCAGAAATCACATTTCTTCAACTTGGCAAATAGCTTGTTTTCACGAAGCTTTTGGAGTATCAGCCTCAAGTGTTGTTCATGGTCTTCACGGGTTTTGGAGTATATGAGGATGTCATCAATAAAGACGACCACAAACTGATCCAAATATTCCTTGAATACTCGGTTCATCATGTCCATGAAGGCAGCAGAAGCATTAGTCAATCCAAAAGACATGACTAGGAATTCATAATGCCCGTACCGAGTTCTGAAAGCAGTCTTAGGAATGTCATCAGTTTTAATCTTTAACTGATGATATCCGGAATGAAGATCAATCTTTGAAAAGAATTTTTCTCCTTGTAACTGGTCAAATAGGTCATCAATGCGAGGCAACGGGTACCTATTTTTGATGGTGACATGATTCAACTCCCGATAATCAATACAAAGTCGTATATTTCCATCTTTCTTCTTCACGAATAGAGCAGAGGAGCCCAAGGAGATGTACTAGGGCCGAATGAAACCGATGTCTAATAATTCCTGTAGTTGGGTTTTTAACTCCTGAAGTTCAATAGGAGCCATTCGATATGGGGCTTTGGAAATGGGTTTTGTACCGGATTCAAGGTCGACACAAAATTCAATTTCATGCTCTGGTGTAGGCTAGGAAGTTCTTCAGGGAATACGTCAACAAATTTATTAACAATAGAAATATCATTCAAATCTGACGTATTTTTATTTAAATCCGTGACATGGGCTAAAGAAAGCTTGACATCTATTTTTCAATAAATGAATAGCTTTATGACTTGATATGACAGTGATTGATTTTAGTGGTTTGGTTGTTTGAATTCGCATAATAGGTTGGTTAGGAATATGAAAGCTAACAACCTTACGAAAATCATCGATTTTAGCATGATGAGTAATTAATCAATCAATCCCTAAAATCACATCAAATGCAAGTATTTTCAATGAAATAAGATCGACTGGTAATGTGCGGTTACTGATTTGAATCAAACAAGACTTTTAAACCGTGGATGTAATGAAGGTTTCTCCCAACGGAGTTTCAACAGATAAGTCAAAGTCTAATTTCTCCGAAGTCAAATTTAAACGTTGAGCGCAAGTAGGAGAAATAAAGGAATGGGTAGAACCGGTATCAAATAAAGTATAAACTTTACTAGAGTTTATGATTATCTTACCCATGATCACCTCGTTCGGATTCCTCGCTTTTTGGGAGGTTACAACAAATGCTCTCCCTTGAACTATCGGTTTTGTGTTTACTGGGACACCCTTTGATGCCTCCATCCCAGCTGGACTTGACTTTGGTGCACGACAAAATCGAGCTAGGTGACCTTCTTTTCCACAATTGTAACATGCTTTGGACTGCATCGTGCAGTTTGGAATTATGTGTCCTTCCCCTCCACATTTGTAACATATGACTGGTGGTCGTTCTCCTTCCTTAACAACAGGTGCTGGTGCTGACGTCTTTCCATCATTATTGAATCTCCTCTTCTTGAAATGTCCAATCTTATTGTCATGGCCATGATTACCACCGAAGTGATTACCATTTTTGGCATGTTGATTTCCTCCACGTTTGTTGTCACCGCTTCGATGACTGCTACCACTGGTATTATCGACTTGCCGGATGCTCTCTCTCTTGGTTGGGTTGACTCATTATCGCGCTCCAATAACTGAGCCCTATTCACAACATCTGAATACAAACACAGTTTATGAGAGATAAGGTATTGACGTATCTCGGGTTTCAAACCTCTTAGAAATATCCACATCATTCTCTGCTCATTATCAACCAAGTGGGACGCAAACAGAGACAACTCGGCAAACTTAGCTTCGTACTGTGCCACGGTCATATTTTTTTGCTCAAGCTTGATGAACTCAACCTCCTATGCCACGAATACTTTCAGGAAAGTACTTGTCATTGAACAGTTCTTAGAACTTCTCCCAAGATATCTTGATCTTTGCAGGTTGAGTACGCTTTCTGATTCCCACCGATGAATCGCCTCTGCTTCATAACATGAAGGTGGTGAAAGGAACCTTTTGCTCCTCGGAGCATCCCAAGACATCAAATATCTTGTTGATCTGATTTATCCACGTCTCTGCCTTAAGTGGTTTTGGCTCTCCAAAAAACTCCGGTGGTCCCAGCTCCTTGAACTGCTTAGCGGTGACCGTCCGAGAGTTATCAGTGTTTCCACCTGCATTTTAGACAGGAGCCGCCTTCGCCTGATGTTGCATGAATTGCGTAAAACCTCTGAACATCCCATCGTTCATCATTTGATCGTTGTTATTTACTTGAGGATTATTTTCTTCCTGTTGCACATTATCCTGGGTATTAATCTGTTGTCTCTCAACGGTCTCATGTGCTTCATTGCTTATCTCAACATTTTCGGATGCCATTTTCAAATTCTACCACAAAACTAGGGTTAATTATCATATCACATATTATCCCTATACTCTGACCGACCAATTAAATACCAAATAAACTTTGGTAGGTCATACTAGCGAAGGAATTCCCCGTCTCTCCTCTCCTAGTTCTTGTCTCATATCTCATCCAGAGATCATATCCCTAAGCTTTGATACCAACTGTGACGCCCCCAACATAGGTATACATCACCCATCTTGAGTCGCCAAATACATGGTACAGAATACAAATACAAACTTAATTATACAACCGTGTGTAATATACGACAAAACATGGCTGAGAGTTTAAACATGAATATTGCCTTCTAGACAATATCCACTCTCAAATAGAGCCCTAATTACATTTATTGTCACACTATTTTATAGAATAGTGAGGACTACTATAACACCATCTCGGACCATCACTCCGTTCCCCGACTAGTCCCGGCAACGTTCTCATTTCCTGAAGAGAACAATGAAAGCAAAAGGGTGAGGTCAACTAGCCCAATAAGAAATATTATGACTAAGATAATGCAGGATAAATTATCATTAGCCTTCAACAATGTTAAACTGATAAAATACAATAGACATCAAGTTTAACTGTAGCGGAATAAACAATCCATTAGAAGAGTTAAGTAGAGTATAATATCTACTATCTTCTATGATTTAAAATATTTTCATCAATTTTTATCACTAAGACTAATTTTTAATAAATAAACCACATCATCGAGTCATCCACTTTTACGGGCAAGGATATTCATTAAATCATCAATGGTCATGACTATCTTAGAATAATCCTGGTCATAATCATACCAAGAAGCGTCCATCAATACACTACTGAGCCACCGAGGACTTTTACCACATCATTTATAACATTACGGTTGATGATTATTAAGAATGATCCATGGTCATAATCATACCAAGTCCATCTATGCACGTAAGCCAAAGATGACTTTCATCACAATATAAGCATGAGGATGATGACAATGACATAGTAATTCAGTAAAACAAGTTCAAGAATAAATTTTAAAGATTTATAAGTTAATTTATCCTGAAATCAATTACGTCTAAATTGTCAACATGATACTACTTTTTGGATTAAAATTCAAGAATGCTCAGAAGAACATTTTCATGAAAAGATATTGGATGAAGCGCAAATATCCAGGATATTCTACTAATTTCATGGAGTATAGAAGCCAAAACTTTAACCAACTGAGTATAATTGAATATATGAAACTGTAAATGGATTTTTGCCCACCGTACGGTAATCCACGTAGACTGATCATTTCCATAATTTAATAAGGAATAAATACGAAGGATCATTCACCATGCATGCGGTAATCCACATAGACATGTTATTCCAACAGAATAATAAATAATGGAACCAGGTCATGCGTTATCTGTGAGACCCCAAATTTTATGAATAAAGATTTAAATTTCTCGAAATATTTTTTTAAATATTATGGTGTGGATTTGATATAATCTTATAGTTGTGGGTAATATTTATAAATTTTGCAAAGTATGCAAGTTGTTATAAAATATTCATTGTGTCAGGGAATATTCTTTTTATAGGGGAATATCCGTATGACAGAACAATCATTGGTTGACCCCACAAAGGAAGTATTGTCGTAGTTAGAAAACGACAGAATTATCTTTTTATAAAAATAACGGTGAAAGTGTTACCATTAAAACTGTTGAACTACCCGGTAGTAAAAGTACAATAATCTGGCGTGGTTGCATAGTAGCACCGGTATTGATTATTGATGCTTACGTAAGAAGTCACTTTCAGTTATACTCAATTATTGCTACGATAATTCTTTGCATCATATTTCTCATATTATTGAATCAATTATTGTCATAGTATCATCTGCATAATATGTTATATTATTAAATCAATAATTGAGACGGAAAAATTATTCATATTATTATTTGCAATATTGACAATGCCTAGAAGTTACATCAAGGAGAGGTTTGGTCACCTAAATTGCGGCGCTTGATAAGGAGAAATCCTTATCGAAAAGCCCCTCTTTCCTGGGAACAACCTGGTTGTTAAATATTGTGAATTATAATATTAATGATGAATAAGTTCGTGTTGATTAAAGATGAAATTGATAGTTCCATTGTGTGGGAATTATTAGTGTTATGATGAATAAGTTCGTGTTGAGTAAAGATGAAATTGATAGTTCCATTTTGTGGGAATTATTAGTGTTAGTGGAAATCGACATTTATTTCGATAATAATTGATGTTTGGAGGTTATATTAACCAATTGGGTAATTAACCGGATAAATGATGAATTAATTGCTATTAATTCACATGATTATAACTATTTGTTCACATGTGTGTACTATTGATTCACATTCATTTACTATTAGGGGAGATGGTGAAAGATTGATAATACTTGTATGACTATGTTAAAAATGGATGTATAGATGGAGGTACTATATTATAATTCGTATTTTCACATGATTAGAACTATTGAGTCACATGATTTACTATTGATTCACATGATTTACTTTTAGGGGAGTTGGTGCAAATTTGATAATACATGCAGGACTAAATTAACAATGAAGGAAATGAATAAGGTATTATAATGTAATATTTTGAGCTCCAAAACGTGCAATTATCGAAACTATATTTTCCTATAAATAGAAGCTCATTCTTCCTTCATTTCTCACCAATTCACTAAAGCTATAGAGCAATTATTATAGAGAGAAATTGTAGAGAGAAAGAATAAGAGAAGTCTGCTACCTCACTATTCTAGTATCCAGTCTTCTTTTGAGGTAAGGGGTATTATTCTTTCGTATTCATGAAGAGAGTTATTTTCTTTCAATACTCGTAAGGGTTGTTATTCCATTCTTTATTATTATGTTGGAATAACCCGTCTATGTGAAGTACCGCATACATGGTGAAATTCTTCTGTTATTCTATTCTTTATTATTCATTGGAATAACTTTGTTGTGTGGTCTATCGCATGCACGGTGAATTCGTTGTTATTCCATTCTTTATTATTCATTCGAATATCCCATGCATGCATGGATTACGCATGACTGGTTCCATTCTTTATTATTATTCATTTGGAATATCACATGTCGTGTGGATTACGCATTTGACTCTGGTTCTATTCTTTACTATTACATTGGGAATAACCTATCTCGCATGCGCCTCATCGCATGCATGGTGAGTTCTTCTGTTATTCCATTCTTTATTATTTTGTTGGAATAACCTATCTATGTGGATTACCGCATGCATGGTGAATGATCCTTTGTATTCATTTTTTATTAAATTGTGGAAAAGATCCATCTACGTGGATTACCGCATGGCAGGTGAAAATCCATTTGTAGTTTCGTATATTCTATTATACTCATCTGGGATATCATTTCTTTGGTACTCGTCATGAAATATCGTTTTCTTTGGTATTTTTTTGTTACGAGTTACTATTCACGGGTTACTATTCACCCGATTACTATTCACTCTAGTATTATTCACTTGGGTATTCGGGGCACTTTTCATGTCGGAATACTATTCACGAGTTATTATTCACAGGTTACTATTCACCTGATTACTATTCACTCTAGTATCATTCACTCGGGTATTTGGGGTACTTTTCATGTTGGGGTACTATTCATAGAGTACTATTCCTGAAGTACTATTCACGGGGTACTATTTACTCGAAAAATATATTTCTTTTCTGTCCAAATTATTTTTGGTACATGAATATTATTCTTGAATTTTACTCTACAAAGCAGTATCATGTTGACAATTTGGATATTTTTAAACTCTGGATAAATTTAAAGTCTTTAATATTTATCCTTGATTTTGTTGGATTTGATTTCGTTTGATTATTACATATATCATTGTCATCATCCTCATGCTTATATTTTGATGAAAGTCATCTTTGGCTTACGTGCATAGATGAACTTGGTATAATTATGACCGGGGATTATTCGGTATAATCATGACTGTAATGTAACGAATGATGTGGTAAAAGTCCTCATTGGCCTGTAGTTCATTGATGGACAGTTGTTGGTATGATTATGACCAGGGAATATTCGGTATAATCATGACCATTGATGATTACATGAATATCCTTGGTCGTGGTGCAGGGATGATTCGATTTTATTTATTAAGCTAAGTCTTAGCGATAAAGTTGATGTAAAACTTTTTAAATCATAGAAGATTGTAGATTTTATGCTCTACTTGACTCTTCTAATGGATTGCTTATTTCTGCTGCAGTTGTTGATCTAAAACTTGTTGTCTATTGTATTCTATCAGTAGTTATACTGTTGAAGGCTAAGGATAATTTATTCTGCATTATCTTAGTCATAATATTTCTTACTGGGCTAGTTGACCTCACCCTTTTCTTTCATTGTTCTCTTCAGAAAATGAGAATATAGCTGGGACGAGTCGAGGAATGGAGTGATGGTCCAGGATAAATGGCTTTAGTAGTCCTCACTATTCTATGAAATAATGTGAAAATAATTGTAATGAGGTCTCCTTTGAGAGTGGATATTGTCTAGATGACAATATTCTTGTTTAAACTCTCAACTATGTTTTGTCGTATTTTACACGACTATTGTATAGTTAAGTTGTATTTGAATTTTTATACCATGTATTTGGCGACTCAAGGTGGGTGATGTAAACCTGTTTTGGGGGCGTCACAGTTGGTATCAAAGCTTAGGGATATGATCCCTGGCTGAGATGTGAGACAAGAACTAGGAGGGGAGAGACGGGGAATTCCTTCGCTAGTATGACCTACCTAAGTTTATTTGGTATTTAATTGGTTGGTCAGAGTATAGGGATAATATGTGATATGATAATTAACCCTTGTTTTGTGGCAGAATTTGAAAATGGCATCCGAAAATGTTGAGATAAGCAATGAAGCACATGAGACCGTTGAGTCACCACAGATTAATACCCATGATAATATGTGATATGTCAATTAACCCTTGTTTTATGACAGCGTTTGAAAATGGCATCTGAAAATGTTGAGATCAACAATGTAGCACATGAGACCGTTGAGTCGCCAACGATCAATACCCAGGATAATGTGCAACAAGAAGATAATAATCCTCAGGTAAATAACAACACCGATCAGATGATGAACGATGGGATGTTTAGAGGCTTTATGCAATTCATGCAACATTTGGTAAGAGAGACTCATGTTCAAAATATAGGTGGAAATATTGGCAACCCACGGTCGGTCACTGCTAAGCAGTTCAAGGAGCTAGGACCATCGATGATTTTGGGAAAGCTAGAACCACTTAAGGCGGAGACGTGGTTAAAGCAGATCACCAAGATATTTGATGTCTTGGGATGCTCTGAGGAGCAAAAGGTTCCCTTTTCCACCTTTATGTTGCGTGAAGAGCGACATTGGTGGGAATCAGTAAAATGTACTCGACTGGCCGACTCAAGATGTCTTGGGAGAAGTTCAAGAGCATTCAACAACAAGTACTTTCCAAAGAAAGTATTCGTCACATGAAGGAGGTGGAGTTTATCAAGTTGGAGCAAAACAATATGGACCGTGTTTGTACGAGGCTAAATTTGCGGAGTTATCCCGGTTTGCATCCCATTTGGTCGATAATGAGGAGGCGAATGACGCGAATGTTTCTAAGTGGTTTAAAAACGATATACGTCAATACCTCATTTCTCACAAACTTTGTTTATATTAGGATGTTGTGAATAGGGCTCGATTATTGGAGCGCGATAATGAGTTAAGACAACCAAAAGGCAACGACCCAACAACACGATAATAATCGTCATGTGGCTTATGGCCATGACCATCGAACAATGATAACCATTGTGGGGGAAATTGTGACACCCCCGAATCTGGGTCCTTTGACCTCGGTTTGGTCAGCACGATAAAATACAAACATCCACCTCTAAACAACATACGATAACTAAAATGCGGAATATAATAAACGTACGTCGTTTATTCAAAAGGTGTTACTAGTCCCAAGATACGATAACCTTAATATCATCTTACAATCATACCCTAAAATAAATATTAGGGTTCACATTACATAATCATAATTTAAACTAAGCATAAGATAAATTCTGCTTCTCGCAATTATCCTACATCTTCCCTTTACCCTTGTCCTTTCCTGAGGACTCGAGCTTACCTGCAATATAATTCATGATATGGCAAGGATGAGCAACAAGTTTGCTCAACAAGTTTAAATACAATAATAAGGATATATCATGATGAATGGAAAAATATCTGGCAATGAATTCAACAATATGAATATCATAAGCAAAGATAATGATTGCTTTTAGAATAACTGCTAGTCAAGTAGACTTTGACCTATAACACTCTAATGGAATCAATAGCTAATTGACCCTTTGGTTACTGGCTACAGAATAAGTACTTGAGGGGATCAGCCTCACGTACTCTTTGTATATGCATAACATTTAAATCTGCTCTGTTGTATATATTAGATACCTGGGGTACTCCCCTATCATAAGAGGGGTGTTCTTTCAGTCTAAGAATCCTTACCATTAATTTGTTTGGATAGCTTTTATAAAACTTCATATGTTTGTCTTACCGAACAAAGGTTCAGACTATATCTGACACAGTTAAAGAATTATTGAACTTTAATGATATACAAGTCCAAGACTGTACGAACTCAAGTGCACTAAGTGCGAATATTAGTAATATCGATGTGGGATAATTGTAAAGTAATTAAACCACTTAATAGCGTGTTTGGAACCAAGATTTCAAACTTAAATGAATAACTTTCAATTCAACAATATCCTGCTCATTGCAATATGAGAAGGATAGGAAAACTTGCTCAATATAATTTAGGGTAAGTTTAGGGAAACTTGCTTAACAAAAGTAGGGTTCAAGGAACTTGCTTACGATATGCGTCGAATAAAGTAATGTAAGGGTTTAGGATACTTGCACAATCAAATGGTGAAGTTTAAGGGAACTTGCTCACTAATAAATGGAGTAAGTTTAGGGAACTTGCCTGATTGCTCAGCTACAATATAATACTAGCTTTAACTAACTCGCGTTGAAATAACTTAACATTATCAAGTCGATCATTTCAATTAGTATGTGTAAACTAGTACGAGTTTACACTTAAAAGAATCAAGTCATCACATAACATGTTTCTCAACACATTATATGACATATTGGTCACACATTACAAAGTAAGTAATCATATAAGCATGCTTTAATACTTTAGACCAAAAACAGATCATCTTGGCAAAGAGCGTAGGATTGGCCAGCAATGGTGTGCACAGTCTAGGGATGGTATATTTCTACACATCCCTTCGCCGAGACTAAGGTTAAGCTTTTGCTCTCCTGACTTCAGTCCAACTCTAATATACACCTATACATACATATTAACATACATACATGCTAGAGTTTCACATATAACACATGATCATACTTGAGTTCATTACCACAAGTTTAACTTACAACTTGTATGTCATTAAACATAAAAAGTTATGTAATCATCATGCTTAATACATATGAATCATGTTTAGGAGTAATATAGCTATAACATGACATCTTACTACTTTAGTATCTAAGTACTCACATAATATACAACTTATGTTTGAAAACATGCCCTAGGTTATACCGAATGCACTATAGGCCACTGAGGACTTTTACCACATCATTTATAACATTACAGGTCATGATTATACTGAATGATCCCTGGTCATAATCATACCAAGCCCATCTATGCACGTAAGCAAAAGATAACTTTCATCATAATATAAGCATGAGGATGATGATAATGACATAATAATTCAATAAAACAAGTTCAAGAATAAATTTTAAAGATTTATAATTTAATTTATCCAGAAATCAATAACGTCCAAATTGTCAACATGATAATGCTTTGTATAGTAAAATTCAAGAATAATATTCATGTACCAAAAATAATTTGGACAGAAAAGAAATATATTTTTTGGGTGAATAGTACCCCGTGAATAGTACTTCGGGAATAGTACCCCGACACGAAAAGTGTCCCGAATACCCGAGTGAATAATACTAGAGTGAATAGTAATTGGGTGAATAGTAACCCATGAATAGTAACTCGTGAATAGTACTCCGACACGAAAAGTGCCCCGAATATCCGAGTGAATAATACTAGAGTGAATAGTAATCGGGTGAATAGTAACGCGTGAATAGTAACTCGTAAAAGAAAAATATCAAAGAAAATGATTTTCCATGACGAGTTCAAAAGAAATGATATGTCATACGAGTATAATAGAATATACGAAATTACAAATGGATTTTCACCCGCTATGCGGTAATCCACGTAGACAGATCATTTCCACAATTTAAAAAAGAATGAATACGAAGGATCATTCACCATGCATGCAGTAATCCACATAGACAAGTTATTCCAATAGAATAATAAAGAATGGAATAATGAAGAATTCACGAGCACGAGATAGGCCATGCATGCATAAAGTTATTCCAAGCAGAATAATAAATAATGGAACCAGTCATGCGTAATACACATAGACGAGGATATTCCAGCGAGAATAATAGAGAATGGAACCGGTGATGCATAATCCGCAGCATATGATATTCCAGCAGAATAATAAAGAACGGAACCGGTCATGCATAATCCGCATGCAGACGAGGATATTCAATGAGAATAATAAAGAATGGAATAACATAAGAATTTCACCATGTATGCGGTGATTTAGATAGACAAAGTTATTCAACATAATAATAAAGAATGGAATAACAACCATTACGAGTATTGAAAGAAAATAACTCTCTTCATGAATATGAAAGAATAATACCCCTTACCTCAAAAGAAGTCTGGATACTGGAATAGTGAGGTAGCAGACTTCTCTACTTCTTTCTCTCTATAATAATTGCTCTATAGCTTTGGTGAATTGGTGAGAAATGAAGGAAAAATGAGCTTCTATTTATAGGAAAATATAGTTTCGATAATTGCACGTTTTGTGGCTCGAAATATTACAGTGTAATACCCTCCTCTTTTTCTTCATTTTTAATTTAGTCCTGCAAGTATTATCAAACTTGCACCATCACTCCTAATAGTTAATCATGTGAATCAATAGTAAATCATGTGAATCAATAGTTCTAGACATGTGAAAATACGAATTACAGTATAATACCTCCATCTATACCTCCATTTTTAACTTAGTCATGCAAGTATTATCAATCTTACACCAACTCCCCTAATAGTAAATGAATAGTAATCAATAGTACACACATGTGAGCAAATAGTTATAATCATGTGAATCAATAGAAATTAAATGCTCATTTATTCGGTGAATTACCTAATTGGTCAATATAACCTTCAGACATCAATTATTATCGAAATAAATGTCAGTTTTTCACTAACACTAATAATTCCAACACAATGGAACTATCAATTTCATCTTTAATCAACATAAACTTATTCATCATTAATATTATAATTCACAATATTTAACAACTAGGTCATTCCCAGGAAAGAGGGGGCTTTCTGATAAGGATTTCTCCTTATTGGCGCGCAATTAGGTGACTAACTTCTTGACAGAACTTCTAGAAATTATCAATATTGCAAATACTAATATGAATAACTTTGCCGTCTCAATTATTGATTTAATAATATAACATATTATGCAGATGATACTGTTACAATAATTGAATCAATCATATGAGAGATATGATCACGTGATTCATTGTAGCAATAATTGAGTATAAGCGAGTGACTTTTACGTAAACATCAATAATCAATACCGTGTTGCTACTTATGCAACCAAGCGTGACATCGAACTTTTACTATCGGGTAGTTCAATGGTTTTAACGGTAACACTTTCGCCGTTATTTTTATAAAAAGATAATTACGTGCTTTTTTCTTACTACGACAATACTTCCGTTAATGGGGTCCACCGATGATTGTCTTGAGTCGCTGCATTAATATTCCTCGACAAAAAGAATATTCCCCGACCAATCGAATATTATATAACAACTTGCATACTTTTCAAAATTTATAAATATTACCCACAACTATAAAATTATATCAAATCCACACCATAATATTCAAAAAAAATATTTCAAGAAATTTAAATCTTTATTCATAAAATTTGGGGTCTCACAGTTTCACATATAACACATGATCATACTTGAGTTTATTACCACAAGTTTAACTTATAACTTGTATGTCATTAAACATAAATAGTTATGTAATCATCATGCTTAGTACATATAAATCACGTTTAGGAGTAATATAGCTATAACATGATATCTTATTACTTTAGTATCTAAGTACTCACATAATATGCAACTTATGTTTGAAAACATGCCTAAGGTTGTCTTTGAGATCATTTTAGTCGAATGATGTAACATATGCATTCAAGACAACTTTAGAACTCATATCATGTATGATTAGGTTATGCTTAACATCTTTAAACACCAGAACCTACACCACGTAGTATTCATGTATATTACTTTAATATAACAACTTTTCCTTTAATACATTTCCTAACACATAGCTAAAAAGTTTGAATCATGATAAAGACACTATACATCATATATCATGCTCACTTAGGTTCCAAATCAGTCATGTAAATGGTCTTGTAAGTTCAGAACTTGTGAACAAGAGTTTTCTTCAAAGTTAGTTTTGAAAACTTTAAGTTTTGCTACAACTTTCTTACTAATTCAAGTTGATTACTTCATACCACATACGAAAGCTTTACATATCATGTTATACTCCTCTATGGGTATGTATCTAGGTCATAACATCAAGTTAATAACACATATCACAAATAGAAACCAAAGAATCGGTTACGAGGTATTTACAGGCACTGCTATTTGCACCCTAAAGACAAATAAGTGCGACTACGTCATGCCGTGCCGAGAAACATAAGCGAAGTTCGGTTTATGGCGCTAACATTGCCTACACCTAGTACAATACAAATAGAAGCATGGCTTGCGTCGTGTACGCATCGAGACGATAAAGCAGGACTAGACTACGTTACTGCAGTTAGCAACCCACCAAACCAATTCCTTATAACAATTTCTTCTAACATATCCCAAAACACTTATAAGCATATATAACACTAAGAAACATAACTCAAATCAACTACAACCAATACATGCATAATTCAAGAATCAATCCATGAAATAATTTACCAAAAAATAAGAATGGGAATGGAAGTTATACCTTTGTGGTTCAATTCAGCTGCCCTCTATCAATCTACCCACTCTTAGCAAACTAATTCTCAGCAAATTGTAACAAGGAAGGATGATGTCCCATTTATAGGAGGATGATTATCTAGATAATGCTATTACCTCATAAATCAAGCCAAAGGATTTCAAGAATGCACAGGGGTTAAGGGAGAGTTGGTGAGAGTTGGTAATCTCCATCATGAATTCCACTCCCCACCCATTAATTGATCTAGATTGGTGAGTTTGAGATGAAGCTAAGCTAGGCTTGCTTGCATTTCACGTGGGAAGAAAAGAATGGGCTCTTATTATGGGACAAGGAGCAAAACTCAGCATTTTGCACAAGAAATGAAGTGCTACAATTGGTTTATACCACATATACACATAATATAGACTTTGGTTATCAAATAGGTGTACACAATTCATCTCATATAACATAGGTTATAATGATTTAAAGAACATATAATGTATTTCCTAATTACAAGGTATCTAGTAGTGCACATACATATAACAATATTATTATGCAACTCACATGAATGCAAATAACTCTTACCATATAGTCTATATATATATAATATATATAGACATATTAATGTGCCACCTTGTACAACCATATAATAAAGGTTTACTATATTGCACAAATAAATCAAGTAAACATATAATCATTTTATAAACTATTAATCTATTACACATTAATTATTATTTATTCATAATAATTATTAATTAACACATTATCAATTAATTACTCATAAATGCAATTAACTAATATGTTCAACTCTTGCCACCATATTCAAATAAATTGAATATTTAATTAATACTCTTATCAAGTCTTTGATATTAGAATCTTAGGGTTAGTCCACTAATTTATATCAACTATTAGTGACTCCCTTTAATAATTTCGTAAATTCACATAACCACTTAAGGTTTAAATAATCTCACAAAACTAATTCGGTAAAATTAAATCACGTATTTAATTAATAAGGAGTTTAAAATTCATGGTTATTACACAAATTATCATGACAAGAATGGTAACCACTTCGGTGGTAATTATGGCCAAGATAATGGAAGTGAAAAATTCAAGAAGAGAATATTTAACAATGATGGGAAGACGTCGACCGCAGCACCAACACCAGCAACAAATTCTAGGGGAGGAGAACGACCGCTAGTTAGATGCTATAGATGCAGAGAGGAAGGAGACATAAGTCCAAACTGTTCACAGCCTTCCAAGGTATATTTTAGTTGTGGAAAAGACGGTCACATAGCTCAATTTTGTCCTGTAGCAAAATCAAGTCCAACTAGGACGGTGGCACCAAAGGGCGATACGGACAAAACAAAGTCGGTGGTTTCAGGAAGAGCATTTTTCATGACTTCTCAAAAAGCGAGTAACCCGAACGAAGTTAGCACGGGTTAGTTAATTATAAATTCTTTCGAAGTCTATACCTTATTCGATACCAGTTTTACCCATTATTTTATCTTTCTTGATTGCGTTCAACGTTTAAATTTGACCCCAGAGAAATTAGACTTTGACTTATCGGTTGAAACTTCGTTAGTAGAAACCTTCATTTCATGTGGTATCCAAGTCTTGGATGAGAGTCACAGTTTTTAAATGATATTTCTATCGTTAATAAATTTCCTGACGTATTCTTAAAGACATCTTAACCTACCCCCAGAGCATGAAATCAAATTTTGTATTGACCCCAGTACAAAACCCATTTCTTCAACCCTTAAATATTTCTTCAACCAAAATGAACGTATTATGCGCCAAAGACGTTGGCTCGAGCTGTTGAAGATTACGATTATACCATTCAATATCATCGTGGAAAAGCGAATGTGGTAGCTGACGCATTGAGTAGAAGATCGTATACGTTTATGAGTGCGATGTTGTTAACACAAAAACCCATTTTGTATAACTTACAAATGATGAAGATAGTGTTAAAGACTCTAGGGACCCACGTGAAGATAACGAATATACGAGTAGAATCGACTTTAATCGATAAAGTTAAAGTCGCTCAAGCTACACACCCGGAGCTGATGAATGTGAAGAAGAAGGTTCAAGAGGGCGTTATTCTAGAAGCAAGACTCGATGAAGAGAGGAAATATCAACCCTCGATTTAATTAGGCCATTCAAAATCCTTGACGGAGTAGAAACTGTGGCCTATAGACTCGTTTTACTGCCAAGTGTGTCGCGTGTTCATAACGTTTTTTTTACGTATCGATGTAACGACGACCCGAACAACATTATTGAATTAAAACTAGACAAGATAGCAGAAGATTTAACGTATAAGGAGATACGTGTTAAAATCTTGGATAAGAAGGATCGTATTTAACACTCAAAGGTTATACCTCTAGAGTTAGAATCTGAAATGAAGTCAACGTATCCTCATCTCTTCGGCATACCAGGTACGTACATAAATTTCGAGGGCGAAATTTCATAAGGAGGGGAGATTGTGAGACCCCAAATTTTATGAATAAAGATTTAATTTCTCGAAATATTTTTTTGAATATTATGGTGTGGATTTGATATAATGTTATAGTTGTGGGTAATATTTATAAATTTTCCAAAGTATGCAAGTTGTTATAAAATATTCATTGTGTCGGGGAATATCCGTATGATGGCATAATCATTGGTGGACCCCACAATGGAAGTATTGTCGTAGTTAGAAAACGACAGAATTATCTTTTTATAAAAATAACGGCGAAAGTGTTACCGTTAAAACTGTTGAACTACCCAATAGTAAAAGTACAGTAATACACATGGTTTCATAGTAGCACACGGTATTGATTATTGATGCTTACGTAAGAAGCCACTCAGTTATACTTAATTATTGCTACAGTAATTGTTGCATCATATCTCTCATATTATTGATTCAATTATTGTTACAGTATCATCTGCATAATATGTTATATTATTAAATCAATAATTGAGATGGCAAAGTTATTCATATTATTATTTGCAATATTGACAATGTCTAAAAGTTCTGTCAATGAGAGGTTTGGTCACCTAATTGCGCGCGAATAAAGAGAAATCCTTATTGGAAAGCCCCCTATTTCCTGGGAACGACCAGGTTGTTAAATATTGTGAATTATAATACTAATGATGAATAAGTTCATGTTAATTAAAGATGAAATCGATAGTTCCATTGTGTGGGAATTATTAGTGTTAGTGAAAATCGACATTTATTTCGATAATAATTGATGTCTGGAGGTTATATTGATCAATCGGGTAATTAACCGCATAAATGAGAAATTAATTGCTATTAATTCACATGATTATAACTATTTGTTCACATGTGTGTACTATTGATTCACATTCATTTACTATTAGGGGAGATGGTGCAAGATTGATAATACTTGCATGACTAAGTTAAAAATGGAGGTATAGATGGAGGTACTATACTGTAATTCGTATTTTCACATGATTAGAACTATTGAGTCACATTATTTACTATTGATTCACATGATTTACTATTAGGGGAGGTGGTGCAAGTTTGATAATACTTGCAGGACTAAATTAAAAATGAAGGAAAAGAGGAAGGTATTATACTGTAATATTTCGAGCCCCAAAACGTGCAATTATCGAAACAATATTTTCCTATAAATAGAAGCTCATTCTTCCTTCATTTCTCACCAATTCACTAAAGCTATAGAGCAATTATTATCGAGAGAAATTATAGAGAAAGAAGAAGAGAAGTCTACGCTACCTCACCTTTATTCCAAAGATCCGGACTTCTTTTGAGGTAAGGGTATTATTCTTTCATATTCATGAAGAGAGTTATTTTCTTTCAATACTCGTAAGGGTTGTTATTCCATTCTTTATTATTATGTTGGAATAACTTGTAATACATCTTTAAGTACCGCATACATGGTGAAATTCTTACGTTATTCCATTCTTTATTATTCTGTTGGAATAACCTATACGTGTGGTCTATCATGAGCACAGTAAATTACATTTGTTATTCCATTCTTTATTATTACATTTGGAATATCATGTATGCATGCGGATTACGCATGACCTGGTTCCATTCTTTATTATTATGTTGGAATATCCTATCTGTGTGGATTACACATGACCTAGTTCCATTCTTTATTATTCTGTTGGGAATAACCTGTCTGTGCGGTCTATCGCATGCATGGTGAATTCTTTTATTATTCCATTCTTTATTATTACATTGGAATAGCTTTGTCTATGTGGATTATTGCATGCATGGTGAATGATCCTTTGTATTCATTCTTTATTAAATTGTGGAAATGATGCATCACGTGGATTACCGCGTGTGGTGAAAATCCATTTGTAGTTTCGTATATTCTATTATACTCATCTGGGATATCATTTCTTTTGTACTCGTCATGAAATATCATTTTCTTTGGTATTTTTCTGTTACGAGTTACTATTCACCCAATTACTATTCACTTTAGTATTATTCACTTGGGTATTCGGGGCACTTTTTGTGCCGAAGTACTATTCATGAGTTACTATTCATAGGTTACTATTCACCCGATTACTATTCATTCTAGTATCATTCACTCGGGTATTTGGGGTACTTTTCATGTCAGGGTACTATTCACGGAGTACTATTCCCAAAGTACTATTCACGAGATACTATTTACCCGAAAAGTATATTTCTTTTCTGTCCAAATTATTTTTGGTACATGAATATTATTCTTGAATTTTACTCTACAAAGCAGTATCATGTTGACAATTTGGATATTTTTAAACTCTGGATAAATTTAAAGTCTTTAATATTTATCCTTGATTTTGTTGGATTTGATTTCGTTTGATTATTGCTTATATCATTGTCATCATCCTCATGCTTATATTGTGATGAAAGTCGTCTTTGGCTTACATGCATAGATGAACTTGGTATGATTATGACCAGGGATTATTCTATATAATCATGACCGCAATGTAACGAATGATGTGGTAAAAGTTCTCATTGGCTTATAGTTCATTGATGGACAGTTGTTGGTATGATTATGACCAGGGATTATTCGGTATAATCATGACCATTGATGATTACATGAATATCCTTGGCCGTGGTGCAGGGATGATTCGATTTTATTTATTAAGTCGAGTCTCAAATGATAAAGTTGATGAAAAACTTTTTAAATCATAGAAGATAGTAGATTTTATGCTCTACTTGACTCTTCTAATGGATTGCTTATTTCACCGCAGTTGTTGATCTAAAACTTGTTGTCTATTGTATTTATCGGTGAGTCATCTTTGTTGAAGGCTAAGGATAATTTATTCTGCATTATCTTAGTCATAATATTTCTTATTGGGCTAGTTGATCTCACCCTTTTCTTTCATTGTTCTCTTCAGGAAATGAGAATATAGATGGGACGAGTCGAGGAATGGAGTGATGGTCCAGGATAAATGGCTTTACTAGTCCTCACTAATCTATGGAATAATGTGATAATAATTATAATGAGATGTCCTTTAAGAGTGGATATTGTCTAGATGACAATATTCTTGTCTAAACTCTCAGCTATGTTTTGTCGTATTTTACACGACTATTGTATAATTAAGTTGTATTTGAATTTTTGTACCATGTATTTGGCGACTCAATATGGGTGATGTAAACCAATTTTGGGGGAGTCACATAATACGCACAGACAGGATGTTCCAACAGAATAATAAAGAATGGAACCAGGTCATACGTAATCCGCACAAACAGGATGTTCCAACAAAATAATAGAGAATGGATTAATAGAAGAATTCACCAGGCATGCGATAGACCGCACAGACAGGTTATTCCCAACAGAATAATAATCCGCACTGACAGGATATTCCAACATAATAATAAAGAATGGAACCAGGTCATGCGCAATCCGCACAGACAGGATGTTCCAACAGAATAATAAAGAATGGAATAACAACAGAATTCACCAGGCATGCGATAGACCGCACAGACAGGTTATTCCAAAAGAATAATAAAGAATGGAATAACAGAAGAATTTCACCATGTATGAGGTACTTCGCATAGACAGGTTATTCCAACATAATAATAAAGAATGGAATAACAACTCTTACGAGTATTGAAAGAAAATAACTCTCTTCATGAATACGAAAGAATAATATCCCTTACCTTAAAAGAAGACTGGAAACTGGAATAGTGGGGTAGCAATCTTCTCTTCTTCTTTCTCTCTATAATTTCTTTCTATAATAATTGCTCTATAGCTTTAGTGAATTGGTGAGAAATTAAGGAAGA